>VWZV01005519.1:181910-482154 GCA_013397155.1 Irena cyanogastra | reverse complement strand
CTGAGGTGGAGTGAGGTGGGGTGGAGGGGAAGGCGAGCACCCCGTGGCCGTGCCCCTCCGGGGGGCACTGGGGCTTGGGGTGGTCCCAAAACCCCGGGGGAAGGGGGGCGAGGGGACAGGCGCGGCGAGCCGCAGCCGCGCGGCATCCCCCGGGTTCCCACCCCTGCCCCTGGACCCCAGTCCGGAGGGTCCCGATAGCGTTCAGGCTAGGGGCAGTGCCTGATAACCCACGTCCTGGGATGTCCCTGGTAGTCCCCCAGCGCACAGAGGTCCCTGATACCCTCGAAAGGAGGTTGATAGACTCGAGGGTCGCCCTCGCAGCGCCTGGAGGTCTGGTAGCCCCCAGCCCGGCCAGGCAGAGGTGGACGAGTGGGACGGAAGGAGCTCCCTCGCCCGTGTCCTTGTGATCCAAAGCCAGGCCTGCCCAGGTGGGAGCTGCTCACACCCAGGATGCCGGGGTCCGGGTCGACCCCGGGGGTTCTGCTGGGAGCAGCACCCATGGAGTGACAGGAGGCCTGAGAGGCTGCGCCTCGGGTGGGGAGCTGTGGGGGAAAATCAGCCTTTGCAATGGGGAAAGAACAGCCTTTGCTATGGCATATGATCGAAGCTTGTGCTTCTCACAGCCCTGAAGGAACATGATACTCTCTCTTCAGCCCTAAATTATTTTATAAGTTTCATAGCAATTGCTTCACCCTCCCCTGAAATGCAGCAGCTGTTTGCCACTGCCCAGTATTTAGGGGCAGGAGGCGAAGGAGGGTCCTGCAAGCATGGTGTCAAAGGGACTGTGGGGAGGGAGGATGCAGCAATCCATGGTGGGATTTGGTGGGCCAGTGACAATAACATCCTGTAGCCCCTCTGAAAATGCTATATCCTTCGTTGGTGGTGGTTTCTTTGCTGGAGAGATGCTTCAAGCAACATCATTGTTTTTATGGGCTATTTTGTCTGGTCCAGTGAAGCTCTTAGCAGGGAGCCCAAAACCTCTTCCTGCAATGCATGTGTACGTATAGGTGGGTGGGAGGACTTTTGTTCCCATCTTAGAAGTCTCTCACACAACTATGGACCAAACATAACCTTCCAGAGCTAAAGAGTCAAGCTGGAAGTGGAATGGCCCCTGTTCATCACACCCACGCAGCTGGATAGAGTCTGCTCCATACCTTCACCATTCTCTTAACAGAACTGTTTAACCCCTCCCATCTCATTACAGTAATATATTTATGATATCACCCTCGAATTTCCTGCCCTTAACAACCCCAGAAGGCTGGGAGGGAATTAAGCATTTTTGAAAAGTATTTAATGGTACTTCAAGAGGGCAGGAGGCGGTTGGAAAATAGATGGGTGCAGGAACCTTGGGCTGACGGGGCTCTCTGCAGGACAGCTGAGGAGAAGGACTGCACCTAGTGAGAGGTGTGTGTTCACATTTTCTGCCTGGGGCTGCAGCCCAGCTCTAGTGCCTGTTGCTACACTCCACTGCTTGGACAATGAAAGAGGGCTGCTGTTTTCTGCCTGCTCCTCTGCTAGATCTACTCTCTCCCTGCACCCTGCTCTCCTGCAGGGTTTGAAAAGCAGCCTGGGCACTGAAAAGAGCACTCAGCCCATCTATTCATTCAAATGTGCACAGGAGGACCTTATTTAACATGAAGCTGAAGCATCCCAGATCTAGGGAGGGAAGATGAAGGTCCCCACAGCTGGGTGGGTATTTCTGGGTTTCTGATCTCTTGACAACAGCTACCAGGGGCAGGTGCTCCAAGATGTGGTGTAACAGGATGAGCTATTACACACTCAGGATTGAGTGTGCACACTAGGTTCTCCTGTACACACATTTTCAAAAACTTTTTAATTCTTAGTGCCCTAACGCTGACTTAGAGAAAGGAATTTGGATGGAACAGAGAGGAGTGTGGAGAGAAGTCTGCATAAAACTGGATGTTTCAACTCAAACTCCCAGGCAGTAGAGGGGAAGGGATGTGTGAAATGATGCTGTAATGTCAGCCGAGGGATTTTGCTGAGCTTGCTCTTTTTCTCTCTGTAGGTGTCCATCTCGGTGGGGCTACACTGACCATGCTCAGGAGTTTCTGTCTCCAGCTCATGTCCTTGATTTGGATCCTCTTGGCCCATCACCAGCTTGTGCAAGGTGAGACTCTGTAGACATGGGACCTTCTCTGTCATACCCATCTTTCTAAGCCTGTCCTTGGCATTGCTGAAGTCTCCTCAGTTTTCCATACAAAATCGAGATGGTCTGATTTGGAAAAGGAGAAAATGTTGCCCAGTCATTAATCACCTGGGGTGTGACACTGGAGGCACCTTAAAAACTCTTGCCCACAGGGGATTGGCAGTGCCTGAGCAGACTGACAGAGACATCCCTGCTGCTCTGTCTCTCTCAGTTAGGGTGAATGGATTCCCAAACCGATGAGCTTGCCCAGGGGGAAGAAGGTCCCAGAAGTGAACAGCTAACTCTGAATCCAGTGAGACAAAATCCTTTTCCAAAGATTAGTTTGCTCTATCCCTGCTCTGGATAAGCAGTGAATTCCCAAAGCCATGTGCCAGGAGAGATGGTTACAAATAGGAAAGGTGGCAATGCCCAGGCTTGGGGCTGAGCAGTCTCAGGATGCTGCTCCAGCTCCATGGGTACTTGTTTTAGGAGGCTCCTACCCTGTACCGTGGGACCTGCTGCCTCACTGCAGCAAAATTCCATGCACAGGGGATTTCTTCCCCTGCTCCTTTTTCCGGGCAGCACAAAATGCTGCTTGGGAAAGCCTGAGCACACCTCTAGGCATGGGGGCTTTAATCTGTCTCGGCCCAGGATGGAGGGGCTCAGGTAAGGGCATTCACCTCCTGGGCCTGGCCTGTGCAAGACTTGCACAAGACTTCTGGAGAAACCCCCTGCCTCTTCACATCTGCTCTGGTTCTACTGCTCATGGAGCCAGAGTGAAGCAGCTCCCCTGCGGAGCTAATATGCAAGCAAGTGATGGGGAAGAGGGGAAGGTGAAGATGAAAGGAAACACCTGGCACAAAGGAGAGGATGAGAAGTGGCACAGTGAGGCCATGGCTCAGTTACAGCTTCTGTGGCTTTTAAATAAATAAACAGAACTGGATACCTGGCCCCATGTGATGCCAAGACTTGCTTCCCTGTGCTGGGAGTGCTGGCAGCTGGGTCCTGGAAGAGGGCAGGAGCCCCTGTCAGACCACTCTGTGCCAATAGCTCCTTGGAGACAGTGACATCCTGGGAGGTAAAGAAGAAGCATTCTTTCAATTTCCATCCTTGATCCCTTTGTGCCCCTTGCAGTACTTGGCCTTGAGCTTCCCCACCATACTTGGTGCAAGAGGGTGGGACCGAGGTCCCAGGTGGGTCAGTCCCTATTACACAGGTTGTCTTAATGCACGGGCAATCCCAGCTCTTGCCCAGAAGGGCCCAAAATCTAAGGGAGGCAGCAGAGGAATGGTGGGGAAGATGACCAGAGACTGGATAGTTTTGAAGCAGAGCCCCATTTCTCAATAAAGACAGTGTCACTGCTGGTTGGGGTGGATTGTGAAATCTTCATTTCTTGTGTGGCATCCAGTAAGGTCCCTCACCTTACAGTTCTGGGAACAGGTAGGCTGAGCACTTAAGGAAACACCTAGGGCCATGGGCAGATCTGGAATAATCTCTGTAGTCTCTGCTTAATCCAAGTCCACATGTCTCTTGTCTTGTAGGGGATGACTGCAGTGAGCGCTGCAATCTCGCCCACGGCTGCTGTGACCAGGATGGGAAGTGCAGGTATGGCTTGTCTTTGGCCCTCTGCTGCTCCTGACTCTAACTGTTCTCCCTCCCTTGACGCTGTGTCCCTGGTGCCTACCCCCCTGCCCAGAGCTGAAGCACCTCCTCCTCCACTCACCCACACCTGGAACCGATGACTCTGCTCTCTTCTTACCTGACACCCTCTGGAGTGAGAGATTTTGATGCCTCAACCTCTTGCTGGTCCCCTCTAGCCTTTACTCCCATGCTTCCAGGGTGCCCACCTTCACACACTGACCACTGTTATTCTGCTGAGCCCTTTTTTGTCTAGAGGGAAGCCTAGGACAGCCTGGCCATGCCTGGGTGATGAGAAGCAGCCCTCAAGCTCAGATATGATGGGGGAAAGTCATCAGGCAGCGGGGCAGGCATGAGGGTTGGCCAGCTTGCTTGGCCTCCTCGCTGATTGAGGTGGAGGTGCTCTCCCTGGGGCATGGAAGGGAAGGGCTTCCGGCCATGCATACAACTGAGGGCTTCAGGGATCCCCTCTCAGAAGCCTGAGGGGTCTCTGGATGTTTTCATAACAGGTTTACCAGCAAGCTGAGTGAACCAGCAAGTGAGCTGCAGCAGCAGAAGTGCATATGTGGTACTTGGCATCCCAGCTCCACCTGGTGCCCAGATCCCGCAGGGTCAAAGCTCAGAGCCTGACCCTGCACTTCAGCCTGGGAAGCACCCATATAACTGCTCTGGGCTGCCACAGACCCCCTGCCGATTGTCCCACTGTAGTTCCATCTGGAGCCCTCACTCTATAAGGCAGCACCGGGAGGCAAAGGCTGGCTTTAGGCTGGCTGGGACACCTGTGGCTGCAAGGGGACAGACTGCCCAATGCTACCCTGTTCTCCTCGCCAGTGCCTTGTCAGTCCCCTTTCACAGGACAGCTCTCGGTGTCACACCACACCTGGGCCACTTGTTCTTGCTGACTGCCACATCAGGGAGTGTCCAGCCCTGGTTTGGCTGGGCCCCCGTTTGCGGCTGCATAGAGCTCCTCCCTGAGCCTTTCAGCAGCTGTGGCTGGTTGGGAGAGCAGAGTGCTGCAAAGCCCCAGTGAGAAAGACCACATGTCACCATGTGGCAGGTGTCCCAGCTGCAGATCTTTCCACACGCGAGTTGCTGCTGCTGTTCTCAGGCCTCCAGAGCATTTGCTGAACCCTGTGGCTTGGCAGTACCTCAAAATCACCTCAGACTTGGGGAGACTTGCTTACTTGGCCCCCTCCCTGGCAATTTTTAGGTTGGCCAGCTCCCTTTGGAGAAGTGGAAGAGTTGATAGCACCTTTTCCTTGCAGGTACTGGGGGGTAGGGGTTTGACCATTTTCCTCACTGCTCATCTCTTTGGAACAACAGCCAGCCCAGGTTTGAAAGTGCAGCTGTGGGCCAGCCCAAAAAAACTGCAGTCACCACACATTGTGCTGAAATGAGCCCTAGCCATGAAAATGAACCCCCTTCCTTACTCTAGAAACTGTGTTGGTTTTGTTGGGTTTCATTTTGTGCTGGTTTGAGTATATCTTTTGTTGTGGCTTGGTGCCACCTCCTCTCAGCTCTCATCTTGTTATCATTTGCTTTCTCCCTTGGAGCTGGCAGGTCTGAGGGATGCCTGCTACTGGAGCAAGGCAGCTTGGCTTTACTTAGTCATTGCCACTGCCCTGCTCTCCTGGGGCCAGAAGGCTCGGTGTGTGCTGCAGGTTCTCCCATTGCACTGCCCTTGTGAGGTGGCTGTGCACCAACCATAGCAAGCAAGTGATGGGGAAGCTGGATTACAGTGCACTCCAGACAAAGAAATGACACACATTATAATGCAGATAGGAGCAGTGAAACATATGGACCTCAGCAGCCTCTTGTCCCTTTCCCTCAGGAAGCTCACGGTTAGGGATGGGCTTTTCTCTGCCTGTCAGAGTGGCTGCCTGCTGTGGGAGGCACGGGAATTGCTGAGCTAATGCAGTGGCTGAGTATACAGAGTGGCTGGTTGGAGGAGAGCAGAGGGATGTGGGCAGTGAAAGTGAAGCTGCTGAGCTCTGCTCCTGGCCACACACCCTCCCTGGCTGCAGAGGGTGTCTGCTCCTGCTCTGCTTGCTTCCTTGGACAGATGGGATGCCAGTACTTACCTCTGGAGGACAGAGCTAGGAGGTCCATGGGGCCTTTGGGAGTGTTTTCAAGCACTGCTGTATCTGTAGGAGCCCTGCACAGCACGCAGACAGCTTTTCTGCAGCCCCTGCTTGGATTTGATTATATTTGATTATATTTGATTATGCTGCTATGGCCTCTGTCCTCCTGCAGGTGCGATCCAGGCTGGGAGGGGGAGTACTGCGAGGAGTGCGTGCGTATGCCCGGCTGTCTTCACGGGACGTGCCACCAGCCTTGGCAGTGCATCTGTCACACCGGCTGGGCTGGCAAGTTCTGTGACAAAGGTGAGTCGTGGGCTCGACATCCCCGCCTCTGGTGCTGAGGGCAGAAGCCCAGCACACCCTCATGGATGCGTCAGCCGGCATAGCCAGCATAGCCAGAAACCACCTGGGGGATGCCGTTTGGCTGCCTGGGAGATGGGATGTTGCCTGGCTGCTACAGCTGGGACCATTCTCTTCCTGCAAAAGAGGTCAGACTGCTGACACTTGTTCTCTGACTGTATGGCAAGAGCTGGCATAACACTGGCCAGCCTCAGGAAATGGAGCAGATGAACTCATTGCATTTCCTGTGCTGCGTCAGGACTCCAAGCAGCATCCCCTGTTTTCCTCAAGGCTTCCTGCCTTCAGCAGGTGGCTGGGGGATTCCTCCAGCCCCAGGGACTTGTCTGTACCAAGGGGTCTCCACTGGTCAGACAGTTGGCATGCACTGCATCTTCACAACCACACAGGCACTGCACTTCTGTTGCAGAGGTGTCTGTTAGAAGGGAGAAGAGAGAAGCTCCTGCCATTTCTCCATCTCCAGGGGGTTTGGGGGGTTGTGTTTGCACTGAGTTCACCACATCAACCCTCTTTTCTCCCTAATTCACACCGTTTTTTTCCCCTCAGACATACACATCTGTGAACACCAGTCCCCCTGCCAGAACGGGGCACAGTGCATCTATGATCGAGATGGGGAGTATTCCTGCTTGTGTCCAGAAGGTTTCCACGGGAAGGACTGTGAGATGAAGACAGGGCCGTGTGAGAAGGCAGGGTGAGACACTGCAGTGAGATTACAGACAGCATTAACTTCGGGTCACATGCTGCCAAGTGGAGGCCCAGCTTGGCTCGTTATCTGTGAATTTCCATGCAGTAATGAAGTTAAGCCAGAATCACCTGTGGCTTTGGTTTAGCAGCATGCAGTGCACAGTCCCACCAGGGTAAGGGCTTTGTAGCAATCTGAACTGATTCCTGTCCCTGCTGTAGGAAGACAGGAATCTGTTCATCATGCCTGGGACATCCTATCTCCCAGGCAGCCAAACTGCTGTAGGCGTGATGAGCTGACATCCATGATGCCTTTGGGGAGCATCAGGAGGGCATGTTTCCTTTTCAGATCATTTAGCTGAAGACCTTCCCTGGTGGGTGGTGGGCCTGTGCACAGCCACAGCCTTTGAGGAGGCCCCACGGCCTCTCACTCAAGGAGACAGAAACTCCCACTCAGTCTTCTTCTTGAGATAGCTGCCCCCATGGAGAGAGCTGGACACACGGACCATGCAAGCAGCTCTGCATGTTTACCTCCCTGGGGCAGGGGAAGCTGCTTGGTCCCCAGGGCCATGACACATCCTTGCTCTCTCCACACAGGTCTCCATGCAAGAATGGTGGGCAATGTCAAGATGAAAATGGCTTTGCCAGTAACTTCACCTGCCGGTGTCTCGCTGGCTTTGTGGGGGCTCTCTGTGAGCACGATGTGGACGACTGCCTGATGCGCCCCTGTGCCAACGGGGCCACCTGCCACGACGGCGTCAACCGCTTCTCCTGCCAGTGCCAGGTGGGCTTTGAGGGGCGTTTCTGCACCATCAACATCAACGACTGCGCCAGCCAGCCGTGCAAAAATGGGGCAAAGTGCTATGACCGCATCAATGACTATGACTGCTTGTGTCCTGACCGTTTCACTGGCAAAACCTGTGAGATCTCCGTCCCTGAGCCCACCTGGTCTCCTCCCTACCACCCTGCAAACCATGAGAATGCTGGAGGTGTGAAAAGCACCACTAGTGAGACGCCGGGGGTGACGCAGCCAGAGCCCATCAGGACTGTGGTCACAGGGCGGCGTGTAGCCAACCACAGTGAGAAAGAGCCGGGGGGAGGGTTGTTGAAAATCTCTGTGAAGGAGGTGGTGACCCAAAGGGACTCAGGGCTGAGTGAAGCCCAGCTGGTGACAGTGCTGGTGTTCGGGGTGCTGACAGCAGTGCTGGTCCTCATCACCGTCCTGCTAATGCTGAGGAACTGGCAGAGAGGCCGTCAAAGGTCGAACTGGTGCCAAAGCCCTTCTCAGGCTGCAAGAAAGCTCCAAGACCAGGAGTGTCAGGTGGGCATGCTCAACACCATCTTGATTGAGCCAAGGAAGACCACAGAGCTGTGAGCTGCGAGGACTCTGAACCAGGCCCTGGCAGGTCATCATGCTGGCAAACCCCTTGAACTGCACCCTGCAGAGCCACACCAGCACCGGCTGGGCAGTGGGGAAGGGCTCCCAGGGCAGCAAACACGTCAACAAAACCCTGGGTGTCGAGCATTGGTGTGATGGCCCTGCCTGGGTCTGAGCTGTCTCCTGCCTGGCTGGCTCAGCTGGCACCCAGGGGCATTTGAAGGCAGGGCTGTGTTGGGCCAGCCCTGCAGGGGAGCAATGGTGTGCTGCTTGCAGCAGCCCGTGCCACACAAGCACTGCTATCATCTGACTCAGCACTGAGAAACAGGACAGGTAGTGCTGAGGAGGGCAAAGCCCTCTTGTAAGCCCAAATACTGCCAGACCCTTTGTAACTCCTCTCTGTGACTATGGGAAGGGGTTTTATCCTCATTTCTGCTGGTGTTGGGATGCTTCTTCTGGGGCCTTTCGGGCAGTCGTGGCTGCATGGGTCTCTGTGCCCACAGTACTGTATGGGGTAGTTCCTGGCTGTTTCTGGAGGCTGTCGTTTCAGATGCCATGTCCTTAGGGAGTGAGCAAACACCCTTGCTCCCTGGCATTGTGGTTCTGTGAGCCAGTTCAAAGAGACTTCAAAAATCATTGCAGGTCTCATGCCCTTCTTCTGCCCTGGCTGATGCGCCCTCCTCTTGCTGTCAGACTTTGGGGTTACAAACATGTTCCGTACTTTCCTCCTGATAATCCAGGGGTCTCTTTGACTCACTTACTAAGCCATCCTTTCTGGTCTGGCCACAAATGACCAAGATCCTTTGTCTCTGCAGTGTGCACTTCTGCCTCACTATTTGTTCTCCTCTGGGCCTGAGCTGGTCCTTCTCATTTGTCCCCATAGGTGAAGCTAGAGATGGACAAGGCTGTGCTGTGGCTGGTTCAGGAGCAATACAGGATCCAGGTCCTCCTTTCCTCTCCCATTCACTCTGAGGCAGGCAACTGGCTCTAACCTCAAATCAGTCATTGCAGCGTTTCTCGATACAACAAAGGCTAAACTCCCCACAGTGGATGTGAGCCTGGGATGAACAGAGGAAGCAGACACAACTGCCTTCTCCACCATTGCTAAAGCATGGCTAAGAGGCAGCAGATGGTCAGGTCACTTAGCCTTTGTACGAGGTCTGTTCCTGCCTGTGCTGGTCTGGTGTGCAGCAATCACTGTCTCTCTCCCAGGACCAGGGATTTCTGTGCTTCCTCGTGGGCATAGATGGCTAAGCAGTGGGGCAAAACTCCCCACGACCCAAACCCTACTACTGGCTTGTAGGGTTGCAGTGCTGTGTTCAAGGTGGTGTGAAGTGAGCCAAGAAGTGACCGCTCAGGCAGGAGTGAGACCTGGGAGAGAGGACTGGAGCTTCATCAGAAAGATTATTTTTTTAATACATGGATGGATTATGTACCTTTATCAAATAAAACAAGTACAAGCCCAGAAACAGTGTATCAGAGAATCATAAAACAATTTAGGTTGCAAGGGACCTCTGAACACCAACCTCCTGCTCTCAGCAGATCCAAGTAGATCAGGTTGCTCAGCAACTTGCTGAGTATCTCCATCATTTCCCTCAAGAATGCAAATCCAGACTGGCACAGGAGTTGTCCTGCCTTATCCTCCATCTGCAGGGATGGGGATGGCTCAGGGAAAGGAATGGCACCTACCTCTGGACAGCATAGCAAAGGTGTGGGCTAGGCATTGCCTTAAGAGTGTTGGGAAGAAGGAATCCCAGGTGCCTATGGCAAAAGCGAGATCCTGAAACTGAAAGTAGCTGTGGGTTTGTGCAGCTGGGAGCAGGGCAGGAGGGATAGAGAATTTCCCTGGAAGGAGTGGTCTTGAAATAAACTAGCATTAGAGGCCTTTAATGCAATTGCATTCTAGCCCCTTCAGGGAAAGGCCTTCTCCACTGAAAACCAGAGGAAAAGTAGCAAGGTCCCTGGGTGCAACCTTCTGGGCTTGGAAAAGCCTTCTGGGAGTAGTAGAGAGTAGGTAGGGCTATCTTTGTGTAGAGAGGGCACCACTCTTGTATCTCATAAGGAAATACGCGTCTGGTGAAGAAAAGGGCCAAGAACCTGAATTAAGAACTTCACAAGGATACTTCCACTTTATTTTACATTGCATATGTGAGACTAAGTCTCAAACTAGGAGTTACTGATTCTTCAGTGGTAGAAAATCCCACTGTAATCTCAAAGCGAAGCCTCCGAGGGGAGCAGGACCGCACTAACCAGGCTTGAATAACTCTAAACAGCAGGTCACATCTTCCTTATTAAAGGAAAGGCCACAGTGCCACGGTCCCGTCCGCAGGAATAAGCCCCTCCCTCACCTCAGCAGCTCCTGGCCCTGCTGCTGGGACAGGGCTGGTGTCTGAGGTGAGAGGAAAGCCAGGCACCAGCTGGAAGGGCTGCCTGGGCTGAGCCTAGGAGGGAGATGATTGCTGCCTGCTGTGCAGGAGGCGCTGGAACAAGGAGCCATCTTTCTGGCTTAGGCGGGCGGGTGAATCCAGCTCTGCCACTTTCCCAGCTTGCATCACCAGCACACGATCTGAGTCCAGGATGGTGTTCAGCCTGTGGACAACAAATGCCAGGACACATGTTGGATCTGAGGAGAAGCTCTGGATACTGCTTCCCCCGCTGTTGAGGGGACATGCCCAGCATTAGGAGCTGTGGAGGATCTCCCTCTGCACTCAAGGTCACAGTGCAGTGCAGCTCCCCAGAGAGCCTCTGCTCACTGCTGAAATAAATGCAGCACCTCTTAGGGGAGCATAGTGATGCATTCCAGTTGCTGGGCATGGCAGGGCACCAGGAGCGCAGAGGGAAGTTCTGTGGGGGGGGAAGCTCAGGGCATGCCTGATTCTGAGGTTGCACAAAATGTCTCTATCCCTGCAGGCGTTACTGAGTTGCTTTATTTGCCCCAACATTTCCTCACCTGCCACCTCCCAAGGGCAGCAGAAATTGTGCAACAGCTGTTATTCCCCTGCAGTCTAGCATCTTTGCTTATGCTACCACCACCACTGGATTTGTAGTAACCAGACAGCCAACCACAGGACCCACTGCACACATATGTGCCCAGGTCTGCCCAGACTGCCAGCAGAGCAGCAACCTCTGGCTCTGGATAGGGAAGACAGGATGGCAGGAATGTTTTTGCAGTCATGCACCGTTACTATGAAACTACAGCCCTACGAAGCTGCAAATCACAAGGAAGACACTACACAGGATTTGAGCAGGTAAAAGGCACTATGGAGTGCAAGACTCTGGTTACACATTCATCTCCAAGAGAGTGCAGGCTGCAGCACTGGAAATGACTTGGAGGGGCAAGACACAAGTACAGAGTCACTTTTCATCCTGGATTTTACCCAGAGCTGAATGGCATGGAAAAACCATGGATACAAAACAACCCCATCATCACCTCTCTCTCCTTACTGCTCTCTGCCATTGCTCTTCATCCCAGTGGAAAAGGGGCTGGGGCCATCTTCAACTCAGTCCCGTTGCTTTGCCTTCTGCCACTCCTTCCTCTGCTGGTTCTCCTCTTTAATTACTCCCCCATCAAAGACGGCCTCCCCACACCCAACCCAAACATACACCTCAGCCCACAGTGCCCTTGCACTTCTACTCTATTTATGCCTAACATCCCTAGTGTATTAACCACATTCCCTTCACACCCCTCCTGCCTCCCTCCCACATAATGTATTTAACAAGACCCACTTGATTCACTTGCCAGGCCCAGCCCACCCTGCCTGTCATCCATCACTCCCACTCCTGTGCAGCAGGACACCAGCCCCTGCCACCTGCTCATTTGATTTTTATTTTTGTGGTAACCTCTGTGCTTTGAAAACACCCTCCATACAATTGCATAACCCTCCTCCAAACGCTCCTCCACTTGGCAAGAGTAAGAGCAGAGAACAGCACCTAATGCTGATCCATCCCTTCTCTGCAGTATTCCTGTTTTGCCCTCCTCCCTCTGGCTGCCACCATCCACTGATTCTACTCTTAATTTCTCAGATGTGAGGTGATCACTGTTGTCCTGTCCTACCTGGGCAGTGTCTATCTCGCTGGCATTAAGGCACAGGCTGGAACTAAAACTCAGGATTTCGGAAGATAGAACTATGCAGGAGCTGACTGCAGCCCTTTGCTGCTGGCTGTCCTGCACTGCCCTCTACTGAGCAGGGACACCTGCTCCTCCACTGTCTCCACATTGCCCCTTTCCATAGGATAGTTCTCCATTACTCCTCGCCCTAGTTTGGCAGAACCACAAGGAACGATTCACCTGCCCTACTGATGCCAGCAGGCAGAGCCGAGGAAGAGAAATCTGTGATAGGATGTGGCATTTTGCCCTTTGCTGACACCAATTTCTCGGTACAACATTTTCCCCTTTTCAGATCCAGTTGTTCCTAGCACCCAGCAGAAAAGGCAAAAGGGAAAGTCCAGCTTTGGCACTTGAAAAACCTTATCACAGAGACCTCCGTGCTCAGCTTGAGGCCCAGGCATGGCATGTGCAGCCACCCCTCCCTGTGAGTGGTAGGATGACCTTAGGCACAGAAGTTTTTAAGCTCACGATACCTGTGAGCAATCGTCAAAACAGTTTTGTCAGCGAAGCGCTGGCGGATGGTCTCCTGCAGCAGCTGGTCTGTCTTCTGATCCACACTGGCTGTGGCCTCATCGATGCACAGCACCTGCCAGGGACAGAGAGTGAAGGGAGCTCCCAAGCACCACAGCAGAGACCCCAGTCCCTGCCTAGAGACAGCCTGAGAAGTTAGCACAGGATATCTGTTCCCATTACACCTCCAATTCCGCAGTGCTCTCCTCTGCTGTCCCCAGACAGCCACCAGCAGGTCACCATCCCCCTTGCTCTGATGGAGGCAGTGCATTCACCTTGGCCTGCGTCAGGAGGGCTCTGGCCAGACACACCAGCTGCCTCTGTCCCACAGACAGACTCTTTCCCCTCTCTCCCAGCTCGCTGTCCAGTCCACCTGCAGGGATCAAGATCAGCAGTCACCTGCATCATCTACACAGGGCCCTAAACAGCTCCACCAGTCCAAGGCTGCCCCAGTAGCACACAAAATCCCAATTCTGCTCCGGCCCAGGCCTTAGGAAATGGAGCCTTTACACTTAGACACCAAGCCAACATCTGGCACAGTTCCCTTAGAACTAAGGCCTGGCTTATCTCTCAGCTACTCCTCTAGCACCCACTGAGGCCTGGTCTCACCAGCAAACTTCTGCCACCCAATCCAGCTGCCAGTCCATTTGCCTCCAAATGTCAGGCAATGCCACTGGGTCCCACTGACCTGTTCCCACACTGGTTCTAGCATGACCTTGCCTAACCCATTCCCTACTGCATCCACCTCAGCTCTCTGCCTGAGCTAAGCCTTCCCTCCTCTCACAGAACCCGCACTTCCGCACTCATCAGCTGCTTCTCACTGGTTTCCAGCTCACCCATCTGAGTGACAGCATCCCACAGGTGGCACTGCTCCAGCACCTCGCGGAGCTCAGCATCTGTCCGTTTTCCCTGGGGATCCAGGTTTTCTCTGATTGAGCCACTGAACAAAAATGGATCCTGCGGGATGACAGCCAGCCTAGATCTGCAAGCAAACAAAAGCTGAGGGCTCATGGGATGGTTCTGCAGAAAAGCAAAGATCTGCTACTTCTTTTTTTTACAGGGTGTCTTAGTTTGCTACAAATCTTAGAGGCACAGAGACATGGGTCACATATTCAGCCTGGTTTCCTTAGCACAACTGTCAAGAAACAACAGAGAGACTCATAAAAAGCTGCTACAATCAGAAAAGAGGGTCCCACAACAGCGAGTCCTCACTCTTTACTTTGGCATCCAGCCACTGACAGCTCCCATCCACTGTCAGCTACCCTTCACTCTGCTCAGCCATACCTCAGCTCCTCTAAGCCCACCAGCTGGCTGTCCACACCATCGAGGAGAATCTGGCCTGATTTCATCTCCACCATACGGAAAAGGGCCAAGAAAAGGGTGGATTTCCCAGATCCTGTGCGACCCACAATGCCCAGCTTCTCTCCAGGATAAACAGTGAAGCTCACGCCATCAAGTGCATTAGGCAAGCCTGCTCTATATGCCAGGACCACTTGCCGGAACTCCACAAGCCCCTCGCTTGGCCAGTCAGAAGAAACCTAAGAGGGATACACAGGGGAGAAAGGGTATGATAATGATTGATTGCCAGCTTCAGCATCACCTCCCCACAGTCCAAGCCCCACCCTTCCGTTTAGATGGCTGCTTGGCATCTGAGCAGAACCAACACACAGCCCAGTCTACATCCAGCCCACTCTTAGGCTTGTTCTTCCATCACAGCTTGTATCTAGCACACATTCTGCTTCCCTACTCCTTCCCATGACTCCAGCCTTCACCAGTTCCTGCCAGAGATTCATCCTCCCCAGGAGATACATTGGTAAAAGATGAGTGATCAAGGTGGCTTCTGTGGTGAGGGGCCTCCACCCATTCACTGGAACCCTATGATCTCCCCAGGGGGCAAGTGCAGGACAAAGAGCCAGAAGATGGGCCAGTGCCAGAGAACACATTTGAGGTTTTACCTGGACCAATTTATCCTGGGGCTCCATGGGGATGTCTGTGGTGTACTCCTCTGTCCGCTCTACACTCACCATCATCATCTCTGTGTGAGTGAAACTGGCAATGAGGCCTGAGAGCAGGTTTGTGACAGACAGGGCGTATGAGAGTGCCAGGCCCACAAGTCCTGTGAGGACAAAAGCATAAGCAAGAATGTCACTGGCAGGGAAGGAGCTGACATCTTGGTGGGGAGACAAAAAAAAAAAAAAAACAACAAAGGAAAAGTCAGGACTCTGAAGTCTGGGATAACACTTGAGGCTGGGGACACAGAGGAGCAGAGACAGGAGCTGAAGCACTACACTGTGGGTGACTTCCTAGGGACAGGAGGCAGGAGCTCTGGATCTTATCCCAGTGTAGGAAAATGTGTAGCTCTGGGCTGGGAGAGGAGGAACCCCTTGGGTACAGCCTAGGAGTGGACATAGATCGGTCCCTGTCAGCCTACCCGGATTTCCCAACTGCTTCTGGTGCTGGATGATGGCAATCCCTGCAATAGCAGTAACCACAGCAACCCCAATCATCTGCAAGCGGATGTCCAGCCACTCCATCACTGTGTTGCTGGCAAAGAGGCAGCGCTGGTTCTGCTCCAGACGCAGCTGATTCTCCAACTCAAACCTGTCAGGCACACAACAGAGGTTTGCACCACTCAAATTCCTTTCCTGCTGCCCCGGACAAAGGGCATTCCAGCCATCCTATAACCAGCCCCACAAGAGGAAGGCCTTGGCCTATAAAGCCACAGCTCTGTCTCTCTGCTCACCTCTTTGCTGCCCGCATGGCTCTGATAGTGCTCAGTCCCGAGAGGGTCTCTGAGAAGTGGGTGTAAATGGGAGACAGGGTGACACTGTGGAGGCGCTTCAGCTCCCGGGATGTGAACCGGTAATAGCGCTGAACGAAGAAGTAGACTACAGCCAGAGGGAGCAAGACCAGACCAATCCAAGGGAGGCCATAGGTCATTATCACCAGCATGCCCAAGAGCCCATAGATGTTGGCTAGGAAGATGTTGAGCACAAATGGCAGGCTGTCATCCACACAGTACAGGTCTGAGGAGAAGCGGTTCAGGATCCGGCCTGTTGGTGTGGTGTCAAAGAAGGTGACTGTGGCCTGGCAATAAGAGAACCAGACAGTAAGAGCCAGTCAGCTGCGGTGAGAGCCAACCACAGAACAGTGTGCAGGAGAGCAGCACCGAGGGGAGCAGATAAGGCCACAAGGCGGTGGCCACCACAACCCACTTCCTTACCTCAGCCTCCAAAGCCAGCATCCACTAGCGGCCAAACAACTCACGTTGTTTGCATGGTAAAAGGAAGCACTCCTTCTGTATGGAATGGCTGACAGCTACTGAGAAAGCAGGCACTCAGACACAATGATGGCCCAACAGCAGCGAGGCAAATACAGCCTCTAATCCAAACTTCCAAATCCCCTAATCCTAACTCTAGCCTGAGGACCCAAGGAAGCCAAAAATTAACTGACACATGCCAGCACCAGCCCTAGATCTTGCTTAATAACTCCTTCCAATCTCATCTAAACCTGAACTCATCATCCTGTAAAAGCTACTTTGACTTGACTGGCTATACATTTAAGGCTAATGTGTGAACAGATGCAGGTGGGAGCCATAAATCATCCTTGCATGGAATGAACAGGACACATTTTGAACCCCAGCTCATTGGCCCCTTGTGCTGGCTGTGGTGCAGCCCTTTTTGAATACAGTCCTACCAGCCAATACCAACAGAAACCTTAATCTATCTCCCACACCTGTACACCCAGCTATGAGAAGAATGGCAGCTTGCAGGAGCCTCAGCCTGCTCTGGACTTTGTGCCCATTACCTTTAGAACCCTTTGGAGCAGTCGGTTGTGAATGACAGCGGCAGCATGGAGAGCACCACAAGCAAAGAGGAATGCCCGAATAATGGTGAAGAGGGAGTTGGCCCCTGCAATGCTCCCATAAACTATCAGGTAGAAATTCACACCCACTGAGCCATTGGGAGGGGATGGGGTCTTGTCCAGATCTTGAATAGGGGAACTGGAAAAAAAAAGGAAGATTATGAATCTGCCAACATCCTCCTGACAGTAAACTCACAGACAAGGCACGAGAATCCAACAGCATACTCCAGGGGAAATCAGAATACTTTCGCCTGGTATTCCTGTTACACTCCTTTGGCATGTTGGGACAAATACTCTGATTACTATGCAGCTAGGGGTCTTCCATCAGCCCCAGACAGAAGCCTTTTTGGCACGTCAACAGGTCAGGGATTTTGATTCTCTTTGTCAAAGCAGCCACACACATCCCCTGAAGTGAAGTGGTCAGTTTATCTATCCTGCTTTCCAGGATCTTCACAGGAAATGCACTTAAGGACATTTCCTGCTCCCTTTGGCACCTCTGGACCATATACACTTACACAAGCCCAGCAGTGGAGAAGAGAAGCAGCTCTGGGGAAGGCAAGGAAGCTGAGCAGGCCATCACAGAGGTATTTGCTGTCTGGGATATGCTGGAGATCCAGTATGACAGCCACCAATCCGAGATATTTCTGGATGCTACAGAGAAAGACAGACTATGTAAAGAGAAATTCTACTTTTGAATCAGCAGACAAGCTGAAGGGGAAGCTGCTGGACAACTTTTGCATAGTCTCACTGCCCAGTATAGTCTTCCCCCTGTTAGTAGTAGAGCAGGAACAAGTGAACAGCCTTGAGGTGCAGCAGCGACACAGCACTGCTACAGAGGTACAGTAATGCAAATGCAGCAGCGAGATGCCAGGTACAGTTCCCACATGTGCCTCCTCCTCCCTGCTAAAGTAGCTCTTTGAGCTACTTTAATTTGAGGAAGAGAAAAGTGGTCTTCCTGCTACAGGGAGAGTGTTTAAAGCCCTGGCGTCCTTCCTTCTGGACTCCATGCAACCAGGGAATGAGACAAAAGGAGAGGAGTGTTTGGAGAGAGATGTGCTGCTGGGTCACTGCCTCACCTTGCATCAGAAACAGTGAGAAGAGGATTGATACTGCCAAGCAGCTGCCCATTGCCATCCAATAGGCCTTGTACACCTGAAAAGCCACTGCCCCTTCTTTCTTCTCTTCCTCCTTGAGGATGAGATTATTGTTTTGGGTGGGTTCTTCTGCATCTGTCTTTATGGCCTCTTCCTGTCCCTGCTCATTAGGGTCTGTGGGTATGGATGCAAAAGCAAAGGTCAGTGCAGTCTTAATTTCTTCCTGCAGCTGTTCCTAAATGTGAACAGACCAAGTCTAAACTATGAGGGACACCTTTTTTCCCCCTCCTCTCTCCTCTTTCAAGACAGGTGCACCAACCCTGTCAGTTCTTCATCCAAAACTGGACTACAAGTGGCACAACAGGTTCAAATACTGCTGCAGACCAATACCCAATGATATGTGGGCCTCCTGTCCTGCTGTGTATACACCACCCACATATCAGTACTGCCACAGCAGAACAAGATGGTGGGAGTTCTGCTCTAAAGCCAGCAGCCATCAGGTACAGGTTCTGTCTGGGAGGGCAGCTGTGCTGCCCCAGCTACCCTTAAGCTCATCAGGAACAGACCTTTATCCTTATGCCCCTTGTCTGTATCCTTGAACTTGGGGAAGGCTTCAACAAGCGGCAGGATGTCAGCTGGCGTGCCTGTGAAGAGAGACATGCATATTCTTCAGCATCTGTGAGGAGCAGGTGACAACTTTACACCTTCCCACTGCCTCTTGCTCTGAAATGACCCAGTTTTGTTCTCTCATAACATTTCCTATGTTATACAGGAACTCTACCCTTGAAGGCTCTGCTCCATTCAACCTGTTACATCCTTCTGCCTCATCAGCTCCCCACATCTAGGGCTGTCCTATTTGTACATCTGCACATTCTCTTCCACCCAATCTTTGCCCACATGCAGTGTTCTCAGTGTACTCTTTTATCACTGGGCTCCTCACGAGTTAATCCTAATCCCCTCAAGCCATTCCAAGACACAGGCACAAGTGAATGCCTGAGAAGACAGACAGTGTACCTGTCTTAACTATCCTGCCATTGTCCATCAGCAACAAGGCATCAGCCTTCTCCAAAAACTCTGTCCTGTGAGTGCAAAGGACCCTGGTCTTGTGCTTGAGAACTCCAAAAATGCATTTCCGCATAATATGGCCGGCTACATCTGCATCAACAGCAGCCAGAGGATCATCAAGGAGGTAAAGTTCTTTCTCCTGGGAGGAGGACAAAAGAAAAAAAGGATACAGCTGCTGGCCCTGCTGGAGCAGGCAGTGCTGTAGAGAAAAGTCCAAGTGACTCCATGTGGCAGCACCTTTAGGATAGCACAATGTGCTTTAAAAACATGCTGCCAGAACTCACCATACAGCAGAGTGCTCCCAGCCTCTTTATATTTGACTTGGCATTATCTGCCACACAGTAACTCCTTTGTTATTTACCTGGTAAATGGCTCTGGCAAGGGCTATTCGAGCCTTCTGTCCCCCACTGAGTGTCACACCATTTTCACCCACCTCTGTCTGGTCACCGGCTGGTAAAATCTGAAATATTCAAGAAAATTATTTAGAAAGGGACAGGAAACTGCTGGGGACCCAAAACCAGGACACAGGGGCCCCTCTCCAGTCTCTGGCAGTAATTTCAAAGGCTGACACCTTACCAACAATTAAACAATGCAGCAATCTATACACTGGCTCTACAGACAACCCACAAGCTTTATTTATGTAATGAAAATCTCTTACACTCCAGAATAGAGTGGTCACACCTGAACTACCCATTGAGAGCATCTTCTGGTAATCGCACACAGTAATTTTCTGTGAGAACAAGAGCTGTGCCTGCATCAAAATTATGTCAGGGTCCTTCCAAACAGTGTAGCAGTAAAAACTACCAAATTTCAGCACCTGGAAATAAGTCTCCTCTTGGTTTGGTAGCATAGGTGTATTCTACAAAATCTCAAATAAAAAGGAAATCAGGCATCAGCTTATAAACTGGGAGAAAGCTAGATTCATACCATATATACAGCCAGGTTTACTGGCTAATACAGTCATAAAACTCTAATTTAGTTTATATGTCAGGAGCACTGACTTAGCCCTTCAAAACCTCACAGAAGTTGCTTCTGATCTTCCCCCCAAAAAAACAACAGCTGCTGATAGGTTTTGCCTGAAAAACCCAACAGTCATCAGCTCCACAAGAACAATTCCTTTACCCAGGATGAAGAGCTTTTGGCTCAGCAGCAGAAGAAACCACCCAAAGTGCTACAAGAGTGACTTCACACCTTAAAGAAGCATGGGCATGCTAGGAATGGTGTAGGCTTGGTAATCAGAGCAACACTGTGTGATGAGACATTGGAAAAGCAGTCTACACCCTGAAACAATGAAGACTGATCCCAGTGAGGCTCAGGACGGATGCAAAAGCCCACCAAGAAGGCCTAGGCAGGTTTACATCCTAGGCACTCACATTTAGGTCCTCGGAGAGGGCACAGGCCTCCAGCACCTCCTCATACAGCCTGGCATCATATTCCTGCCCAAAAAGGATGTTTTTGCGGACAGTGGTAAACTGTATCCAAGGCTCCTGTGTGGCCAGACCAAATCCTTGCTCCAGGTCACAAACATACACTCGTCCACCTTGTCTGCAAGCACAACAGAAGTGGGTATAAAGGGCAAGAAAAACTGTTAGCAGATCAAAACTACCTACAAATTGGGATAGCACTGGACAATTCCCACCTGCCGTGGCATGGAGGGACCAGGCAGGGTAAAGTCTTTAGGCTACTTACTTAATGAGCTCTCCAGTGATGGCTGCAAGCAGAGAGCTTTTGCCAGAGCCAACCTTCCCAACAACCCCCAGGAGCATTCCCTGCAAAGGGAAATGAGAAGAATCAACCTGATGTGCTAATACAGGGTAGCTTGTCCAGATTTCTTGAGCCACACGTAGCCTGTAAGAAAGCTGACTGCTAGGACCAGCTCACATTCAGCAGTGCGGCTGGGTACACGTAAACCAGACTCCTGAAATGACAGGACACAGATTTGCAAGGAGTGTTAACTCTAGAGCCCTACTCTGTTCCCTGTCCAGTTGTCTCCAGCAGCAATAGTAGAAAGCAGAGAGAACTAGTTCATCTCCTGTCTGTAAGCCATGGGTGTTCTCTAGCACCTTTCAGCTCTGAGATGTAATATGTGTCCTGTGCCTCTTGACCAAGAGAAGATTTGATGCACAGCTCCTAAACTGAGGAAAACATGCCACCTCTGCTCCATTATTTCTAGTTTCCAGTATTTTTTCTCTAGTGCCATTTTTCTGTATTACCTCTGATGTCCTTGCTCACCTTTCTCACTGACAGGTTCTCGATGTGCAGTTGCAGAGTGCCTGTGGATGAGGGCTGCCTGCTGCTTTCCTCCTCAACTGGCACCCATGAGAAGGCTGCACATTGCATCTCCACAGCAGTAGCAGTATCTGAAGGGCTATCTACAAGTGAAAAGCCAAACACCAAAGCACTGCTATGAGAAGACCAGAAAATTAAAGGCACCTGGCATCATAAATATAATCAGCTTTGTTCTCAAATGCAGAGACCATGGACCAGAGACCATCACTGCATGATGCCCCTGAGCCAACCACAGAATGAGACTCTTGCCTACTGACTTGCCCTTAAACTTATACATCCCTTCTTCCAACCTTCCTGTCTCCAGCTCACACCAGACACACATGGCTGTCAGAAAGACACTGTAAGGATATAGCCTGGTTTTATTATTGTTGAAGGTAAAAGAATGGCAGAGAGCTGGCCAAAGGGAATGAAAGAAGGAAAGGGAGCTAATATGTCTCAGGAGAAGGGCAGCTATTCAAGCCTTTCTGCCAGGTGAAGCCAAGTTTGTTGATGGCTTCAGTGTCAAAAGAGCTTTGGTCAGAGGACAGAGCTGCTTGTTCTACTGGGACACTAATGGCTCTGTTGGGACAAGCAGTGGCTTATGGTTGGTAAAGTGGAATGTTATAGCCTTGTCTCCTGCTTTCCACAGAAATTAAGAGAAGTGTATCCACTCTGCCCCCACCCAACTGAACATCTTGAATCACAGGGTGACAGCCAGCTGCCCTCCAGCACTGCCTCTGGGCCTCGCACCTCAGCTCTCTGCTCTGAATGTCTGCTGACCAGAGTCAGGCCCAGCAGATTCCTTAACCCTTACCTAGAGCATAATAAGCTTCCAGGTCTTGGTCCATGAGTTCAAAGAATTGCTGGATTCGATCCATGGAAACTTTGGCCTCCAAGATCGCATTCAACACCCACGGGAAGCCGTTGAGGGGTAGAATAAGCATCCCAACAAGGGCCAATGCTGTGAACACCTGCATGGGTAAGCAAACAGCCATGAGCTGGAGCCAGTACCTCCCCTGCATCCTCCAAACAGCTTCACCAGTGAGAGCCTTAAGAGCTGTGCAGAGACATAGGCTGGGTTTATTTTCCAAAGAAGATGCCTCAGGACTGCAGGACTTCCACTGTAAACTGCTCTGCACAAGACAAGTTTGGAGCTCACTCTACTACTTACTCACCTTTGTGGCAGTGAGCTGGTGACCCAACAGGACATAGGTGACAAAGATGGCAATGGAGACAACAACAGGGAGCGCTGCCCACATGTACACACACAAAGCATCCAGGTAACTGACGGCCCGTAACTTCTGCAGCTCTTTAGCCCGGCAGGCATTTATCCTGGTGCTGAAATGCTTCTCCCAGGCGTAAAACTTGATCACACGAATGCCATATAGGAACTCTGTCATTAGCTGCAGGCAACAAGGAAAAGAACATCAAGCAAACAGTGCCCAGGCAATCTGGGCTGTGCCTAGGTGTGCAGTTGTCTCCTGCTAAGGGTCAGGCTAGAGATGTCAGGAACTATTTATTGCTAACAAAGGCATAAACTTAAGTGACAACCACTGGACACTTTGTGCTCGTCCATCCCACCAGCTTCTTCAGCCACCCATGCTGTGTACAACCAAGGAAAAGGCAAAATATTACACTACTTTCCAAGCGAAAGATGAACAACACAGGTGAAGGGATGTGTGGAATTGCTAGCTCCAGCCTGAATACTGTTTACTTGTGTTGACCTGACAGTGCCTTGAGGTAACACCTGACTCTCAGGTCTGGTCCTGCCCTGACACAGCTAGTCTGTATCCAGAGCCTGGCTGGTTCATTTCCAGACCTCTGGTGTCCCTGCCGGATGCAGTCCTCTCATTTCTGTTCTCAGGTCAGCATATGTAGAGCAAGCTGACTGCGTCTCTGCCCAACAGCAAAGAGAACTAACAAGAGAGACTTTATTCAGCAAATCAGTCTTACAACAGTTGGAGGAAGTTCAGCATGATCAGATACAACTCTGGTAGATGCACCTACTGTTGGGAAAGTAAGTATTTTTAAAGCTGCCAACAGTTCTGACAGGGAGTTGAGCTATGTTTCATGCTTCCAAAGCACGAGTGAAACTGCGATCCCCTCAAATTAGAGATACAATGCTAAAAGGTGGGAATCAAATGTCTGACATGTGGAGAGGAGAGATGGCACTGCACATAGGGGAAAAGCAGTGGAAAAGATGACTGAGAGTGCCAAGCCTGGAGCCAAATAAAATTACATCCATGATCATTGTCTTTGTCCAGACTGAAAGCAACTTCAGCATGGATGGCATCACTGGAGCAATAGGATGGATACATATCTAGAGGAAGCCATTGGGAGTCTTACCTTTACTACACACAGAAAAGAAACTTGCAAGGGAACCTAAATTAGCCCAGGGGACAAGACAAGCATTGACGACAAGTTCATTATCTTATGCGCCCCTTCTGGCATTTTTCTCAACACCTGTGATTCAATTAATCTGCCTTGGATCATGACTAGTGGTCAGGAAGGCAACATTCTGGGACAAACAGGGAAAAAATACAAACTCAGAGAGATACCACTGCCCCTCACCTTGACCCGTGTGTCCTTGTGTTTCAGCATCTTCTTGTTGTTCACCATGATGCGGTTAGCTATGATCTTGTTGATGGGCACGAGCAGCAGTGCCAGGGCCATGCCTCCCAGAAAGGCTACCCCCACTTGCTGGTAGAGGAGGTAGAGGGTGACAGCAAGCTGGACAGGCAGGCTCCACAACTCGTGGAAGCTGCGGCAGAAGTTGACCAACCTATCGGTGTCCGTGCTCATGAAGTTGACAATTTCCCCCACAGTGAAGCGGGCAAGGCTGGTGCTGCTGACACGCAGAGCCTTGCGGTAGATGGCAGAGATGACGGCGGCCCGCACCATCAGCGCCATCTTGTTCACCTCGTACCTGAACTGGCTCCGCAAGACAGCGCCCAGGAAGGAGCCAGCAAAGAGCCCGAGGGCATACAGAATCCCATGGCTCAGGGGCTCCTGCCGTGACTCCATGAAGTTCACCAGCAAGTTCAGAAGCAGAGGACCTGAAAAATCCAGCAGACTGCCAGCCAGCTTGAGAAGCCCAAGGGTGTAGAAACGAAGCCCAAAGGCCGCATGAAGGACCGACAAGAGGCGCACAGCTTCCTGGGCATGGTGTGGGCTGTCTGGAGCATCACTACTCCCATCAGCTCCAGCAATGATTGGGCTGGTAAGAGACACTGTCTCCTCCTCTACTTGCTGAAGAGCTGCCTTCTTCTGCCAGCAAGAGTAGAACCGGTCACAGACCCTGGCAGCCTGGAGCTGGTGAGGAAGCACATAGACGTCCTGTGGCTGGTTCAGCTTCTGCTGGTAGCCACACTTCATAAGGGGGTTCATCCAGGTGTAAAAGAAGCGTGAGAGCCAGCTCTCACCATCTTCTGCCACTCTCTGCTGGTCAGGCACTGGGATCCCTGGCTCTGAGATGGGCTGGTCTTGTTGCCAGGAGCGATTGATGGAGAGGAAGTCTTGCCTGCCAGCAGTGGGGAAGAGGTAGCTGACCACATAGGCAAGCAGAGAGGCCAGCTGCAGACAGAGAATGGCAAACCTGGAGGAGGCACCAGGGTGGGCAGGGGACCAGGCTGTCCCCCTCTGGCAGTACCACACCAGTGTGATGATGAAGGAAGGTAGGGGTAAGAGAGTGAGGAGAGCCAGGGCTGCAGGGCCCCTGGTAAAGCCGTGAATGGACCTGCAGAGCACGAGAAGAGTGAAGCCATGCACCAGCCATGTCAGGGCAGCAGTGCCATTGGCCAGTGCTTCCAGGTACACAGGGCCCAGCTCCTGCTGGGAAATGGTGGCTGGGATGGTGTCAGCAAGGAACAAGCCAGCAAGTACGAAGGAGGTAGTGATTCTCCACCCCCAGCTCGGCCTGCAAGGCACACCAGAGCCAGACCTTGAGGAGGAAAGAGCAGTGAAATAAATTACAGTTGAAATTCTACTACCTCTCAGTCAGTACTGTCCTTTCTTCCTCTCCTCTTCCCCATGTTTATACATCCACTCCTACTTAACCTTCTGGATACACCTCCCTAGATCTGTAACTTTTTCTGATTGTAGGCATTGCTAAACTACGTCAGGTCAATATAGCCCACTCTTTGGTCAACACCAGAGATTTAGATGCCACCAAAGAAAAGCATTTCTTTACAGAAATTTGTTTGCAAACTATGATATTTTGTGGTCAAATCAGACTCCAGTCCTTGAGGACTAACAGCAAGAAAAAGTATATTTAACTTCTTTAACACAAATTTTGGATCTCTGCGTCACATCTCTGATCCTTGATTTCCTTGTCTGTTGGATATTTTTTCTAGAAATTTTTTTTTTTATCTCTGTGAGTTTCAGTGATGCTGTGCTTGTAAAGTCTATAATCTATTGCCCATCAAAATACTTCATCATCACTGGTTTCTTTGTGGCTTTTCAGTTTCAGTGAATGTTGTCATGCTTACATATTTCAGAAGAGCGTAAACAGAAGAACAATTCTGCATTTCTCTGAACTCCTTATTCCCTTATACACATCTTCTATGCCACCTTGGATTTATATTCTCTCCCAGAATGCTCCCAGTTTCCCCCACTCACTGAAAAAGTTTTTAAATACTTTGTGTGATTTTATGCCCACAATCTCCTCTATTCTTTCTGGATTCCTTTCTGTGCACTGAATTAAAATGGATGCTGACAAATATAATAGCATTATAATATTGTGTCCTTCCCTAATTACATATTCAGCACATGACAGGGAGATACAATTTCCAGCCTTTCCACCCCACCTCCAGTCCTACATAGCAATCAAGAGCCAGACAAGTCGGTTGTCATACCTCGGAGTGCCAAGGAAGCAGGCGCTGACCACTGCGAGGATCACATGAGGAATCACATTTAATGTCAGCTGGTTAAAGCAATGGCCAACGCTGCCATGAACCCACACAGGGAGTGGATCTTCTGGGCTGGTCCCACACAAACTAGCCAGGATGTTCTCCATCCTTTATTGGTAATTCAGTGTGAGAGACAGGATGTCCTAGGGTAAAGAAAAGCAGCATGAGGCAAAAAACATAAGGACAGCCCCAGTCCAAGATGGAGTGATGAGTAATTAACACAGAGCTAGAAGCAAGTTCCTGGGTCATAGTCCAAGCCCGGCTACTGTTCACTCACTATCAAATAATCTACTTCATAAAATGATCAAGCTCCAGCTTAAAATAAGTTATCTTGTTTATTCCCTTAAGTCACTCCAGGACTGCAATGCCCTTTGAATTTGAAGCTTTCTTATTTCCAGGTTGAATTTTTTTTCCCATGGTGAGTTTATCCTCTGTAAGTAGTATAAGGAAGTATTTTCCTGCCTATGGATTGGTATGAAAAATATTTTGAGCTGCTTAAACAATAACCAATTCATTATATCTATGTTCACAACACTTCCCACCAAGGTACTCCTTAAGGCAGCGTGTAACATGAAACACCGCCCAGATGGCAGGGGAGGATGCTGGTGCCCATCCTGAGAAGCAGGCGATACCTGGAAGCTACACACGACCGGCGAACCAGCCCCCTCTGTGTGCCGCCCCGCGGACTAGAGCACACCCGGGAAGGCCTCGGCTTTTCAGCGATTTCTGCTGGCACCAGCCCGTCCCATCTCCAGCCCGGGGCCGGCTGCCGCACCGAGCTCGGCACGCAGGCGGGGGCACCGCAGCACCCCGGCACAGCACCGCCGCCGCGGGAATGGGCCGGCGCCANCGGCTGCCCCGCGGCGCAGGCCCCGCGCGCCCCTGGCGGCCCGGAGGACGCACCGCAGCCCCGGCAGCGGCGGGGCGAGCCCCCAGAGGGATCCGGGCCGGAGCAGCAGGCCGAGCTGAGAGGCAACAGCGAGCCAATGCAGCACGCACGGCCCGCTCAGACTTCCACCTTCCGGTGAAAAAATATAAATTACCCAAACTAAAGGCTGGGCTCCAGCTATGAACAAGGGTGAATCCCCCCAAAATTCCTCTAGTTCTGTCCTGGTGATCTGATTGCTCCCCTCCTTCTCCTATGATTTTTGGCTCACAGCATCTGAACTGTTTGTACACTTACAGACAGCAGATGCACATTACAGACTTGCAGTGTCACCGTGTCAACAAGCACAGGAATATTTATGGACCACTGTGTTACAGAAACAACAGCAGGTATAGCCCAGGCAGTGCTTTTACAGGTACAAATGTACTTTTACAGGTACAGCATTCACTGCTTGTAGACAGTACTACAAGATCAAAATAACATTACTATAAGAGCACCTTGCCAATAACACATCAGTCTGCTCACAGTGACAGGGGTCTCCTGGCACAGTGAGAGATTGTGATGTTAACCTAACACAACCATCTGAATAACTCTGGGTAAATGAATCCTTTCTGTCTCACCTGTGTTGTGTTCAGTGACTGACTGGAGCATGAACACACATGCAAGCAGCTCCCTCAAATGTGACACTCATTCCTTACTGTAAGAGTGTGTTGCATTGGGGTGGGGGGAGTAAATGCACAACCTTCCAGATGAGAGAAAGCAAACCGGAGAGGACATCCAGCTCCATCTGCTCTGGACTATTACACAGTAACAGGAGAGTGCTGTAAATGTCACCACATTACCTAGCAATTGTAGTTGCTGCTGGTGATTTTTATAGCAGACGATCTGAATGCTTTAACTGTCCCAAACCCTCCCTCAGTACTCTCTTGCCAGGGAAAAATAAGCATATAACACACCACAGATAGAAAATTTTACTTTCAACATGCAGCTCACCAGAGATACAAAAAGCATTCTCTGAGCTTGGAGGTGTTATCAGTGCACTGCTGAGGAAGGAAAATATCAGTGACATTCCTGAGAAAACAGAGCAATCTGGCCAAGAGAGTGTGGAACAGCAGAGATGAGCAAGAGCTCAGTGGCCCCACTACTCTCTAACCATAGTTTCCTTGAAAGGAGCATGAGAGTGCATTTTCTGCAAGTCTCTCTCTCTCTCCCCCTCCCTCCTTGTTGAATAATCTTTTCTCACACGCCTGACAGCAATCTTTGTGTGTCAGAGTTGCAAGGTTGCCTTTACATGACCAAGCTATTCATACTGTACACTGTATTTGGCTAGCCTGCTCTTTTCCCCCACCAGTCATCCAAAGGTTTCTAGACCAAACTTTCCTGAAGAAGCCTTGAGAGTAAGTTTTATGTCCTCTCTGCTCAGGGAAGCTTCCCTTCAATGAAAATGCTGTGAAAGCAACAAACTTTCAAAAACCAGGAGGTAGGGGTTGTGTGAGGTTGAAGCACACAAGTGAAGATGATTGTACACAAGTGAAGATGATTTCAGATTTCATGGTTCTGATGTCTTATTTATTTCCAAATGAAAACAAACAAACAAAACCAAACAACTTAAAAATGTCCAAAACCAATCAAACAAATACCCTCAAAATACCCACAACCCCAACCAAACAAGTACTTTCAGTGTCTTAATAAGATACCAGAGAAGTTCTCTGATACCAACAAAGGACAACCTTTCTCCCCTGAGTTAATCACTCTCAGAGCTTTTCCATTCAGCCACACTGTATTTTAGCACTCTTTTTTCACGTGCTCCATCCTGCTTGCTCATCTCTCCTAAACTCTTTAGGTTCAAACTCATGAACTTTATCACTTCACCTGAAAGACAGACAACTTTCACATGCCACAGATTCCTTTTTAGTCCAGACAGCACTGCCTACACTCATGGGAAAACAAACACAAAGGATATTAAAAAAGGAACTCCAGGAAAATACCAATCCACCCCAACTGATTTGAAATCACTTTGCCTGTTCTGTATAAATGCATTTAAATAGCATCACAGCAAGAATTTAAGTAGACATTCCTCCTTTTCCTGCTTCCTTCTGGCTATTTCTCCTGCTCCTGAATATTGCTGCCTACACAATTTACTGCTATGTATTTGACAGATTTAAGATGTGCAGGGATGTGGAGTGGTGGCTATATTGCATGGAAAGTACCTTTTGCACTATAAAGTCATACACCTGGCAATTATAAAAAAATAAGAGCATTCAAAACTGAAAAAAAAAAAAATCCCACCAACATTAGGTTTAATTTAATGCACCCCCACAGGCTATGCAGCCAGATTTTATTTACTATTATCCAGAATTTTTTAATACTCTAGATTGATAAATCCCCAGTGAGGACATGCTGTCTAGCAAAGGGAGACTGCCCCCCTTCTCTGATGAGTTTGTTTTGTAACAGATTACTTAATATCAATCCCAGGACTCAGAGAATTAGTGGAGGCTGCATGCCCATTCCACTTCTCAGCTATAAGTAAATATTGAACTGAAACAGAAGCCAGCCTAGACAAGCCTTAAATTCAGAAATATCAACCTTGTAATTACAGATGCAAAATCTCTGAGAGCAATTGTCTGTTTGGATGCCTTTTCTGTGCTCCCAGCCAGGACTCTGCTATCAGCTGAACCATCCTCAAATTCCATGACGACATAGCCAAGGAAGATTTGATTACTTGGCTCAGTCCAAAATTTTTTATGAACAGGCTGCTTTGCCTGGACCTGAAGATGGATATTGTGCCCTGTTTTCCAGGGAAAAAATTAATGCCAAGTTCAGAAGATAGATGAGTATCTTCTACTGCATCTCCTCAAAAGAACACCAATTCTGTAATAGAAACACAGAAACTGTCTTTGCTGTTACTCATAGCCTAGCCATTCAACATTAGATGGTTGTCTCATGCCCCTGGATCTAGTCTTGACTCAGACAAGAAGGTAAAAAATTATAATTAAGGCATTACATTTTTCTCTTTTACTGGTCTGCTTCTTAACCTAATGGTCTAACCTGAATTAACTTCAATTCTGATTTCTGTTTACTTGTTTATACAAAGATACTCCTAACTCTTCTTATTCTGTTTTTCCTGAATACCATTTGCTCCCCTTTCTTATTTGGGGGCCTAATGAGAATTCAGAGATACCTTATTACCCCAACATTGTCCTCAGCACCCAATGAGCTAAAACCTCTCCAAGCAGCGGCTAATTGCAAGTTCAACTATCAGCCTTGGAATGCCAAAGAGGAGTTTAGGAGCCAAACTTCTAGCAAACAGACTGACTGGCATCTCTGTCATCCAGTGGGAGTCTAGAGCATCAATTCCAGGGATGTCACAAAAACCTCTGCAAAGCAGACTGACTTTTTCAACCCCTGAGACAAACTGTAGTACTTCCTCTTCCAAAGATATGAAAAGTCTCAGTTTGCTCTGCACCACTGGGCCCAGTACTGATTTTAGGAATAATTTAACTGGATCCCACTATGGATGCTCAGTCCCTTTAAAAATTTAACTGAGGAAGGCACGTAGTTAAAAGATGATACTACCTCTAGTTGAAAATGAGTTTATAAATTGCAATTATAAATCGTAATTGTAAGGTAATGCTCAGTAAAATGACAGGGTGCTAGAAAATGCTAATGAGCACTGGTCAGTCTCCAACAAATGGAATTTTTCTCTTAGGAACTCTTTTAACATCACAACACACAGGGTGTTTTGCTTTCTTTCTACCATTTTTCCCATGAGCAGTTTTCTTACTGGTATGCAGGTAAGACACTTTAATGAACTCTCTCCTCAGTTTTTATTATCTGGATTCTTTCACCTTCCAAATGCCACTAAAATCTATGATCAGAAACCACCAGAATACCTCCTGTAAGCCTTCTCTGAATATAAGGCAAAAAAAGTTAGAAAAAAAATTATTTTCTGGCATTTTGCAAAGTTTTTCAGTATTGGATGCACAGCTATTAAGAAAACTGAATTTAAGAATGTTTTGTTTTGAATTTAAGAGTTTCTTGGGTTTGTGACTTTTACTTGTCTGTTTTAAAACCAAACTATAGTTTAAAACTGATGTAAAGAAAGCAACAGGATGGAAGAGATGTCCAAAACCAAACAAGTAATTTTTCTTACTCTTTTATCAAACTCACCTATTTTTATTTACTTCAGTTGGTGAAACTGAGTGCTCGATGTAGACACCTGACACTAAGGCAGGAAAACATGTTCCTCCTTTGCATAAAGAAACAGAACACATTTGGGTAACAGTATATTCCTTAGAGCAATAAACTACTTGCATGTGATCTACCACAAAAAACTAGAGGGGAAATTCCAACGTACACATCAGTTTTGTGGTTATCTCAAAGTGTTCTGCTTCTCTGGGTGTCACTGAGCCTGCTGCTTAGGGTAGTAAATTGGAACAGGTCGAGCATCCATTGATCCCACAAGAAGTAGATCCACAGTCTGCTGCACATCCTCAAAGATGAAATTCTTATTCCCTGAATTCTTACAGATCAATTAAGGTCGCTGATAAACACTGCAAGCCTTAGGATAGAAAGGTGAGAAGAGGACGATGATAAAAGAAAATAAGTCTTTACATAGCTCATGCTTATTTTCATGATCTGAGTGCATTTCCTGAGCCTGGGTAGTGATGCGCTCATCCAGAAAATCTTAAAGGGGGTCAGTTTTAATATAATTGTACTAAACCACTCCCAGCAGAAATATCTTATCAGACAGAACACCATCCTCCTGCTCTTTGTTGCTACTACTTATAAATAGTATGCTTCAAAATGGTGTGTATGTTTGAACAAATACATTCCCAAACACACAAGGAAAATGTCAGCCAAAAAATCGACTGGCTCTTCAAACACAAGCCCTTGCATGCCATTCAGTTAACAACAAATTATAAATCAAGATGTAAAAGCTTGTGAATTTTGGAAATGAAGCTGAAGAGTTTCACGAGAACCTTCATTTCTCTGCTTTCACTTCTTTTGACCGCTACCCGATCGTAGTTAATCGAAAGCCCCTTCCTCTCTGGGGGCAGCCCCAGCACCAAGGACGAGAAGTGTCTCAGCCCCTGTCCCGCACCAAGCGCGGCCGGCAGCCGGTGGTCAGGTAGGAGAGGAGGAGGCGAGAAGCCATTTCCTACCCTGCCATCCCTGCTCCCGGCAGCCAAGAGCACGGAAATTGCTTCAGGACTTGTCTGAGCCGGAGGCTCGCCCTCAGCACCGCCCGATCGATCAGGCAAGGATCGCTTTCGAACACACGTCTGCTTGATTACACCACCACCCGTACCGACCATAAACAAAAAACTTAACAAAAAACCACAAACAAACGACCAAAAAAAATCCCAAACAACAAAAAACCACCAAAGCCGAGCGCGCCCCAGTCACAGCCGCCGCGGACCGAAGCGCGGAGGGAGGCCAACAGCAGCTCCCGGCCGAACGCAGCGACAGCCCCCAACTCCCCCCTGCCGGCGGCCGCCATTTTGTGCGGGCGTCCCCAGGCACCGCCCCCCCGCCCGGGCTCGCACCGCCCCCGCCCGGCTCGGGTGCGCGCAGGCCGGCGGGGAGCGCGCACGCTGCTGGGGGGGGCTGGTCCGGAGGAGCCGCGGGACCCCCGGGCCGCTGGCGCCATCATGTACCGCTCTAGCAGCGGCCGCTCCGGCCCTTCGTCCTCATCCTCCTCCCACCGCCTGAAGGAGGGCGGCTCGTCGGCGTCTCGCACCTCNCCCGTCCGCCGCCGCTTCGTCGCCACCGCTCCCCATCGGGCCACCGCGGGCCCTGCCGCCGGTCGCCGTCGCCGCACCGCAGCCGGAGGTTGCCATCGCCGCCGGGAGGAGCGGGGCTCGGCGGGCCCCGGGGCCGCCGGGGCACCGAGCACGGAGACGGCGGCAGCAGCCGGGTAAATACTGCCGTGCACCGAGGGGGCTCGGTGCGGGCCCTGCCCCCTCGCCCGAGGGGCTGTCAGAGCCCCAAACTTGGCGCGGCCAGGTCCTTGCAAAATTTCACCGGCCCCGGGCTCTCCCTGTGCGGAGGGAGAGCGGCAATTTCCCCCTATTCCTTAGAGACCCAAATGGAAAAGAAAAAAAATTGATTTCCATTTTAAGTGATGTTTTCTCACTAGTTTCCATTGCATTTTTATTTGTCTTACTGGCTAGAGCCATTTTAGAGAAGGTTCGAAGATGATGCTGTCTTTTCGCTGAGGCAGAGGATGTCATTTTCCTACATTTAACACATTGGGTTGTGTTAGTGCATAAATATCGTTTAACCTCGGAGTATGACTTTTTAGATAGCATGTTGAATGAGTACTTTGTCTGAATTCTTCCTGCTGTCACGGCGGGCATACAAAGAGGACTGTTAGTGATTTATATCTTTGAAAGGTATTCTTTGGTAGGCACTGCTTTGTAGTTAGGGCTGTGCACAGGGTGTTCTCGTCTTCCCACTTTTTCTTGGTAAAGTCTGATTTGGGCATGTGAAGCTCTGTTTTGGTATCTGTGGTGGACGGCATCTTGGATGCAGATACAGATTCGTAATAAATCAGTGTGAAGACTTTTTTTTTTTTCATGAGTGGGATTCGCTCACTTAGGTTTTCTCTTGTTGCTCCTCGATGCAGTGATTGTTTTGTCTGGTGACTCTGAGCTGTGGTGTGTAGTAAGTTCATTGTGCATTCGTATTACCGTGAAAGAAGAGATTTTCATACTGGGGTATTCTAGGCAGTGGTTGCATGGTCACTCAATCCAGCACACATACAGTTGGAAAGAACGGTATACTCGCCTTTCCCTCTTGATTTGCAGTATATTCTGCCCTCTCCCGTGTGCTCAGGCGTGGATTTGTGGGTTGCAGGGTGGGCTGATGTGAGGAAACAATGTAGCTGAAAGTCAGTCCAACAAAGTGTGTTATCTGCTGGCTCGTTGCCTGATGGTACTCCCAAGAGAGATTGAGGATTGCCCTTTCTGGTGGTGATACAGGTTCTTACTGGATTTCTTTGGAGCTGCAGCCGTAGAAGAGATCACAGGTGATTGTAGTGGCATTAAAATTCAGGTATTGGTGTTATTTCTTGTTGAAAGGTGAGTTGTCCTGGAGATGCAGGAAGATAATGTTGTCTTGGATAGTTAAGTCAAGCCAGGCTAAGAAACTTGCCTCTGGCCATTTGTTATCTCCATCCTCTTTAGTTTCCTGTATGGTACCCTTGCAAATTGCATTACTAGTAACATCCACGATGAAAATAAGTAGTTTTTAAAAAGGAAATGTTATTATATCTGATTCATGTCAGTTTGTGTTGTTGCTTGATGGATAGTTGCATGTTCACAACTGATGAGTGGCAACCTGGGATACAGGACGGAACTTTTGTAAACTGACTTCACCATCACTCAGTCTCCCATTTCACTGTATCCATGATAGGCTGCGAACCTGTGCTGGCTATAACAAAACTTTCAATGCTGACTGTGTTGGTGGTTCAGACTTGGAGAAATTTGATCTAGGAGTTTTGACTAGAAGGCTCCCACTGCCTCTTTGATGGGGGGGAAGGCCACCAAAAATGTTCACTTTACATGAACATTATTTTTGACAAACACCGCTCTTCTAGTGTTACTTTACACCCTCCTGGCTCAAGTTAAATCAGTCATCTCAGCAAATTGTTACAGATTAATGATTTTTTTCTTGCCTGTTCTAACTTCAGAGAAGGATTGAAAAACTATTAATCCTAGAAATTAGGCGTTAGCAGGTTAGCTAATGCTGTACTGATGAGCCAAATGGATTTTTTGTTTGTTTACAGGATTACTGCATTTAAGGAAAGCCCTTCTGTAGGAAGCAATTGTCACAATAAGAAATCTTGAGACAATTAAATAGAGTTCTTCAACGTATATTGTGCTGACTCTTACGTTTGCTAAAGCCCAGTGTAAGTAATTCTTAGAGTGTAACATCCACATTTTTTCCATGGAAGCTTTTATTCTCCAACAGGTGTTTGACTGATAACTGACGCTACTTCTTCTTCAAAAGTGATGTTACAAAGCATAAAATACGTATGTTAGTTTATTTTATTTTTTTAAATGTACTGTTTACAAAAGTAGTGTTAATTAGAGAAAGATAAAAGCTGGGATTATGCTGTCATTTTCCAAAGAGTGGAACTAGATATGATGGAAACAGAGCAGACAGAAGATATGTTTGGTTATCATGAGTGGTTAGGGTAAAGTTTTAATAAAATATTTAGGATTTTATGACTTAAGACCCTCTCTTCAGAAGCTTGAGAATATGAAATATGCAGATGTGGGAAGTTGCACAAATATATTAGTAAGTGGGATTTTGGAGCTGACACTGAAAGGATATGAATTCAGAAGCCTAAGGAAGAGGAATTTAGGTTGCAACAGAGAAAGAGGACTTGAAAGAGGGGAATATATGCATAAAAGTGGGAGATGCAATATGTAGAATGAAGACACTGATGGGTTAAGGGCATGGGGTTGAAATGGAGAAAATAAATTTGAGTACAAGTTCCAGGTTACTGTCCCTATCTTACACATGAATTGAAGTATGAAAGCAGCAGCCTTAGAGATTTCTTACTAAATTTTCTTCTTTCTGGGAGTTGTTTTGGTTTGTTTTTTTGTTGTTGTGATTATTTTTAATTATTATTATTTGTGAGATTGAATACATGCTTTTCCAGGTTACAGCATTGTTGCACATTTTGTTGTGTATAACTGGGATGCTGGCAGTGGAGCCATGCATTGGATGTTGTAAGTAGGTTTGGTGTTAGTTTCTTAATAGCTGAGGAAAACTTTGTGGTGATTGGAAAAACGTGGAGTGACAGCAAAGGTTTGGGGCGAGTACTGAGAAATGTAATGGAGGAGAGGAAGGTCAGGGCTTTACAGTGAGAGATTTGGGCAGACTTTTATTTGTTCTTGCAAGGCTGATACATGCTGCTTTTATTTATCCCTGCTGACCTGCGTGCTTGTTCTTTTTAAAGGTTTGTTTTAGCTTCTTTGCTTTCTTGTAAGAAAATTGGCTGAGATTAGAGGACTGGAGCATGTGGGGTCAACAGAGAATGGAGGAATGACAAGCAGGTATGCAACCTGTTCAGTAATATGGCAGTGGTAACTGTGGTTTAGGTGACAGAACAGGAAGGGAGAAAAATGCAGTGCAGTGCACACATAGGTATGACTAGTGGTGGTGTTCAGTGCTCCAGATGCAAAAACTTTTTAAAAGTGGAACTTCTCCAGTTAAAAAAAGATACATTAAAAAACCATGAAGTTCAAATATTTACTGCTCTAACTGCTGTCTCTGGGCAATTTGTATAGATCAGTCATAAGCAATCGAAATATCCCAAACATTTTGAATATAAACTATTTCTTTCTTTTGCCCAGAGTTTGTTCTGGGATGTAATCATCACTTCTCTGTCTTCAGTGGAGGTGATTGTCATGTATATGCCCACAGTCTTGATGACAAGAAGATGTCCTTGGAGATAGTAATTTCTTGAGGCAGCCCTCAAAATTCAGTGTTACAATGGGCACAAGTCTGAAAGTGTTTGTATGAAACACGTGCACCTTGAATATGTTGTATCTTGTTCTTTTGGTGTCTCGGAGGATTGAGCTGAACCTGCTGCATGTTCTCAGGGTGGATGTGGACAATTCAGTGCACCTGCTGCTTGCTACTGCAGTTTTCAGCAGTAGAAGCGGTGTGCAGTGCATGACTGGTTTGGCAGAACCGAAGCTGGTTCACTGCTTCGTGTTAAGCAGAATCTATATTGTGTTGGTTTAAAAAAGCAAATCAAGTATCTCTGTCTTTAGGCAGTCTCACCTGTTTTTTTGAGACTCCCCTTAACTCTGACCAGTCCTGTATTCCAGTGCTATATTTTAGAATAATGTGAGGCATCACTAGTTAAGCATAACTTACCAGTGGTGGTGTTTTATGTACTGTGTATGTGTACAAAGGAAGGTCTGTGCAGAGGCAATGAGCTCATGTCTTCTCTGCTGTAGATTTTTCAGAGGCAACTTTATTTTGTTTACTCTGGTTTATCTCTACCAGCTTTAAATAATGTTAATGATAGTTTTAGACACCTATAGAAGGTGTTTCTAGTGACACTGGTGTTTTTAGTATTATGTTGTGCTTATCTGCTGAAAGCAGCATGAAGTGAGGAAAACTGTTAAAAAGCATCACTGCTAGGAAAATCTTTGTTTACACTGGTTCATGTTGTTACTAAAGTTGTAAAGGGCCAGAAATCCAGACACTTTATTCAGAAATTCCTGGCACTGTTTTTTGTGCAATGTTTATTTAGCTGCTTCTTTTCTACAAAGAAAAGAGAACAGCAGCAAATTTGGGACTTAGTGACTTTCTCTTTGGTTTTACATCTTCCAAAATGGTGCTTTATGAAATGTATTTTTGAGTTGAAAATTTCTAGATAATTTTATTATAGAGCATGTTATTAGCACCTGGGATGAGAAGTTAAATGCAGTCAATACCCTCTCCTTTCTTTAGTAAATAAATAGAATTGAAGTATTTGGAATAGTTTTTCTTCTAGTTTGATTTTTTAATTGATCCATCCCCCCAAGTCGGAATTTATTAAGCAGAGCAGAATCCCTTTCCTTTCTGTAGCTGAGATTAAAATCCTCTGATTGATGGGCTTGCACTCTTTCTTCAATTTACAGAGGCGTTCACCGGGTCTCCGCTCTGAGTCTTCACTGGAACACAGTTTGCGGATTACCGTTGGTAATGACCGGTATTGCACTGGCACACTGGAGCGAAGGAGGCTGCCTGATAGACTGGGCTCACCAATTGATAACCTGAGTGACAGGTATGGTCCTCCACACGTGGGGATTCATGTGGGTGAAACAGCATGGGAATGGCTCTACTGGATGAGACCAAACATCTCATTAGCCCACAGAATGCCTAGGGAATGAGGGTGAGCATGTAGCGATGCTTCCCAAGGGAATATTCCCCCAGCCTCTTGCAAGTTGTGGTGCAGAGAATTCCTGAACAAAAGTCTCTGCCTGTGTATCTCTAAACAGATATTTCTTCTCTAATTTTTGTCAGCTGCTTCTAAAGCCCATATAAAGTATGCGAGCACATAATATATAGCAGGAGGGAGTGTGATGTCAATCCCTCTGGTATGTCCTTCCCCTTAAGGGTGGGATGTCACCTGGAGACACTTCATTTGATATTTCACTACTTCAGCCACTGTCTGTTTCTTATGAACCTGGCTAGTCCTTACTGGAAGGAGGGTTGTTTAGTATAAGGATAATGTAAGGCTTCAACTTCCTCATTTATTGGGAGGAATTGTCTACTTTCCTGATTTTTGAGACTAGTGTAGAAGAAAACTCTAAAGCAGTTCGAAGGAGATCCTTGTTTTGACTTTAAAAACCTTGCAGAAGAGACTATTGTCAGTCTCATACATTATAAAGGAAGTGTTAGAATTCTTAGGATCTCTTGACTGAAACTGGAGAGAAACACTTAATGGAGATAATTTTTTTGTGTTAAAAATACTGCTATGAACAGTGTAGTATAAATATTAGTAGGTACAATTAGGAACTCTTTGTCTTCAGTAGAAGAACCGGTATAATCTGGCAAAAGAAAGAAAATCAGAAAACTGTGCAAATAATTCTCTTTGTCTTGAATTGCAAAATTAAAGATGGCATAGCTTGTGTCCCAGAGCATATTTGCACTTTCAGGTTGCACTTTCAGGTCAGGGATAAACATCCAGCACAGAAAAAAAAAATACCACTTCTATTTCTTGATGCAAATATTGTCAACTGTTGAAAAAAAAAAAGATGAGAGAGAGGGAAGTGAGCAGAATAAATGAATTTCCTGTCTTTCTCAGGTATAAAGTTCAGTTTCAGCAGGTGTAGAAAACCAAATGAGAGTTTGGTTTTTGGTACTGTCGCTTTTATGCCTTTACGTCAGTTCTCCTGGCATCAGTGTTTGATTTGTAAATCCCCTGTGCAGTCTGCAATCTTCTAAATGAAATGAGTGTGTATGCTCAGGGAGAGTACAGTGGTTGGAAAGAAAAGGAAGTGGTATGTTGGGAACTGGCAAGTTAGGAACATTTGAGGGTGGTGGTGTTTGTCCCATTGCTTCATGTTCTCAGGTGAGATTTTATATTTAACCTGTTCTGTGGTGCTGATGCATGGTTAGAAGTAACATCAGGTATAGCGCAGTTTATTTAATGTAAGAGTGAGAAATCACAAAAGTTGACTTCTCTATTACAGAACCCATAGATCGAAACAGAATGGTAAGAATAGACTCCAGAGAAGGTTTAAAAGTGACAGATGAGTTAGAATGAGAAGAAGTGAGACCATGTAGACTTTAATCTTTAAGTGACTTCCTTGTATTTGTAGTGTAAGTATACAATAACTTCATGTTGTTACATTTGCTTTTTTTTTTTGTCTCATCTGTGCTGGCTGCACTTTTATGAGTGATGCCCATTGTCCAGAAACTTAATGTATGTGACAGCCAAGTCACCTGTTAGCTTTTCCTAGATCATTTAGGTACTACTTCTGAATTCTAAGTTTCTTCACTGCTAGACATTTTATTTGTTTTCGAAAGACACTTGGTGTTTGGTTAAGGACATTGTTTATTGAGTATTTTTCATCATGTGTTTTTTCCCCTCCCTGAGAGGCTGCCCTGGTACCAGGATACTGACTTTGTATCTATCACGGGGCTGTAAAATGGTCCTTATTGTTACTGCTCATATCACGTTTTTATTTTGCCTATGTTATGTTCTCATTCTAATTAAAAAAAAAAAAGGCAAAAGAAAAAATGTTTCCTGAAGATGTCTCCTCTGATTTTTAAATAATTGGAGCAAATAATTCTGAATTTAGTTACTCTCAGCTATTTTTGCTAACTACTCTACTTTGATATTTCAGGCAATCACTTTGACACATTATTCTCTGTAATTTGTGGGGCCTTGGGATGGTAGAGAGGTTCATTAGTCTGTAAAGGAAATAAAACACCAGAGGAGGGAAATCAGGGAGGGTTTTAGAGTCTCCTGCAGCAGTGGATTTTCAGGATGCATGAGGAGACTTTCTAAGGGTGTGTGTTCACATGCAGGTCCATCCTAAAAGATCTGTAAGACCTTCCCCCAAGTTTCTAGGGCAGCTGGTCTCCTGCACATGTCTAAATAGGCACACTGAATGCTGCTAGACTGTGTCTTCAGGGTCACCTAAGCAGCTTCCATCTCCTGCTTGGACCAGTAAGTGGTTTTTTGTCTTCCAGAATCTCAATCTGTCAAAGTGAAAAATAAATATTTTTCTCTCTCCCTATCTTCCATCTCTCCGGCTCTCACTATTTTTAAGACATGCTACTACTATCAGAGCTGGCACAAGCTATAGAGACCATCCCACCAATTCTTTCATCTGAGGTTAATACAAAAGATAGACCAAATCACTGCAGAGACTTGGTCTGCATTAAGCTGTGTTCTGAAATAGCATTTTTTGGCATAATATCAAGAGTAACAGTTGGCTTGAATATGAACAGCTCATCTGACTCTGTATTCAAAGATTGTGTATTAAAGTGGAGTCCCGTTGATTGCTGACGGCAGAATACCACTATTTATTTCTATTTCTGTGAATAAACATGCTAAAAAGTAAATTACCTTACACTAGTTGTAGGTCTCTGAGGCATCATATGTGTGTAGCCTGTGGTTTGTTTTCCATCTCTGAAACTGCAAATTCCAGTGATTCATGGGTTCTTTATTGGTGAAGGAACTGGGATGGTCGCAGTGGTACCACCTTGTATCCTCTCTTGGGGGTGCAGTAGCCAGTAGTGGACATCACTGGCTGAAAGCATCCAAACCAATTAAGAGAGACGTAACTCTGTTGGACTGTATGCACAGAAAACGAACGTATGTTTCGAAGAATCCTGTAAGGCAAGTAATCATTTTTCCCACAGCTGTATTTAATTTTCAGGCTTTGAATTGGCATTTTAGCTGTTCAGAGTGTGTTTGGAATGTCTTGCTAGTTTTAAATATAGTAGGTTTGCTGTTTGTTTCTTTCCAAAGTATGATTAAAAATTCCTGTGCTTTGTCACTGCAGTCAGAGTGTTTGAATTGTAGGTGACAGCTACCAGACATGCATCTAAATAATTTTATTTGCACAACAATCAGCTGAAGGTATATGGTGAAACACATCTGTTACTCTATCAGGTGTGTTCATGCAGCATGTACAGGTTTAGCAGGCTCTCAGAAAACATGCCACTGGGAATAGACATACCTTTTTGTAGATTGTGAAAACATTTATTTAGCTAAATTTAATTTAGCTATTTGTAGATATTTTTGTGCTTTTGGTGGAGGTGGATATGTGTAATTTGGTGAAAACTGGAAAGTTTACCATGTAATGCAATGGGTATGAGTGCATGCCGGATTTGTTTATAAGATATGTTGGACTGATAAATTATCTAATAAATGCTTTGCAATGATGCAAGGTAAAGTGAAGTTTTGTGTTGATTTTGTTCTTAAATATGCATGTATAAACTATGAAAATACCCAAGAAAAAGACCTTGTGTGTGCATCTCTGTTATTCTTTAGTCTGTTGTGAAAAACTGGAGCTGTAATTTTTTTGCAGATTTTTTTGAAGATGTCTTCTGGCATGACTTCATTTGTCCCTTCTCAAATCTGTGGAGGGACCTTTTTGAGTAGGAGAAGGTGATTTTTGTGGATTCAGGTCATTATACATAGCTTATCTCAAATTGATTCACTCTGGAAAGAGTCATCTGTCCCATTGATGTCACTTACAGAGCACATTTTCTTTCTTGGATGGTCTTTCTAGATTTTGAAATATCAATGAGTAAAACCAGCAGCTGGTAACTTTTAAAGTGGTTTGGTTTGTTTCTGCCTTATCTAAAGAAAAGTTCCAGAGAAGTTTTTAGGCATAAAGAAAAAGGTCTTGGTTAAAACAGTACCCCTAATTGTAGGAATTGGTCCAAAAGTAGATACTCCAAGAGAAGGAGCTAGTTATTCTGATGTTGTGACAGTTGCACATCCACTATGTGTAATAATGCAGGGGCTGGCACAGAAGAACACTACCATTACACTCAATCTCCTTGGTTTATAGGTATCAGAAACTGTCCTTCTTTTAGGTGTGAGGTTCATGTGATTAGTGACAGTGCTGTCTGCGTATCTGCTGTAAAAGAAAATGTTGGTAGAATTTGTGGTCCTTGTCCACAGCTGAAGATAAAAAGAGGATCTGGTTGCATTTGCCAGTGTGAAACTCAATTATACCTTGAATAATTCATAGGAAATCTGACCTTGGCATCTTACTGGGAGAGGCGAGGAAAGGGATTGTGATCTGAAATATGATAGTAAAGGTTTTTTTAAAACGTGTCGTCTCTCACATTCACAGAAACGAATCCATCCTATCAGTTTTTCAAGGCTCTAATTCCTCAGTATGAGTTGAATTGTTCATGTCACTGTTATTTTGAAACTGGTTTGGGAATTTCTTACTCATCAGTAGGAGTAAGACTTTGTTTACTCTTATGAAGTACTTCTATTCTGTGTTTCTCTTACACAGGGATGATATGGCTGATGGTCCAATATTCACTAGAGGCCTCACATGTCCTCGCGGCCTTGAGAGATACCCAGCGCATGAAGATCAGTCTTCCAGTCCCTTCATCCCAAGGCATGATGAAGACTACCGCAACCGAGATGTTTTCCTCCACCGTTCAGATTACAGTCCACACTATGGCCGTCGAGAGGAGCTGCCTCGTGGATCTGACAGAGATAGTGACAAACTGAGGAGATCTCCCTACCCACTGAGGGCAGAGGAGAGGGGACGAGAAATAAAGCGTCCACGGTATGAAAAGGATGAGAAGATGCATGGTGTCAGTGGAGAGCATCAGGGCTTCTCATCAGGAACACGAAACTACCGAAGGCGAAGCCGCAGCCGTAGTAGAAGCCTGAGCCCATCATACCTGAATGAAGAATTCAGAGAGCTTGACCGTGCGAGGAGGAAAAGAGAAGAAGAAGAACGCAGTAGAAACTTGAATCACGATGTTTCAGGCAGTGACTACACAATCCCTGGCTTGACTAACACATTACAGACTTCTGAGCCTCGGTATACATATAGGCCTGAAGAAATCCCACCTATGCCCAAAAAATCTATTTTGAAGAAACGAGTAGAGATGGAAGTAGAGTCTGCTGTTCAGGTTTGGTCTCTGTGTGTCTGTCTATGTGCTTCTACTTTCCAAAACAGTTACTTTATGATACAGATTGTTAGTTTGATTTCCAAAATAGAAAAGCCAAATCTTTGTTTCCCTTTCCTTAAGAGGACAGGTATCTTTCTGCAGGGTGGTATAAGTTCAAAGTGCATTAGAAACTTTAAATGGTTATGGCATTTAATCAGGAATCACATATATATGTGTATATGTGTGTATATATATATATATATATACACTCTGAGACAGACTAAAATCTGTTTGTGAAAATTCAACCCAGGATAGAGAGATCTGGGCCAGCTTTCATAGAAAAGCTGACTCTCGTAGTACCACAGACAGTCAGGATATTGATTGACGCTCTTCCCCTGTCGCAGTGTCTTTTTCTTGTTTCTTTATAGACTTAGAGAACTGCCTAATGCATCCTCAGTACCTCTATCTGAAAACAACTTTTAAATTTCCTTATTTTTTCCCTAGGGATCAGCCCTACTTAATTTGTACCAAACCTATACCAATTGAGTCTCAAAATTAGAGCAATGAACCGATTGAAATCCTATGTGACTATGACTAAATGCAAAGCATATCCAAAATTATGTAACAGGGTTTCAATTTAAAAATTTCAGTTCTTACGCTTGCAAAAAAATTATGAAATGTAATTGTGATTTTGTGTGTTCTCTGAGATAAGCATTCATTCTTGGACATGGCATTCCAGAATCGTTGGGCAACTTGGTTCGTAATCATCTGTGTTCTCTTTCAACTCTATATTGTCTCCTCTAATACTTTTATTCAGCTGTGAACTCAAGGAGAAATGAACATGTTCCTTTGTTCTGTGAGGTGCATAGTGCCTTAGAAATAAATAGTATCTTCTCTCTTTCAGCCTGAGAGCTTTTCAAGCAGTCCAGCCTCCAGCAAGGATCTTCCTCTTCTTTCTAGTCAGTCTTCTTTGCCCCAGAGCAACAACATAGCTCCTTTTGCTTCTGAAGTGGAAAACTTTCTCAAACGGTTTAACAAAGGCTCTCTTGTGGAGTCTTCAAACAAGGAGTTGTGTGAAGGTTTGTATGAGTGGAATCCACTCTCTGGGCCTCCCAAAGACACTTTGATGTTTGAAGAGAAGTTTGGAAGCTTCTTAAGTCACAAAGAAAAAGTGGAACCCAAGTCAGAGCCCACTGATCGCCATACTGACTTCCTGCTGCCTCATGAGAGGGCCAGTCAGGATGGCAGTGGTTTCTCCCGAATTCTGGGCATGATGCCTGATTCTGTCAGTGCTCAGGAGAAGAGGAGGCGTAGCTTTCCTGACATTGAGGATGAAGAGAAATTTCTTTATGGTGATGAGGATGAAGAGACCAAAATTGAATCTCTCCCCATAGAGAAGCCCCCAGTGAGTTCAGTGAGTTGTGCCAATGAGATAATAATACAGAAAATGAGCCCACCTCCCTCTCCTGCTCCAGCTGTCAAGACGGATCCTTTAGAAGAACCAAACGCAGAGTATGCAAAAATCCACGACTTACTCAAAACCATTGGACTTGACATTGGTGTTGCTGAAATTGGAAAACTGGCTGTTCGTACCCAGGAGCGCCTTCATGGTAAAAAGTTGGCATCTCGTTCTCCGGATCGTCGCTCTTCAGACACTCGCAGACTGGACACTTGGGAGCTGCGCCGCAGCCGGAGTGACACTCGTTCTCCTGAGTCAGGCCAGCAGCGTTCCGCGTCACCTCCGGGCTCTTTCCAGCAGCCTAAAGATGTGTTGTCTCTTCAGAAATCAGACTTCACTAAGAATACGCCAGTGGGACAGGAGATACCTCCACACACACCAGAACAGCCTCTTCCTTCTGTCTCTCTCATTCCTTCAATTCCACCAACTCCTTCTAGTTTGCCACCTACACCTACATCTGTTTCCCAATACCAAATACCCAACTATTCCCACTACACTGCTGCTCAAATGCCCCAAAACTATCACCCTCCCACAATGGCTCCTCCAGGATATGATGCCTATGGGCACTATATGGCATATGCAGCCCCTGGCTGGCCCATGTACCCCCCTGCCCAGCAGCCTAATCCTACACTACCAGAAGCTCACGGTCTTCTGACTATGGCCATGTCAGCGAACCCCACACGTCCCAATCTCCGGGTGATTGAGACAGTCTCTCTGGGAAAGGATGTCCCTGATGTAAAAAGAGATGGTTCTGTGCTTGTTCAAGTCCCTACCACTCCTTCTCATTCCAAAGCACCCCTTCGTCTGTCATCACACCCTCTCAAAAATACCACAGAAAGGATGTCGGATGAAAAAAATCGGGCAGCTCAAAAGCAGAAGGTATGTTACGTATTCTGATACTTCAGAATGTGTTGGATTGCATGACTGGTGGGGTGGAAGCTTTTTCTCGTCACGTGTACCTTTTATTTTTTTTTCTGAGTTGCTCCAGTTTAAAAATAGTTTGACCTAGTTTACTTCCGTTAAAGATTTCTAAGCATTTGTCTGTATTAATCTGTGACACTTGTAAAAAATGCATTTTAAATCTCCCAAAGTTGCATGCCATCGGCTATGGCAAAACAGATGAAATCAAAAACAAAGTTGAATTTCTTTGGACCAGCGAAAATCTTACAGAGAAAACTCATGGTGTCCACAGCTTAGCTTTATTCTACTGAGATTTAGATACTGAAATATTTCAAGATATCTGGAGATACGTAAAAATCTGAAGGGACAGTGTAAAGAAAATGAAATGGCTTTTTTGACTGATGTCCAGTGGCAGAACAAGAGGCAAGAGGCACAAACTGAAACACAGGAGGCTCCATCTGAACATGCCACATTGTACAAAATACCACAGTTATACCTCTGTTAGACATTCTTAAATACATACTAAAGGATATCATCATTCAGCATCACATACAATCTTCCCTCTACATTATTTCTCTTACAAAAATCACAAAATGAGAAGAATTTAGGGGAAACTACTTGGAGGCTCTGACACCAGTTCAGGTCATGCGTGTTAGTGTTTTCCTCTTCTAATTATCTTGGTTTGTACAATAATTAAAGAGTAGTGGGGAAGAATGTATTTTAAAATTGGAAACTGTAGTTACACAACTGTCAAAGAAGTGGAGGATTCCCAAAAGTTGTTTGAGTTTTCAGACTGGTGTCCACTTGGTCTTTGCTGTTAAAATAAGAGCATAGAATTATTTGGGTATGAGGAGACAATTAGAAATCATCTTGTTCCAACCCCACTGCCATAGACAGGGACACCTTCCCCTAGACCAGGTTGCTCAGATCCCCTTCCAACCTGGCCTTGAACACTTCAGGACTGGAGAGTCCACAGTCCCTGTGGGCAACCTGTTTCCATGCCTCACCATCCTCATGGTAAAAAAAATGCTTCCTTTATAGCTAGTTTAAATCTACCCTCTTTTAGTTTGAAACTGTTGCCACTTTTTCTGTGACTACAGACCTTAGTAAAACATCTGTACCCATTTTTCTTTAAAACCTCCTTTAGGTACTGAGGCTGCAATACGATCTTTCATTATAAGAGCCTTTTCTTCACTTCTATGAAGTGCTATATCAGCAAATAAGTGAGCTTCCACTTCTTGCAGGAATATTAATTTCTTCAGCTGACACAGCTGAAATTTTGTTTTTAATGAAATTTAATACTTTTGGAAGAGCACTCTTGGCTAAAGGTGTGTTGTTTTCTCCTGCCCTGACATACTCTGGTAGGTCATCTATTCATCTTGGTAGAACTTCTAAGGCTTTGTCTGCACTACAGAAATCCTTGTCCACTTAGTGGCTTAGTCCACTGGGTTTTTGCTGGGAAGGCTTGGAGTGTAAAAATTTGCATGCTCCACTAGGTGCCCCCTTGCTGCAGAAAACTCTGAAGGAGAGAATGGTGCTTTGATGATAAAAAAATAGCATACAAAACCAAAATAATAATTAAAAAAACTCCTTATGTTGTTTAAGATGTAGCTTAACTGTGTTGGTAGAACTATTTTAGGACGGATTCGGGGATCCTGCCAACATTGACATTGCTATAGTAGAAGTGATTCTCTAGAGAAGTCAAGATCACTTGTTTGTTAAGGGAGGAGTCTGTAGTAAGCTTTAAGAGCCTTGTGAAGGTAAAAAAATTGGGATTTGTCTCTTGAAAAATGAAGCTAGAAAAGAAACTGAAAAAACATTTAAGGTTTCATTTTAGCATATTGCTTTGTTTCCTTCTATGAGAATCAATGAAAACCAGTAAAACAAAGGATTTGTGAGCTCCTCATGCCACAGTTTACCTTACTGAACAAGAAACAAATTTCATCCTGATGTTTCATGTCAGATTGAAGCAAAACCTAACTAACAGCTAAAATGGGCCAGAATCAAAGCAGGAGGCAAGGTGAAGGGCTGTGAAGGCTGGTGGAACATGCTAGCTGTAGAGATTCTGCATGAGTTTTGAGCAGCCATTTGTCATTGATCTTGATTAGCTGTGTGGAAGATAGTCAGCTGAGCCTCAGGGCCTTGGGAAATGGTGCAACAAACAGAGCAGTTTAGAGGAATACATGAGCCAGAAGAAAAAAAATTGCCTACAAACTGGGTTGAAACATGGCCACACAATACAGTTACTGTAAGATACAGAGGGAGAGATGTATTTATTGTGTTAGAATACTCAAGAACATTTTGGGAATAGCGAGCAGTGTTCTGTGTCTGGAAAACTGAAGTCTTCCTGTCATTCTTGCAAGACTATTTAACTTGTGTTGGGAAGAGAAGAAAATCCAGACACCTTCCAATTTATTTAGGTGATAGAAGAGAGAGAAAAACTGAAGAACGATCGAGAAGCACGGCAGAAGAAGCTTTACTATCTCAAGACTGAATTGGACAGGCTTCGTAAACAGCAAGGTAAAGTGCATTACCACCGTCTCAGCCTCTGCTTCTTTTTTCTCCCCCATTGGGATGTGTCACAAGTCCTGGTATCTAACAGGAGAAGGGGGACCAAAATAAGAATAGTCCATAACGTATTTTCATACTCCTGGCAATGCACAGCTCTTGAAAAAGCAGTGACCTAGTTACTATATTAAGATCAATTACATCAAAATTTGAGCAGACAGTTGCTCTTGCATCCTCTTGGCTTGATAAGCTAAAGGAATTGTACTTTATGCATTTTAGTGCTCCTTTAGAAGAAGTGAGAAATAGTGACTGAAGATATTATTGTGCCTTTCAATTTTTCATGAATATTATCTGGAGATGGAATAGTCCTCTCTCAAGAGAGCTAATTTTTGGTGTCTTTAAAACTTGTTTGGTCCAAGTAAATACTTAATTCCCTCACCTTTGGAAAATGATACTTTCAGGTTAGAATAGGCAGTTTAACTTCTGCTTGTTTTGTTACACAGGGAAATAGTGATTATCAATTGATACTCTGGAGGATTATGGTGCCCCTCTTAGGAAGTGTGTTATGGTAGTCCTTTATGAGGCACGTCATGCAGATTTAGTGATGCCATACCTGAGAGTCAGTTCCATCTTTACAACTTTATAGTGAAGATTTAGCCATAATATTTTATATTAGTATTTTACTTGTTGCTGGAATTATTGTACAGATCTAAAGTCAGTTTTCCTGTTGCATTTCTGACTCTTCTGCTTCCTTGATTGGCTCAGGTGAGATGTTGAGGAAGAAACGTCGTGAGAAGGACGGACACAAAGACCCCTTGTTGGTTGAGGTGAACAGACTACAAGAGAATATTATGAAGGAGATTGCAGAGCTTCATAAAGAATCTGATGCGGCTGACAAGAAGCAGTCTGAGCTTGACAAAGTAGCACAAATCCTGGGGATTAACATATTTGAAAAACCCCGGAAACCATCTGCGGAAACTAAAGAATCCTCGGAAAAGAACAGCAAGTCAGAAAATGCAAAAGGTGTAGAGAAAACATCTTCCTCCAACAAGGTAAAGTCTTAAAGTTTGTGTGCTAATGAATTTCTCACTAAGAGAAGAGGGTGCTGGGGAGACAGCTGGTCCCAAACATTTACTAAAGGATCATTTGATGTCATTTGTTACCATATCTCATACACTGGCTTTGATGGTGCATGCAGGTGAGAGTCAATGTATCAGTGTATACAATGTCCCTCAGGTTTTGTGCAGTTCAGCACCACCTACTGTTTTTTATCTTGGTACTGCTGAAGTGTTTGTTGGATTGAACAGTATCATGAGTGTGTGTAGCTGTTTGGTCTCAATACCATACCAGGAGGATAGACTTGTTTTTTCTCTACAAAATTTCTGTCATGGCCTTTCAGGGAGAGTGTTTGTAGCAGCAAAGCTCTCTGAAAGTTGGGAGCATGTTGGTCTTCTCAATGGGTAATGATAGTAACAAATCACAAGACTTAAAGATGATGGTCAGCATAAGATGTTTTTTATATACATATGTTCTCTCCTAAGAATTGTCAGTATGCATGAGTGTGGTCTCTCTGATGTGGTCTGTACTACTCTGTGCTGGATATACCAGAACAGGCTTACTGCATTCCAGAAGATAGTTTTACTTTGAAAGTAGGATGGATACTACCATCTGAAAGGTTATGCTTGTATTCAGGAAATCAATTATCCTGCTTTTTAGATGTTTATTGAAATATGTAACAGAAATAGCTAATGGGAAATTGTAGATGAATTTTGTGTATATCTTATGTATTTTTTGCAGTGAGGAAAATATTAGTAGGGTAAGAGGTATGAGGAAAACTGAGAGGGCACCTCATCATTTTATCTGAAGGGAGGATATCAAGAGTGTGGAGCCAGATTCTTCTCAGTGGTGCTGAGCAATAGGACAAGAGGCAATGGGCAGAAACTGATGCACAGGAAGTTCCAGCTGAATGTGAGAAAGAACCTTCACTGTGTGGGTGACTGAGCACTCAAACAGATTGCCCAGAGAGGTTGTGGAGTCTTCCTCATTGGAGATATTCCAGTACCATCTGGACACAATCCTGTGCCATGTGCTCTGGGATGAACCTGCTTGAGCATGGAGGTTGGACCAGATGACCCTCTGTGGTCCCTTCCAACTTTACCCATTCTGTGATTCTGTATTTCTTCCAAAGTCACTAAAATCTGTTCATCCTGTGAAATTTTCCTGATGCTTTATTATGGTCTGAGAACTCATTAAGTGTCTTTAAAGACTTGCTTTTGCTTCTTTGTTGTTTCTCGAAACATCTCTGAAGTTTACTGTCCACTCACTTTAACAAATCATTTGCTTCAGTCACCGCTTCATAAAACTAAAGTAGGCAAAAATGTTTGTTAAGTTCTACATTGCATTAAGTTATATTGTTTTCTTTTCTTGAGATATGGCACGTGTGAATATATTTCTCATTATTTTAATTTGCTTTGTCTGTGTCATCCAAACCTGTAATGACTTGATCTCCTTTTCATAGTTCCTTATTTTAACAAGGAAAATTGTGAGTTCTGGAGAGGAACATTTAATATTTTCATATGTATGTAGGCACATAGGACATGGCTTTCAGCCTCTAAAATTCATGTTGTAGTTCTGATTAACTTTTTTTCATTAAAAGAAAGATGCTGCTGGCCTTTCAGTACTAGAACTGGTTGACTCTGCCAACCTGAGTGCAAAAGCCTTTGCTTTTCTGCTTATTTGCAAGGCACCTTGTGGTCCCTTGCTGCTGACCCTGTGTCTGTGTGTTGTAGTTACACAGTCAATGCAGAGGTGAAGCCAGTGTTGCTGCGCTAAACAGACAGATCACCCTATCTGGGCTCGAAATAGTAGCAAATTATAAAGGCATCTTTGAGCTGGGGTAACGCACAAACTGGAGTTAAGAGTGGGCTGTCACCTGTCTATCTGAGAAGCATTGTCTTTTTGAAGTTTTGATTGAGATAGTATTTTTATAGGTGTATGTCTATAAATAACATAAATATTGATGCTTGTGTGACATTGTGAACATCCTTCCATGCACCTTCTGTGGATCATAAGTTGATCTCGTTGTTCAAGAGAATGTCTGCTATGTTCTTGCTGACAGAATACGTGCAAATATTCATTGGGTCACTTCTTATTCTGCTACCAAGAACTAGATTATACTGGGATATGGATATCTGTGAGGTGCATAGTGGCCTGGCTGTCTCTTCATTCTTTGATTTACAATGCATGTTGTGGGGGGTGGTGTTAAGGAATTTAAAGTAAGGCAGATGTTATTTGACAATTTTGAATCGGCTTAAATAAATTTGTTCAGTGCTGGTTGTGAATAACTTGGAAATCATGCAACCGACTCGAGTCTGCTAAATTAACGTGCCATTCTTTCCAGACTGCCATGCAGAATGATAACATGATGGACTTTATGCCATTGAAAATGGAACTCAAAATACGTCTAGTACTATTGTAATCTAAATTACCAGGGCTCATTCATGGTATATTTCAGATAATGCTTGTTTTGCTGAAAGTTTAGTTTAGTATTAATTTTGGATAGAGTCCTGAAATATCTGTATATCACTATATGGCATCTTTCTGTACAGTTCAATGTAAGTGCAAACATCACATGTTTAAATCACAAGGTCCTTCACCGTATATTTTTTGGTGCTTAACAAAATACCATCTTTCTTTTATTATTAAGCAATAAGTTTTCTGGAGAGTTCAGGAACACTCAAATAGTCTGATGAAACTGATGGAGTTAAATACTTTTAGTCAACTGATTTTTGCTTCCTTTTCCATTCTGCTTTCATCCAAGCTACTTTTACAGTAACTTCTGAATGCTTCTAGGGGAGCCATTTGAGGTCTTCTGGGCATTGTTTGGCTAGTATGGTAAATTGGAACTGTTATATGAAACCAATAAAGTGGGAAGGGTGCATGCCACAGGGAATTTGTTCATTTGGTTCCTTGATTACCTACAACCATCCAGCCATTACATCTGGGACCCTTATTGGAAACTCTTCACTGCAGCCACGCAGCATCTTAGTCGGCAGTACCAGCTCTCTGAAACAGTGGAATTAACCTGGGCGCTGAAAAGCAGGTGATACATTTTTTCTGTGTGTATGGCTTCTGCTGGAGGCAGGTTCTGAGTTCTAGAGCATTTTGTCTGTCCTGCCTTGTCTTAGAGAAGTGTTTCCTTCTGTTCAATTTAGGAATCAAAAACTACTAATGAAAAATCGAGAGGTAGAAGCCCGAAGCCAGCAGAATCCTCTTCACAGTCCTCCAAACATCCTTTCCAGTTGGCCAATATTTATGAATATTATGATGCAGGGAACCACTGGTGCAAAGACTGCAATACCATCTGCGGGACCATGTTTGACTTTTTCACACACATGCATAATAAGAAACACAGACAGGTATGTTGCAGGCTTCCTTCACTAAGTGCATTTCATATTGCTATGAATATTAACACTAAAACATACATCACAGAGCTACATTTTACAAGAGAACCTGAAGTAATAACAAACCCAAGAAGTAGCTTATCAAATTCTTTTCCCCTAATTTTGAGCAGTTGTACAGCTACTGGTGTATTCCAAATAGTGTAAATGGGGCCTGTGTTCAGTTTGCTTGGGTTTGCCACTTGTGTTTCACATGTTTTCCTCTTCTTTGCGGTCACTTACATTTTACACTTTTCACAGATTATTTTGTCATTGTAAATAGCAAAATGGGAGGGAAGAGATGAAAATTAGTTGTTGCAAATATTTGCATGTTGATTTTAATGTTCAGTGTTCTAAAAGGATATTAAAAAGGAAAAAGACAAGTGTACTTGCCTTGCTAGTGTAATATATGAGCCTATCTGTCACTGTGCAAATAGACCCTGGATCCTTACAACAGACCTTGGGCTTCGAAGACCCAGAGTGAGACCAAACAAGAGTCCATAAAACGCATTGATAAGATAACGGTTCCTGCCAAAGGTATGTTAATTTTTATTAACTTGGAAGTTCTGAAGTAATTTTTACCAACATGTTAGAATTCAGAGCATGACCACAAGAGTTGGCAGTGTTTGAGTAGATCTTGCACAGTATTCCACACAGTCTTGTAGTAGACTTTTCCATTCAGTATATTTTTTGCAGAGGTCTCCCTGAAAATTGACCGATGAGTGCTTGTTATAGTGCAGATACAGAGAATCTGAGACAGACATATGGAAGGAGCTGTAACTGAGCTGAAAATTAATGTAGAATTTAAAATTTTAATGTCTAAAAGGCCTGCCAGTGATCAACTCATTTTATTAATCTATTGCATATTTCTAGTAGTGCCCACTAAAAAAGATTCTGCCGTGTCTTAGGTAACTCTAGTGGGTTCTGTAGGCACAAGGATGCAATCTTGCTGAACTTCAACGAAAATATTTATGTTCTGTTTATAAACCAGGTGTTTAGTATTTGAGCAGACTATACCAGAAAGATGGAATAGAGATCAAGACTGTAGGAAATGTTAACCTACTTGAACACTTGATTACCTGATGGAGAGCACTTAAATCTTGAACCATAGTAATAAACTTCTTCACTTTACATGTTTGTTCCTGGTAGTGGTGGTTCCTGTGTAACTGTAAGGAAAGCGATGTTAACTGTTCCAAAAAGAACATTACTGGAGGTTTTGATGTTGTTCCTTAACCAACTTTGTTAAGAGCTTGGCATTTATTAAGTTTTGTTTCTCTGATAATTTTCTTTGGCCTTTTCAGGCTCTGAGTTTCTGATTCCCATCACTGGATATTATTGCCAGCTCTGTCATGAATTTTTTGGAGATCAAATCTCAGCAGAGCAGCATGTGAAAAGTCATCCCCACAATGAGAAGTATAAGGTTGGTAACTGATGTACTAGGAAAGAGACATTCCCTACATTAGTTTCTACTTGTTCTGTTGTCCTTTCCTGACGAATGACATTTAACTCCTTGGAGTATATGTATTTGGTTATCTTCACTACATTCTACTGAACTAAATAAGCAGAACTTCCCACTACATTAGTACATAGAGATATTTTATCTGCATTAAGCTGACACAATGTCTACTGTAAAGTGACAGCACTGCTACAAGCAGCTTGTAGTACCCCAGTCTCTTGGTAGGAAAAAATTCCCTGTTCTCTTAGTGTTGAGATGGCACTTGCTGAACAAGTCAAAATTGTCAGAGAGCTGTTTTTTTTTTTCATGAAAATGGTGGATAAAATGTTGCTGTTTATTTCCACAGAAATACATAGATGAAAACCCACTCTATGAAGAGAGGAGAAATCTAGACCGTCAAGCTGGATTGGCTGTAGTTCTGGAAACAGAGCGCAGGCGGCAAAACGAGCTGAAACGGAAACTGGTTGAGAAACAGAAAGAAGAGAAGGATGAGAAAACCCCAAAAATAATAAAGAAGGAGGAAGTAAAGAGCATCCCAGAGTCTGGAGAAGGGAATAATGAAACTCAAGGCAAAACAGATTCTTCCGGACGAAAAATTGGTATCATGGTAAAGCTAAAGAAGGAAGAGAAGACAGAGGAGAAGAAAGAAGAAAAGAAAGAGGAATCTAAAAAGGAATCACCAAGCCAGACCTCCTTTGGGAAATTCAGCTGGAAAAAGACTGAGAGAGAGGATAAAACCCCAGGAGCTATTCCAAAGGAAGAGAATACAGAAGGAAACAAAGAGGAGAACAAATGTCAGTCTGTGAAATCCCATATCAAGCCCATTGAAATCAAGCTGTCTGGGAAAACTGTTATTCCACACACTAGCCCATGGATACCAGTTGTTTCCACACCGACACCAACAAAAGTTCTCCCCAATCTACCAGTCCCCACCATGATTTTCCGGAAGTGTAATACTGCAACAGTTAGTAAACCACCACCTTTGAACACCTTTTTATCCATAAAATCCTCTGGAACAACCACTAAACCACTGCCAGTGGTAAAAGAAACAAATGCAGATCTTCTGTTGCCTCCAGATATCATATCAAAAGCTTTTGGAGGGGAAGAAGTAATTTTAAAAGGCTCAGAGGAGGATTTGAAAGCAGCAGAGAAAAATGAGTCTTCTCAGACTGCAGATAGACTACCTCCACTTCGTCGTCCACCAGCAGTCCAGCCAGCAGCTCTCATCCCTGCAGATGAAGTAGCTCCAGGTGTGTCTGAAAGTGAACAGACAATGTTGGCAATGCCTGTAAGACCACCACCACCTTCAACTGCTTTCAGTGAACAAGCAAAAAAGATAGAGAAACGAAATTCTTGCTTGGCCACAGCTAATGCTAAAGATCTCTATGATATCTTCTACAGTAGTGGCGGAAAAGGCTCAGCTGACAGCAAGCTTGCAAATTCTGCGCTTCCAAATGGAGAAAACCCCAACATAACAAAACCTGCAGATTTATCTGCAAATCACAGAACAAATAGTAGCTCATCCTCGTTGAAAGAGGATTCTGAGAATGTGGATTCCTCACAGTGTAATAATCAAGTGACAGGGAGTTTGGTTCCTGTTGAAAATCGGGCTGAAATGAACAAGAAATCACTTCAGCCTCACCTGTCAGAAACTTCAGTCACAGAATTACCAGAAAAAAACCCTGTTTCTGGTATCCAGATGCCTGTAAAAATTGGACTTGTTGATACAGGTGGAGAGCAGGCGGGCAGTCTAGAATTCTGTGATCTACAGAAAACTGAGGTCCAAGAGAAGGTTGGACAGGAAGATGGAAATAAAACTCCAGTTACAAACACAAATGTTCCTGGTACCTCGGAGACAGAGACAAAAGACTGGGAAATAAAAGCAGTAAAGCCTAAGCGTGGCCTACACTCAAAGACCTTGTTACCTGAGACACGGAATGAAATTCAAAGTTTGGGAAATTCCCATTTGGTAGAGGAAAAGTTAAATGATAACTGTAGAACTCATTCAGAAACTGATACTCCAGACTTGCTCTGGGGCATTTCCAGAACTAGTAATGGAAAAGAACAGATAATCACAATTCATTCTTGTTCTGAATGTGGTTGGGATTTATCAAATACTCCAAATCCAGAAATAAAATCTGGTTCTAATGAGGTTAATGCATCAGAATTGACAGAGGAACAAACAGAAACTAGAAGTACCCTATTAAAAGCTCAAGAAAAAGTTGAACCTAAACCTTCAGGCTATACAGTGTTAGATAACCAGACCCAGAAGCAGGGAGTTGAACGGTTAGTCAGTACCTGCTCAAACGTTGTTGAACTCAAATCCAGTCTAGAATTAGTAGGTGAAAATGAAAAAAAGTCATTAGGACACACTGGATCTGATGCAAGATCGGATAATTTTCTTCTCAAGAGACCGTCAGAGGATGTGAAACACGTGAAGACTCCCTCCCAGAAAGCAGAGCTTGAGTTGAAAAGTACTGATTTCAGTTTGGGAGACAATAAGGTAAAACATGGATGTTTCAGTATCCTTTCAGAAGGACTTTTAAAGGAAAATACTGAAGTCACAACAATAGAAACTATTGCATCCATTCGGCTGGAGTCCAGTAAATGTAAACAATTGGGCATTGAAAGAACAGTGAATGAAACAGAGATTACTGATTTTGCTACATTGACTTCTGGTAGCTGTGAAGATAAAATTTGCACACGGATTTCTCAGAAACCTACGCTGAAGCCTGGATCACAGACCTCAAATAGTGACACTACAGAAGTGGTGATGCCAGTTCTAGAAATGCAGGGCATTTCCCCCACATCTGAGATACTTGTGCAAGTGAAGGAGAGCAAAGGTGACACTGTTGAAATGCTGTCACTGAGTTGTGACAGAGGCAGCACAGAAAGTCAGGCTTCTGGGTGCATGGAAACTTTAATGCCTGGGCTCAAAGAAACACATGGGAAGGTGGGTAGCTCTAGAGGCAAGGGAATGTGCACTATCCAGAGCAAGAAGACTGAGCAAACAGAAGCTCCTGACAGTAGCTTGGATGCGACAGTGAATTCAGGAATTGCTGAAAGCACAGCAGAAAGCCCAATGGGTTGAAGTAAATCCAGCCAGTCCCAATATTTGAGGAGCCAGAGCTGGGATTATGTATATGGTTTTTGTTTGTTTTTCTTTTTGTTTTAGCTGAGAGTTTTGGGTGTATTTTGCATTCTGTGGTAGGACTTGACTAAAGTGAAACTTAGTAAATCATCAGAAAGCAGTCACATACTTTATTCTGTACATAATTAATTGTGTAAAATGTTTTTTCATGTGAATTTTTTTGCCAATTTCTTTTCTACACTCTTCTATTAAAATGGAATCTCGTTTATAATGCGTGCGTCTTCTTTATTTTGGGGGCTTTTATTCCTTGACCATTCCTGGGTGATTTCCAGCTCACCCAGTTTGTGTCAGTAGAACCATGAGTAGCCCAGCTGCTGAGACAAGCTCAAGAACAGCAATTTAGAACTGAGGAAATGGAGACTTGCAGAAGAACTAAAACTGAAAATTTCTTTGAACTGTAATGCATGGGTTTGTTTACTTTTGTTGTTTGAAATGCAAGAATGTGTTTAGAATTGATTTTGTTTGTCTGTTTATCTGTCTCTGTGATTTGTAATTACTGTTGTATTACATCTGTACTTAAGGTGTTTCACTGTATTGTATAAGCACATGTATGGATGCCACATCACTAAGCAAGGGGAGAAAATCTGTCCCGACTGGCTTTTGGAGAAGAAAACAAATCGGTAAGGCTCTGTGGCCTGACTCCTGGACCATACATATTGAGGTCACTTACGTGATTTGAAATGGGCTTTCTTTCATTTTATTGTGATCCAGTAACTATTTGTGTTAAATCATTTAGCAGCTGACCAGCTCTGAAGAAGTAGAAGATCAGAACCCTGGTGTCAGGAATTGGACTCGCTTCATGTGATACAGACACATGCATGCCTACCCTGAATGGTCCTTGAGCTATTGAGTGTGATGGTTCTCATTTGTATAGCTTGTTAAAGACTAAAGTATTAAATGTGTTTCCTTGGATAAATATAACATTTTTATTTGTAAATTGTTTTAAAAAATAAACATATGGAGGTCAACAAAGCTTTCTTCTTGGTTTTCTTTTTTTCCTTAACTCAGTAAAAGTGTTTTATTTCAATTAGTTTCTGACTCCTGTAGTAGTTGATAAAATTGAGACACTGTAGAGGATGAAGATACTCAACAGCCTGCTCAATAAAAACCAGTTTATTCTCAGCTGAAGTTAATGGAAGAACTACTGTCAACATCATCACTGGAAGTTTGTTTGAAGTCCTGAACCCTGTGTAAAACCAGAGGTGGGGCGTCAGGGAGGGACCTCAGCAGAGCTTGAACTTCTGTAATCACTACCTGCACATGGACCTCTAGAGAAGGCAAAATCACCATTTGTCTTCGTTTTCCATGACTGTGTGTGAGGAAGGTATGAAATGTTTCTCAGAGTCTTACAGTGTCTTCATACAAGAAATGTAAGAACTGGCTAAGCTGAATTTGGAAATCCAGTATTAATGGCCAAGTCAATAGTAAAAAGGTAATTAAGAAGGGAAGAGAGTTTTGAGAAAATCTCCTTGAGCTGGTTTTATGATGTCAAGCAGTTACTGCATTGAATATAGGAAATCTTTGTTAGTATTGTTGCCCTACTTTCATCAGATAGCTGATTTACTGTCAAAACCAAAGAAAGCAAGGTTGGACATGCTTTGATAGTTTAAAATGGAGTTGGGTAATGAGTAGGGATTGTTTAAATCCTGGTTTATAAAAATGTCCTCTGTAGTCGCTTCTTGGTTTTAGTTGGTATTTTTTATCATATACCTGAATTTCTTTGTTTACATTTGACAGATAAATTTTCCCCCACATTTTCTTTCCAATTTTTTCAGTAAAGTGCCTGGTCTCTTGTAAATCCACAGAGGAAGAGGGGAATTGATTTTCTTACCTGCCTTGTATTGAGAGATATAAGTGCAGGGAAGGGAAATATTAAATGGAGGGCTGAATTTTTCTGGAGTTCTGCACTTTAGATAGTGCTGTTTTGAAATACACAGATGCATTCTGGTTAGTTTCCTTTTGCAGATTGGTTTTCATGAAAGTCTCAGTGCATACAGTGGCAAACAGTAGTCTGCACAGTCTTCTTCAGACAACCTCATTCAATGCCGTGTTACCTGTGTGGAACTTAATTTTTAAAATTAACTTTATTTTGTGGGAAAGGACAATATAATTCATTATCCTTGTTCTGTGCTCTACAGTTGCTTCTACAAGTAGTGGTTGTGGTCAGTGCTGAACCTGGCTGGCCATGAATGGAGAGGAGCTAGCACCAAGGGCAAGCAAGAACCTTGCGAAGGAGAACCTAGAAGTTATTACCCCATGTATGTCTAAAGCTTTCCAGAATCTGAACTTTCCTGTGGTCTAAATTAAATACTACTTCTCTTCATGCCCTTTATTCTATCCCTGAGAGGAGGTAGGGCTCTTTACTCCTGAAAGGAAGATTAACTTGGTTACTTTTGCAGAAGGAGTAAACGGTAATCCTGGAACCTGTGGAATGGACAAGAATATAATGGGTGGTGTAGGTGATGACATCTAGGCAGATTGGCAGACAAGAGGCATTAACACTGTAATTTCATGAAATGGCATGTGTTTTTATTTATGTATTTTTTCTTTTTTTCTTTCTTTTTTTTTCCTGTTTTTTTTTTTCCTGTGGTTTCCAGAGGCTTGCAGTAAATGATTTATCCACTGTACTCGTTCCCTGTGCTGGCAGAGCTGTAGCATAGTGCACTGACTGGGAAGCCTAATTTCTAGGCTGGCCTTGGACTCTTCCAGATCCTCAGGAGAAGGGGTGAGTTAATGGGGATTTACTTGTCTGCTTGAATGGTGCAATACATTACCTCTCCTTCCTGATGCACTTCTCTAAAAACTGTGTAAAGCATAAGAAGTTCCCTGTTTCCTGGTTTTCAGAAAGCTTCTGATAGGAAGGAAGCAAATAGAGTTTGAATGTTTCTGTCTTTACACTACTTCAAACCAGGCACAAATACCTAGTAAATTTAAAGAACAATGGATTAACTCTTAAGTAATTTGATGCTGTAACCTTTAGTTTGTCATGATGGAGCCTGGAACATCTTTCTCCCGGATGAAGTTTATTGCAAAACCAAGCTTGATTAAGAAGCAGTGGGAGAGGAGACATAGAAAAGCTGTGGTCATCCTATCAATCTATTTTAAGGCCAGGTGGGTTTTTAATACTTCTTCCAGTCTCTTTGAATGTACATTTGGAAAGGAGAAGAAACCTTCAAATATTTTAGGCAAAACACAGTAATTTTTCCTGGGGTAGTCTGTTGGGTAGGTAAACCTTGCTTCTAGCTTGCTGAAATTGTGTCTTTGACTGAGTTTTAACTAAGCAGTAGATAGGCTTTTGGGAGGGATTTTTTGTTTTGTTTTTTTTTTTTTAATTTTAAATAGCATGTGAGCAGGGAAGAAATGTAGCAACCATCATTCTGTTAGTAAATTTTTTCAAAATGTATCGTGCTGTAGTGGTAAAAAGTATAAGTAGTAGATTAAGATATAAGGTCTCTGCTGTTTGGCAGAGATTTTCCAGAATCATCATCCCTGGAAGTATTCAAAACACACGTGTATGTGGCACTTGAGGACATGGGTCAGTGGTGTGTTAATGGTTGGACTCAATAATCTTAGAAGTCTTTTCCAATCTTTGTAGTTTTATGATTCCTTAATTTTTGCCAAGGGTGGAAATAAATGCCTAATTCTTATCTAAGAGAAGCTTCACAAAGAACTTACGTTTTCTCATGGAAACAGTAGGAAATATGGGTAAAGGTCAATTATTTTTTTTATCCTGGTAAACCCCAAACAATTTTTAGAAATACCTGTGAAAGTAAGCAATGATAGCAGAAGTTCTTATTAAAAAAACCCACAACCATCCACCAAACCAGTGTATCTGAAAGCATGACAAAATGACATTTCTTTGGTGCAGAGGGCAAGAGAAATCACCTGAGACAGGTTTTCATGTGGTGCTGGATGTAATACTGTGCTGGTTTATTATTTTCTCAGAACATTACAAAAGGTTAAAGGGAGCAAAATCATTCTCTGAGACAGAACTCAGTCCTTTTGTGCCTGCTGCACAGTTATGTGCAAACAGCCTACATGCCAGCGGTGTGGGAGTATAAAGCAGCCATAAAATTTATTTCACTTGACTCCTCTGCTTCTGTCTGGCATGAAGAAGAAGAGAGAGATGCAAGTTACGGTTGCTAGACTATCCTTTCTGTCAGATGTTTTCAGACAAAATGGATGTATTCATGTTTGTAACCAACTTGAGCAGAATAACGCAGCTGCAGACTGTTATATTCTGCCTTGGAGCAGAAATCCAAGGCTCCACAGTTAGAATTAGTTTCTGGGTTTTGTTTCCTGATCCCACCTCCACCTCTTCTTGGGCTGTCATCTTGCTTGTGATGAGAAGGCTGATTACCATATGTTAGCAGTTCTAGGCTCTGGCAGAATGAGTCAAGCTGCTCTTACAATTCCCATGAAGCTGTCCGTCAACTGGGGATGCAGAGAACAGAGCCATTAGAGTTGGTTGGGCAGGTGGTGGAGAATAGTTGAACACCTGCAGGAAATAAAACCTACATCAGAGCTGCTTCAAGGCAAACAATATTCCCTTTTCCAGCAGCCTAAATGAAGAATCTCTTTTTACAGACAGTAGAGCACACAAGGTAATATTTTCAATACAATTTTTGTTCAACAAGCTGCTTTTGTGGGGGAATTTCAGCCAGAACCTAAGCAACACTGAAATACTACAAGCCTTTTGTGTTACCACCCTGTTTAATTTGCTTACAAACTTTAGATGGATGTAGAAACAAAATAACACTTTAGGAGGCATGGTAGCTGTGATGGATGAAAAGACCTGTAATAGCTCTCTGGTAAAGAAATTATAGTGATGGTCTTCATATCAGATCTCACATTAAGCTGTATTCTTATCCTGTCAGAGATGAAGAAAAATAGGAACTAAATGTAAATGCCAATAATTAGATGAGAGGAGTCTTGTAGCTAGGCACTTGCAAGATCGGTATTTAGACATGCTTGATTAGTGGGGAAAAAATTAGAGTCCATTATCAAAGGAATATCTGTCACTGCATTTTCTCTTAAGAACTGAAGGCTTAATGCAATTAAACCCATTTAATATGGTGCTTTCCAGGTACTGTTTAAATTTCATGTCCTCTGCTGGTTAGTTTCATATGTTATATTGCTTTACAAAGGCGAGGGAATGGTTCAAAATCAGTATATCCCTGTTGTGTCCAAGCTAGGGTTACAAAAGTAATTCACACTTCTATTGTATGTCTTCAGTGCAATGAAGTCATGCAATGGATTCAGTTTGGCGGGGTGAAAAAAAATCCCATATTTGCATTGTAGTCGTTCATTATTCACATTTGATCTGTCTGGTATTTGATACAAGATACAGGCACGGACAACATGCCTCAAGCTGCTGCAATGTCTACAGAGGAGAGATCATCTAAGTAGTAAGTGTAATTGCTTCTCCAAGAGTTGAATTTGTGCTTCAGAATACAAGAAAGGCTTACAGGTTGAAGGTTTATTTCAGGTTTGTAAGATGAAACCTTATGCTTTATATGGCTAGCATCCTAAACTAAAGCATCAAATAGATGGCTTTTAGTTATCCTTCTTCTTACAAATCCCTTTTCCTAGTGAACTGTCTACATTCACAGTGTGTTCACTGACAGCTATTTTCATTTTGTATTACGCTTGTGTTACGGCCCATCCCTGAAGGTGGGGTAACTGAAGTTCTTGTTAATAATACATCCCTTGGGATGGATTAGAGTGAAATAACACTAAATGTCCAGTGTTTATAAATATATAAATGTATATATATATATGCCAGGTTTATTTCAGAACAATTTAGTTGCAAAGGACAGGAGGATATGTAGCTGGTTTGATTATTATCTGTAGAAATATAATAATACAGAAACATAAAAATAACATGTAAGAAAATGTATAAAGAAAAGAAAAAAGAGAGAAAGGATAGGTGAAAGGCCTCAGAAATTAGTTTGAGGGCACTTTGGGGGTCTTTGTGGTTTATGACACCTTCTAAGATGTGATAGCTGCCTCTCATGACAGCGTAGTTTATGCCCTGTCAGGAGGGATGAATACCTTCAGGCCTATGTGTGAATGCCCCGATGCCTTCCCAGCTACCCCACTTCCAAAGGGTCTTTGAATCAGCCTTGTCCCTTATCTGGCTCAAAGCTCTGCTGTAGCCCCCTCTGCACCTGGGCTGTGAGGTGCACATCACATGTCAGCCAAAGCACCTGCTGCTTTTGCAAGTGGCCGATTGTTTGAGCTATTGTCCATTAACATTCCTGTCTAACAGCTTGAGAAATTCCTTCCAGACTAGCTGTTTAGCTATTGAAGGGTTTTGATGCAGAGCGGAGGGAAACAATTAAAAGGATTTGATTTGGGATTGTAACAGTCAAACCCACCAGATGCTCCAGCAAGTGGGATTTTAGGATGAACATAGTTTACTGTAGCAAGTCTTTGTCTTTGCTGATCTTGATTACTTTCCGCAGGAGCTAAGAAAATGTTATAATGAATTGCCAGACTTCTGGAAACCTGTTCTGAGAAGGTGAGTGCATATTTGCATGACTGGAACGGTATCTTCTGCTCCTCTCTTTGCAGGGCACATTCTTTTTGTTATTATTATTGTGACTAATCAGTGAGGCTTTCTCTATATTCTTACTGGTTAAACCTGCTGGTCATGGGTATGTCTCTAGTTTAAGTTCTTTTGCCAGCATCCAAAAAGACTCTATGTGTGGATTCCTTTCTCTCAATTAAATAGTGTTATTTTAAAAACAAACATTAAACTTCTATGAAATTATACCGATTCCTGAGTGTTGTTTGTTTAAAAATTTTTCTCTAAAGAGGATTTTAAAAGTGCAGGCTACTACGAGGTATTAATAGTGGCAAGAGAAGGCACTGGATTCTGAAGCTTCTTGATTCATAGGGCCTTTACAGGCCATTCTGTATCCCTTGGAAAAGCTGCTTAAAGTAGGGATAAATGTTTTTTAAAGCTCTTGTCTCTATACTTAATTTGGAATCTTGCAGCTATTTTTAAACTCAGCTACCCTGTTAAATTATTCATGCAAACTTCTTTGTCATGTGTTCACACAAGTGCCTTGTTAACTCTTATCACAAGTATTTCATCTCAAGGGAAGTAGTGCTGTGTTTCACCAACAAAAATGTCCTGACAGCAGCTGCCAGGCATGCAAAAGAATAAAGACAGCCTGTGCTTATTTTTTTTCCAAAGATTTATTATAACTGTTGATTATTCTTAAAAATAATGTGTGAGAGATCACTTTACAGTGTGTCGATAATGATTAAAACTGCACAAACTAGCTTGTTGCTGCTGCTCAGGGAAGAACATTTAAGAAAATCTTATTTTCGCCACACAAACTTCACACGTCATACCCATCAGTATAATCCTAAGGATTGAATTGTCAGCTCTTAGCTTGTTGTGTTGTAGATCCACTTTCTCTTTCTCCTTCCTTAATTGCTGCTGCAGAGGCTGACTGGTAAACTAATTACCCTAGCACTGACATCCTTTGGCTAACAGAGGTGTAATCCAGGGGTGGATTCAAACAGCCTGCCTAGAAGGGATGGCCTGTACTTTAACCATAATTAAAGCATCACAGCAGTGGAGATCCGGCTGCTCCAGAAAATATTCAGGAACATGCTCTGTACAGCTAGTGAAAAAATTATTTGCAACACAAAGGCTGCATTTTAACTGTGTTCTTTAGCAGAAATTACCTCCTGGCTGCACTAGAAATGTTGGTTGGAGTTGATAAACCTGGTAGCCTAACAGAAGTGCAGCTGCCTGCACCTTTGTCTCGCTAGGTCCAGGCAGCATGAAGGCTACATGTGTACTCCCAGTGAGCACACAAACACACCTGTGTGTGTGCACATGGCCAGCCACACAGATAAACACATATAAAACCTGAAAACAGCACTTTTGCAAATGGCAACAGGACCAATGCCATAATCCTCTTCCTCTCTCTGGAATGAAGGTCTGCACTGGAACATACAGAGAACACATATGGGATGGGCCTCCTTAGTAACAGGACAGATGCTCATTTATCCAGTAGCCAGCCCTGGATCCTTCTTCCCTCCAGCTGCAGATAGCTGATCATGGCAAGACCTCAAGGCTCAGTGCCCCACTCAGTTTGCTGGCACCCACAAACAGGCACCCACAAACAGGCACCCACAGACTGTGGATCCACTCAGTAACCAGCCTTGGGCAGCCCCCTGTCAGCTGGCCCTGGTTCCCTCTGGTCCCTAATCCTCTCAGGCAGAGAGTGGCACAGCAGTAAGGACCGAACAAAGTCCAGAGAGTTGAAAGTAGTCAGAAGCTGGGTGAGTAGTAGGGGAAGGAAATGTCATTTGTCATTGTCCTGCTCTTTATCTTTCATGGTATCTGGATTCATTTCGGACTACCAGCAGGACATTTGGCTAACCAGAGCATGCTCTGAGCCAGAACTGGCATTCCTCAATACTTGGCAAATCCAGCTGTATGTCTGGCAGACAGTGGGCTTTTAGCTGCACTGTTGCATCCAGACACTGAAGAAACTGCAGCATCCTCAGAGAAATTAGTAAAAAAATCGATTTTGATACAAAAGTGCTTAGCAGCACTTTACCACTGCACCTGGTAACACTCGTGTGTTTTATGCTGTTCTGCAAGTACAGATTTCATATTTCATGTCTGTCATGGGATTTTTGACAACCACAAAGCCAGCCTAGGTGGGGCAAGACCTGAGGTGAGGTGGTGTAAACCCTGTGAAAATAATTTGTCTGTAACAAAATAAAGCCTGCCTTAGAGTTGTTGGTTTTGGCTAGCTTTCCTATGGAAGCTGTGGTTTAAACCATCAGGGTGTGTCTTCAGTGACCTGGGCTAGTTCAACAAGCCCACACTGGTGACAGGTTCTTTTGGTGCAAAGCTGAAGGAGGGGCTACAGCCTTACTTTATTAGCTGTGAGAGAATATGCATGGAAGTAATTTATCTTCAGTCAGTGCTCACAACATCTCAAACATCAAAACCAATCAATCACAAAAGGCAAGTACACAGGAAACCAATTGTCTTTGTTTAATGACAACTGGCACCCAAGCAGTGGAGCACCTCACACCTCTCAGAATAAAATTATTTGGGCTGCAGAACCTCAGGCCATGCATGGGCTGCCAGCTTCCTTAACCTGTATGTAACAGCCTGGGAGCACCTGACCAATACCCACCACACACATCCCCATCCCTCCAGGGCCAAAGGGGCCAGGAGGGATTTACTGGGGTCCCATGAAGAGGACAGCAGCAGTCTGGGCTGGTTTGCTTCTTCCCATAGGAGAAATCAGTACTACATGGCTTTTCCAGTGGTGGCACAGTGCAGGGAGTCATGTATGGCTCCAGCCAGGACAAGCTGCCTGAGGGACATTGGACTCCCAGTCCTCCAGCTCTATGTGAGTGAGGGCAGGGAGGGAGTAACAAACCCACCCCAGGGAGAGAGCAAACCCAAGGAGAGCTGAGCTCAGTTCTGCAGGTTGGCAAGTCTGCAGAGCCTTGTGTAGCCTAGGGGAATTTATCCCAGTTACAGCCCTTCCCTGAGCCAAAAGCCCAAGCGGCTGCTGCTTTCAGAAGTAACCTGTCTGCAGAGCTCCGTATCTCATTGTGCAACAGCAAACTGCTCAGGACAATATTGTTTTGTTCAAGAAGCACTTGTACTCAAATACTGTCCAGTGTTAAAATTAATTTCTTCTAGGGGGGGCCAGGATGGCCATTCACAACTCCTGTGCCTCCAAAATTTGTGTGGTGAAAAACCCTATGTTGGTAGGAAAAGAAAAAACCATGACTGATAAGAGACAATGACAAAGCAAAGCTCTTATCCCTCTCCCCAGGAGAAAATTGTAGCTGCCGGCTCCAGGTTAGCATCACACCTCCAACTGTTCTCCCCAGCCACAAGATCCTTGTTTTTCAAGAAACCACTGGTTCTCACAGCACAGGAGGGGCGTTAAAGCAGTTGTGGAACTGAGTGATACAGACTGGAGAAGATGCCTTCCAAACTGTCCCTACCCTGCAGTGTTGGCACGACTGAACCCAAGAGAGAAATACATTTACTTGTTTCAGAAGGCAGATGTCATCAGCTGGGTGCCAAGATGAATACGACCCTTCCCTGCCAATGCTTATCTGAGCAGTGAATGCAGAGGACAGCAAACGTCCTCATGAAATTAGCACAAAATCCTCGCTTCTTAACACGTGCAGATTGGGGAGTGGACACAGGAACAGTGTCCATGTGACAAAATGAATTATTTCATGTACTGCTTGCTGCTGTGAATGCTTTTAAACCCGATACTTAGGGCAACAAAAAAGAAGGTTAAGAAATAAGGGCTAAACATTATCATGGCCACAAGTAGCAGCAGCACCTGAGCAGGGTCAGACTGGACTTCCTGCCCAGCTTTGTACACTTCCACCTGTGCAAGCAGTGTGAACCTAACCATTCATAAAAATAAAAAAACCATAAGCAAAACAACAACAACAACAAAAACCAAAGCAGCTTTCATCAGCAGTGTCGAATTTGTGAGGAAAATCCGAATCCCCCAGCGCTCCAGTTTAGACTACCCACCCAGGCAAGGCTCCCAAGCAAAACACCTGAGAGGCTTTGAATCGAAAATGAATGGACTAAAGGAAAATCAGGTAATTCTCACAGCCCAGCAGTGATAAGGCAGCTTGCCAGAAGCCTTTATCTCTTTTCTTTTTAAAAAAATTGAAGCAGGCTGTGGCTACACCATACTAACCACTATACAACTAGAAGCAAATACACAAAGCAGAATGCCAATATTATTCCTTTGACATCAAGATTTTAGTCTTTAGGAGGCAATTTTCCTCCAAATGTGTAGATTGACATGTCCTTAGTAGTAGAACTAGTGACTAAGATCCCTACTCTTTATTCTCCTGCCTATCTTGAGGCTACATGATCCTTCATACTTTGAGTGCAGCTTTTCTTCTTTGTGCCTGCCAAGGGCAGTTTCACCAAGTACAGGACTCCCCTCCTGCAGCATCAGCTCGCTGTTGTTGACAGACCGGGATAATTTTTGGCACGAGTGGTTTTGGCTTTCCCTAACATGGCTTTAGCCAACCCAACATATCGTCTTATCCCAACACATCCGTGCCTCCTTTCCAGCACTGAAGTGCTTTCTGTGGGACCGCAGCGTCCCAGGCAGCCGGGCAGTGCAGAGAGCGAGCGGAATTGTCCCCTTTGGCCCCAAAACTGAGCTTTCTTCCCTAAGGATGGATCTGTACCCACGGGCACGGCTCTCCCTCCGAACATGCTGACAACCGACCAACTGGAAAAAGTGAACGCTGTTACACCGCTCCCTGCCCCCCACCCCGCCCCCCGAATTTAAAATAATTTTTTAAAAAGCTGCCAGAGCGTCGCCTCCAGGAGTTCCCCGGCCAGCCCGGAGCCGGGCAGCCTCAGCCCGCCCAGCGCTGCCTTCAGCGCCTCTAAGCGCCATGTCCCGACCGGGACACCGCTGCAGCCCGCGCCGCCAGGCCACGGAGCACAGCGAGAAACGAGACCCGCGGATTCCATTTAGTATTTGAACAGAAACTGTTTCGATTTATTAATTTTATTAATTTCATTCGGTGCTGGGCGCCCCCCGCGAGAGGCCCTGTCGCGCGCAAGGCATGCCGGGACTTGTGGTCCCGGCCGTGGAGCGAGGTCCCGCAGGGTGGTGACGCACTCTCGCTCTCTGGCGCGGTTTGACCCTTCCGCCGCCCCGTCCTCTCCTTCTCCCTCCGCCCGTTGCCGCGACGCCGCTCGCCCCAGCACATTCCTGCGCGGGCTACGCGGCGGGGAGGGAGGAGTCCTTCTTCCGGGTCTGCCCGTGCCGGCGCCTGAACACAAAAGTGAGATCCTTGGCTCGTCCCGGGCTCCTCTCCCACAAAAACGGACCGTTGTCCGGCCTCGTACCCGTGTCCCGGTTTAGCAATGGTGCTCCGCTCGGCGGATTGGCGGAGACCGCCATGGACGGAGGCGGCGCCGGTCAGGCACCGGGGCGGGCGGCCCTAGAGAAGCCGGGTGAAGAGAGAGGCCGGGGGCCTGCGGCGCCGCGCTCCCCGCCCTGAGATGCCAACCCGGCAGTCGGCGGCGCAGCTGCGAGCGCGGTGCGTGTGGCCGCAGGGCCCGGGGAGGAGGGTGGGCATGGGCAGCGCGGGGAGAGGGGCTGCGGCGCCGAGAGCTCTCCCTCACCGCAGGGCAGGGGGTGAGAGCTGAGTCTCCCCCACGAGGCCGGGCTGGGCTGGGCTGGAGGAGGGGAGAATGGCGGGTGGTGGGAGTGCGAGTACTGGTGGCGCTGAGTCCCGCTGTCGCGCAGGTCCACTTCTCGTGCCCCGCCGCAGGATGGAGTTCGAGCTCCTGGAGAACGATGTGCTGGAGTCGCTGGAGGACCTGGGGTACGTGTCCGGGGCTGGGGGTGCGGGGCGCTGCCGGTGTGGGCCGGGAGCAGAGGGCGGCCCCGGCGTGGACACAGCGCCGCTGTCCGCCCCGCGCGGCGGGGCTGTTATCGCTCCGCGGGGCCGCGGCTCAGGGCAGCGCCTGGAATGGTCCCTTTTCGTCAGAGCCGCCCTCAGAGTGGGGCTGGTGATGATGTCCCAAGCCAGACGGGCAGGCTTTTAGCTGCATGGCCTTGGCGAGCGTGTCGCTTCTCTTTGCGAGCTGATCTCCTTGATTCTTGGAGGCCATCTGGTCTGTTGCTGCTCTGTTTTGCACAGCGGCCCTAGCTGAGCGTGGGAGAGGGTAAAGAGATACGTCAGACAAGAAGAAAACTTTCAGGTTTTGTATTTAGTGGGGGGGAGTGGGGAATAAAAAAATTGCAAATAAGCAAGTGTTTTTCTTCTTTACATTTTTTTAAAGTGAAACATAGCACAGGAAACTTTTGCTGTGTAAACCTGTTACTTTGTCAGAGTCAGTAAAAGTTGCATGAGTATGAAAGAGAGGGCATGGAGAACACGTTCTGCTGTGAGCTCCCATGTTGTAAACTGTTGAGAGTTCAGAGGACAGGCAGCTACAATTTCGCTTCTACTGCTGGTTCTATGCAAACAGCAGTATTTACTCACATTGGCCCCATTCCCATAAATCACTTTGTGGCTAGAGTCATTATGTTCCAACAAGGATTGTATTTCTAGGCTAAGTTAGTGATGATCGTTGCAAAGCTTGACAAATAGGCTTCTGTTTTAGCAGGTATTTCTCTGACTGAAATGTGAAAAGGCAGCTCTGCCACAAGGAAAATACTGTGATTGGCTTCTTTTTTCTGTCATATGTTTAAAAGGTTACTAGTGGCTTGGAGGAGTTGTGATTTGTGCTCCTGATTTGTGCAATTACAGACCGGAAGTGTTGTTGATTTTTCACATAAATAAATAAAGCAAACAGTGAAAGTAGCTGAACAAATAAGTTATATGAAGCAAAATTGACAACAGTGATGAAAAAGAAAATTTGGAGGATGAAACACATGAGACCTCAGCAATAGTGGTAACAACTGGGAAAACTATGGTATGTGTCTAAAGGACTTCTGATTATTGGTGTCTGGAAAGACTGGGGTGTTTGAGGTTTTCTGCTTCGGCAGTAGCTTCATGGTCTTCATGGTTCAACTATTTTTTTTCTCATCAGATACTGAAGATATTCCTAATATATCACTTGATTTTTTTTTTCCTCGTAGCATTACATGTTGGAGAGCTGTTTCTTTTTTGTAATTGTGCTCAAGGTGTTCAGATGGTGGCTCCTTGTCCTGTGAATGAGTTTTTTGAACTGTTGAAAAAGCAAACAGATGGGATAGCACAATGTTACCAAAAGAGAGTCTGTCTCTGGAACATGTGTCATTGGCAGAAACAGAAGGAAAAAGCTGCTTGCAGCTAGGAATATGCAAGTTAGATTATTGGTGAGATTGGTGTGTAGCTGAAATCATAATTATAAGAAATAACACACTCAAGATGCTACCTCTGTTAAAGAAAAATTCTAGAAAAGGTGCCTCTAGAAGATCTGAGCAGGGATTTAAATACCAATCCTGCCAAGGCAAAAGGCTTGCCATTGCTTCCTTTCTACTTTGACCTATGCTTTGACTGGATGCTTCCATTCTGAGTCCCAGATGTTCCCAGAGCTACCCATGTAGGCCTGAAACGTCTGTGGGACGGGACTGAAACTTGCTCTAATTGGCCTTCTTGAAGTGTCCAGCCTACTGCAGTCATGCAGTGGGGTTATAATACATGAGATTACAGCTTCCCACCAGCTGCCAGTAGATTAACTGTGTCACAAATCAAGCTGCTCTGTGAGGTAAAAGTTATTTTTGAGTGTGGCTTCTTCATTTTACTTGGCTGAAGTAACAGGCCACTACAGTGAAGGCCAAATCCTTTGTATGTGGTATTAAGCACGGGAGCAGAGTAAGGAAAATCGCATTTCAATTTGAGATTATTTTTTATTGCTGAGGTTTGCCAAGAGTTGCCTGAACTCATTGGATTGTTGTGAGGTAGTGGGTGACTTTACCCAGAAGTTTCTAAGAGAGATTTTGTTTGGTTATGAGCATTCTTGGATGTCTTTCTCTTTAGGGGGCAGTATATCAAAATAATACTGTATATGTTTTTCTGAAATACTGAGGTAAACTCTGACTTGTGCTTCTACCTGGTTAATAAGGCAGCCTTCTCCTACTCTTCATTCTCCCCCTGAGAGATTATCAGTACACAGATGTCTTGATAACTGTTTTCTGAGATCTGATCTATAAACTCATGCTTTCTTACACTAGGTCTGATTTTTGGCTTATTTTGCTTATGCAAAGAACCAATTTCATTAATTTTTCTTGTTTATATTGAGGGAGGTTGGTTTTTCAAGAGATGATATTGTTATACAGATCACTTTTGTAATATTTCTGTCAAAGGCTTTGTTTTGTAAGGCAGCCCTTTCGTATGTGGTAGGAAATGAAAGAAAAGATGCACTTGTTCAGCAGTAATTATCCAACATACTGTAAAGCAGTATGTAGAGCTCAGGAAGGATTCTTTGAGACTGCAGTTGCCCTGGATAGGAGGTGGAGGCAGTGAAATTGCCACTGTACATGGTAACGTTCTTGAGGAGGAAACCTTTGATGGTATTTTTTGACACAGTCTCTTTGATGGTAAGTTAATGTGCACACAAATTCTGAATTTACTCTGATGTTTTCAGTGTGGTTCTTGCTACAGTTCAGTCCAGGAATCACCATTCCATGAGATCAGCACTGCAGATGTGTTGTGGTTGTGGCTCTCAATATATATATACAGCATAAAATAAATCTGTCAAAGGACACTGGTCACAGCAAGCATTAATAAACTGTGCTTTTGTTTTATTTCTCAGTTACAAAGGTCCATTGTTAGACGAGGGAGCGCTGGCTCAGGCAGTCTCTCGTGGAGCCAGTTCCCCTGAATTCACCAAACTCTGCGCTTGGCTGGTATCTGAGTTACGGCTGTTCTGTAAACTAGAGGAGAACGTGCAGGCAACCAACAGTAAGTAGTCATAACTCTAGCACGAACATGCACTTAATGCGTGCTCTTGCATGCCACAGAGATAGGGCTGGTGATATCTGTTGTACCAGGGAGTGTTGTCTCCATACTGCCTGATTTTGGATATTTTCCGCCTCAAATTTGCCAAATGAACAGCCAATAGAGGTCGAAATAATAGTGGTGATCAGTCTTTCTTCTGAAATGATCTTTTTCTGTTAATTTTTCAACCATATTGTTTTTTAAAATTCTTAGATAGATTTAGGGAAACATTAGTGCTCGTGAGAATGTGAATACTTTTATTTGAGAATACTTTTATTTCAATGCTTCTGTTTGTAATCTTGATGTCAATAATACTACTGTTCAAGGTAGCATTCTCATGACTACAGTAACCATATTTTCTTTTTAGTCTTGGTTCCCTTAACTCTGTGCTTGCTACGAATTTTTCCCTTTTCGTGAAATGCGCTGAGAAGGAGCCTGAAAATGATTGATTGTTTTTCATTTTGGTAGAGGAAGCAAACTGTAGCTTTCGGGAAATAAACGTTAATTTTGGTCAGCTAGTCATGACAATCTACGGATTAAATTATTAAATTGGTGTGATAACCCACCTTCTTGAATATCTAATATATTAACTCATAATGACTTTATGAGCTTAGCTTAGCTTTGTATTTACTGAGTGGCCAAAGGTTGCTGCCTTTTACCTCAGCATCTGTTACTTTCCTTTCTCTCTGTTTTTGACATATTCATCCTTCTTTGAGTGTATTTCATATTCTTTCTCTGTAACAATACAGTATCTCACCCCTTTTAGTAGTATAAGTTCTTATTCTTTGTTTTGTGTAAAAATACAGTCCAGAATTCTTCCAACACCTATCTCAAATTCTTTAAACACAGTGACAGAAACATGTTAGCTGGAGTACCATCAAGTCCTACATTCATTTTGTATGTCTTGAGTTCAGGAATAACAGACGTTTGGGGTTGAAGTCTCTTTACAAAAGATAAAAAAATGTTATTTCTCATCACTGTTTTTTTACGTAACAAATTTTGATTAGTTTCAGTAATTTTTAACAGAAATATCAGTAAAAGATTTGGTTTATGTGACTTCCTTATTTTTAAAGGATATTGATATGAAATGACATCAGTTGACAAATGTGAGCTTACAGAGAGAAGTGATAGAAAAAGTGAGAACTCATTAGCCATATTTATTATTCATGATAGTTTTTAATGTCCCCTTTCATTGTAGAAGTTGCCAGTGCCTGTCTGTTGTAGCTTGGAAAAGATATCAGTAAAACATAATTTTGTATTAATGGAGTGTATCATGGTTCCAAATAGGTTGTGCTTTGTCTTGGAGGAACCCAAAAAATGCACTTGGCCTCCATTAAAAATGCGTCTTAATGTTAAATAGCCACTTGAGCAAAAGATGTATTTTTTAAATTGCTAATTCATTCTAATCACACCCCCATATATATATTAACAGTGAATGAATTATTATTCTTTTCTTTCTAAGGTCCAAATGAAGCAGAAGAATTTCAGCTTGAAATGAGTGGGTTGCTGTCTGAAATGAACTGTCCATATGCATCATTAACATCAGGAGATGTGACAAAACGCCTTCATAATCAAAAGAACTGTCTCTTGCTGCTTAGTAAGTTAAAAGGGTGCTTGCAAGCAAACCTGATTTTCTGCACATTTATAGTATTGTTTCTTACACTTAATGAGGTACTGGCTTCTTTACCACAATGTACTATACTGTGGTTACCTAAAAATATGCATTATTTTTACTGTAATTTACAGCATTGGAATATTATACTTCTGGGTTTACCAGTCAATATGTACCCAATATATGACGGAAAATACTCAAGTGTTAACCTTTTTCACATTCACAAGCAAAAAGCCTGTCCTATTACTCCTCAAAAGGCACAGCAAAGAGGGAATTATTTGAAGACTTCTGACAGAATTTAGCCGCTGAACTCTACTTAGCATGGTTGTAAAAATGACCATTAACATCAGACGCATCATAGTTTTAGAGGCTCCCAGTGTGATGACTTGCAAGATGCAGCAAAACTTGCATTTCCTACACTGACAGCAATCAGAATTGTTATGGAAGAGAGAATGTTTTATCCCAACTATGAGTTCTTTTTGATCAACATCCTTAGTAAGTAGCTTCACTGTTGCTTTCTGCTGATTGAAAGGAAATGAACATTAGCAATGGTGATGTCTTCCCTTTTCCACCCATCAGATCTCAATAGCTAAATTCTTATTTTTTCTTCTTATGAAGTGTTAGAACAGAAGAAATAGTACCTGAATTTGTAAAAGGTTTGTGATATTAATTCACATTATAATGATAAGAAAAATACCAGCTTCAGAGTTAGTTTAAAATTAGTACTACAGTTTCTAATTTTAAATTCAAGATGAATTAATGTTTTATTTGCTTCCTCAGTTGCTGCTGGTTCTTTAACTTTTCATGACAGAAATTTAGTTCTGCCTTCTTCTGAGATAAAAGAAATTATTTACAGAGTAGGTTCCTGTATTTTAACAGTAGGAGAAAGATTAGACTTAATCAGAATATTTTTTATAGTATGTTTAAAAATGTCAGATGAAGTGAGGTAGTTGTTGCATTTAAAATAGTTTGCAGCTCACACAATCTCCTCTTCAGCTTGTTTTCTGTAAGCCAAGCCATTCAATAAATTTGGCTTGTCTGTGACACACAGTTTATCCCAGAGGTCCTTTGGGATGTACATTTTGGTAATATAAGGCCGTGTTCAGGAGCTGAACTCTGGTATCCCATCTGGCAGGAATACTGTGTTTACTGTCAAATGTGAAATTGCAGTAATGCCAAATTCCTTTTTTGTGTACCACTATAGTTGCATAGCTTTCTTTAGCTGTGTTAAGTGAACTTATTAGGTATCCTGTTGTATGTGAGCCATAAAAGTAGTTTTCTTCAGGAGCATAACCCTCTGTAGTGAAATGCCAGGGTATTTTACATTTTAATAAAATGCAGCACAGTTTATGTCACTTGGAAGATGTAGCAGTATTGCTGGGAGAGGAAAGCACCAAGTAGTTAGGATTGATTGTCCTATACAATGTTAGGCACTAGCATCTGCAAAAACAAAGAGTACAAGAGTTTCAGGCTGGTTCAGGAAAGGTATGCAAAAAAGAATCACTATCTAAAGGACATTCATCTTAGTGATAGACTTGGAAATTTCTGTCATTGTTAGAGGAGGTTGAAGATAGCTTAAATGTGATCACTAAATTTTTGAAACAAAATTCTCCTGCTAGTTTCTTTTTCAGTAGGCCTGAAAAGAGTGTAAATGATTGAAAGTTCAGTGTAAGAAAAACCTGTATAAAGTGTTGCTGGAAGAACTTACAAAGGATGCTTCACTGCTTTACATATTCTAAGAATTTTATTTATAAGATATTCTATCTCTTTAGCAGACAACATGCTAGAGATCATTAAAATGCTGTGTTGTTTTCTTAATCTTTTTATCTGTCCCAGTTTTATAAATAATAAGCTTCTTTTGTATTGCCGTGAGTTTACTTCCCTGCTCACAAGTGTGTCTTCAGTATCAGTTTTTCTCATTTTTAGAAGTGATTGTGTACATAGTGTTTTTGCTGTGGTGACTCGCTATGATTAGTGAGAAAATAATTGTTAAACCTGTGCGTATTTTTAAAATTCAAACCTTAAAGTTGTGACACCTACAAGCAAAGGCTGTTTGTATCATTGTACATTTAAATCAGTGTAAATGATACCTGATGGTGAAATTCTGGGCATATACTCTGTTATCGTGGTTTTGATTTTTCTCTTTTTGTTTGATAAAGGAGTTACAGTGTAATGGTAGGCTCTTAGAGTTCTGATATAGAAGAAAACTTCAGCCATTCTAGCTTCTATTTAACCAGTTACAGCCTTCCTTTCTGAAGTTACTGTAAACATGAATTCTCAGTAGTACTTCTCAGTGGGATTTTTCTTCCACTCTACATTTTGTGTGGAGAAGTAGAGGAGATTCATCTGACATTTCACTTCTCTCTACTCGTTTCCTTGCTTGTTTCTTAGAGCCTCAAGAAGTGCTTGCTTGTCTACGCTAAAGCGCGCATCTCAGTCCCTCATTCTTCTTGTTTCCATGTTCTTAGTTTCCTGTCTTTGCTGGGCAAAACCTGAAGGAAAAGAGCTGTGCTCTGTTGAACTCTGGGATTAATACTTGCTGGAATCATAGGGATTTTTTCCAGGCTTTAAGTGGTTGTACTAAACCTGTCCTCAATTTGTTGTGTTTCTAGCACTGAACTCAGTAATTGTAAGTATGAGTGTTCTGTAGATACAAAATTTCTATCCCTCACTGTATCTAAAACAGTCAATTTGTACATTGTTGATTGTAAGCGCTTGAGTTTTCACTGGCTTTAAGAAAACTTAACTTTTTTTATATCCGATGGTCAAATCTAATTTTTCTTACCCTAGCATACCTCATCTCAGAACTGGAAGCTGCCAGAATGCTGTGTGTGAATGCCCCTCCTAAAAAAGCCCAGGAAGGGGGTGGCAGTGAAGTCTTTCAGGAGCTAAAGGGCATCTGTATTGCTTTAGGCATGTCCAAGCCTCCCGCCAACATAACGATGTTCCAGTTCTTCAGTGGAATTGAAAAAAAAGTAAGATCAAAAGGAAGAAAAATTTAAATATTTATGATGTTGTTGTTTTGCTGGAAAATAGTTCTGCTACCTGGGTGAGATTTGCCTCTTGTGAAACTTCAGTGTTTGAATTGTGCAGGAGAGTTAATGTGTTTTACTGCATATACAAAGGGTCAGAATTTTGAAAATTATTTTAAAGGCTTTTTCCATGCCGAGGCATGAGGTCAGGGACTATTGCTATCATCGCTTTCCAGGGTGACTGCTCTAGCTTTTGATGCCATCACCTGTTGCAGAAGACATAGAAAGTGCTCATGTTAAGCCTCACAAAGAATGTTTAAGAGAAATGTTTTTCAAGAAATACACCTAAAAAAAATGGGTATGGGAACTTAAAAGGTGGCGTAACTAAAGTAAAACTTAGCACCTTCTCCCTAAGACTTCATAATTTCTTGTGATTTCATTTTTATTCCTTGCATGTGTGTGTTCTCCAGGCTGTTGTGATTTTTTTAAAAAATAAATTTACTTTTGAGCAACTTTTATAAATCAGAGAAATTAATGGAATAGACTGTCCAGTGCACAGACCAAGGGGCGGGGACAGAAAGCTTTTAAATCACATTTAGTGACTTAATTTGCAGGATAGGGGAGAGCAGAACAGCAGAAGACAACCCTTAACTTTTAAGAACAGATATGGTTCCCTTCCAATGCAGAATATTCTGTGATTACAAACCTCCCCAAAACAGTTTCAGGGTTTGACAGACCTTTTAGTTGCATTTTACTTAAACCAAGAAACTGAAAATAGTGTTTTGTTTCTATGCAAGATATCAGTTTGGTTTGACCTGTTTAAGAAGAGGAAGAGTATGATTTTCCATTAGAAGTCCAAGGTGTAGAATGGAAGCAGTTTGTTTTCTGGTTTTGGAATTATTGTGGATACTACACAGACACATAGAAATGCTATGCTTGTGTTTTATGTACAAGGTAGAAAATACTCATAATAATGGGCAAGGCTAGGAAGCTTTGCTGTTGAAAGAGACTAAAAAAATACAGAATATAAAGTAGATTAAAATCCTTCTAATCTGGGAATTGTGTGATGCTTTCCTAACATACTTCTCTTTTACATTGGTAAGGTTAAATGAATATTCTCTCAATGACTTACATAAACCTCCATCCTACTTAACTGTCCTGACAGCGTAATGAAGTACAATCAGGAATTTCTGACCTACAGTTTTAGTAGAAATTGAATATAACTGGTGTTTACAGTCTGAATACTTCACATGTTAGCAGTATTTGAGAATGAGAAAGTAAAGCTGACTAATAATTGAGAAACTTATTTCACTTTGTAAATGAAAATACATCACAGTGTTCTTGTTTTTAAAAAGTGAATCTTCAAATGGCAATATTCTGATCTAATGTGTGAAAATCGAGCTAACTTTTTCTTCACATATATCTAGTGCAGTTGGGAGTAGGATCTTTGTGCAGCTGACTCTATTTGTTAATGATCCACCACATTAAGAAGAGGAGCTGCTGATACTTGAATGAACTGCCTTCGCTATTTGAAGTACTTAGGTTTAAAATCTTAAATAAATTTGGCTCAGTACCACTGGAAAACTGGGTCACTGAACATGTTAGATCAGGTGCTGGAATGAGCAGGTTGGTGTTTTTTTTCCAAACTACTTTGGAAGTTTTTGTCAGTGCTACTCCATATCTTCCCCCTTGAAGTCCTAAGAAATTTTGAGATGGGATAGATAATTTAAGTTGTGCCCAAACTCCTAAAATACAAGATAGACTTAAAGTTTCATATTAAAGGTTTTTCTCCTTTTGATTGTAAAGAGAGGTCCTTCTTTAAGTCATACTATATTTCACATAGTCTTAAAATAAGCTTTTTGGTACAAATGTGAGGTTTTTTTCTGGATTGAAGAGATGATATGTAGAATAATCCCTCTTACTTCAAGAGTAGTAGTACCTCGTGGTGTCTTTGTTTTAACTGTTCTATTCTATAATCCCTTCTCTTAATTTTTAAATAATTATAGCTAAGACTACCAGAAATCCAAAATCAGTTGCTTTCCAAAAGAAGTGTGCTTGGCTCTCTATTCCAGAGAAAATAGCTTGATACTGCAGGTTGCTGTATTACGTCTTTCACTGTCCAACAGTCCTCTCCTTTAATCTGAATCTTGAAAAACTATTTTTTTTATCCAAAGCTTATATTTTTATATGTCTCCTAACAGCTGAAGGAAACTCTAGCAAAAGTTCCACCTAATCATGTTGGAAAACCGTTATTAAAGAAACAACTGGGGCCAGCTCACTGGGTGAGTAGTTGCAGGTATTAGAGCCCATTTCCCTTTTTCAAGTGTACAAAGTATTGATGTTGATTCTGTGTATTGCAAAATGATTTTTCTCTTTCTGAAGACAAGAAGATAATTTCTTGCAGTGTAATGTGTATGTTGGTACAATAAATGTGGAGCAACTGATAAGATCTTAGACTCATGAATCTCTAGGTGCAGGTGCAGGCTAAACCTCTCCAAAATGAGAGACCTGCAGTGGTGGTGCTGAGCAGCATGCTTGTGCAGTAGCTTAAACCTTCCTCTCCTGCCCTTTTACCAGCACTGTCTGTGTGACCTAGTCCTGCTGAAATGGTGTTCTGTGTGCTTCTGGGGCTTCTTTTTAGCTAAACTGTGGGTCTGTTTTTAATGTCCCCCTCTTTTTCTCATTTGGAGTAGTCTGCTTCCTTCATAGCCTCTCCAAGAGGCAGTGAGTGTGCAGGTAGGAGCTGGGAGAGACATTGTACACCCAGGCTGTGGAGCCGTGATCTTCTCCAGCTGGTATTTGTCACCTGCTGTACTAGGAGCACGGTGCCTGGGTTAATCACTGCTGCTGCACCAAGCTCAAAGCCATGGCTGCTGCTGCAAGACTTCAGTTGTCTCTTGTCTCTCTCACTTGAGGCTGAAGCACATCTTTCCCCAGCACTCTGCTTCCTTCCGTGCTTGTGTAGTTGAGACTAGAAGTGGGCCCTGCTGCCCTCCCTCCAGCCAGGCCTCTTTAAATACACATATTATTTCTCTAATGGTGCATATCTCACCTGCTGCTCTAACTAAACCGCTGTCTGCTACCAGGTGTTTCTCATGATGACTTTTTCCTATAGGGCACTTTGTTGTTTTGCCTGTATGCAGACTATGCTTTAATCAAGATCCTCTTGCAGTACTGTACTTACTTTTAGTCCTTTATCTTTGCTCTGTCTTTGTCCTTATGCTTACTACTTTTTAAGAAGGCATGAACATCCTGTTTCTTAGGAGTTACATATGCCCTTGCTTCAGCTTGTTGCCTGGTAGTATCTTCTCACCTTTGTTTCTCTGTCCTGGTGGATGTTGAGCGATGTGTGCAGTTTTTGTGCTGTTAGAAATGGTAGAAGGCTGAACGTGAGCCTTGGAAGCTTCAGGTAAATAACATCAGCAGGCACAGCTTGGCTGTGAGTCCATTTGACAAGGTAGATAATTGCAGTCTTAAGCTGTACATATTATTTCTTTGTCATACTGTCTTCCATCCACATAGTTTATTAAGTTTTAATCTATAGATTAAATTTAATCTATAGTTTGCAAATTTTTGTTTCAGGAAAAAATTGAAGCAATTAATCAAGCCATAGCAAACGAATACGAAGTCCGAAGAAAACTGTTAGTCAAACGTTTGGATGTTACTGTGCAATCCTTCGGCTGGTCAGACAGAGCTAAGGTACAGACAACTTGCTGTGAAGTCCTGGTTGATGGTAACCCTTTATAATAAGTATGTCTGGAAAGCTGCATCATTGTTTTGTCCTTCATGAGGCAAAAATAATCACAGGAGTTGTCACTGGTTTTGAGTTTCTAAAGAAGTTTGTGACAATGGAAAATGATTAAAAATATTTTACTTGAAATTGATCTGTTGGATTTTAAATCAGTCTGTAAAATGAGAAGTTGGACTGTGTATAACTACACACCAAAGCCACTGCAAAAAGTAGAGATTACTGATCCAGCCATGTTCAGAGTACCATAATGTGAACCACTAAGTGCTGTGTCTTGTGTGATGGTGGAAAAGCACCTTCCTGTTGACCATCCCTTATCTTACTTCGCGCTGTCCACAGCAATCAGATTCCTTAACTCAGAGTGTGTCTGCAATCACAGCTCCACAGATGCTCATGAGAAAAGCTGCTAAGACACTACTTGTTCTTACCTTATAGATAGGGTAATGCTTTATGTGCTTCTTTTGTCTTTGAACTGTGCAAGTGGCTGTGACATAAGATCTGTTCTCCCTTGAGTATGTGATACATATTCTGCTTTTAGAAATAATTACATGGTTTCCCTATTTCCTATTTTCTCAGAAAGAAATGACAGGGTTTTAAAAAATAGTACATATAACTTATTTTCCGGGACTAAACCAGATCTGCTAACGTGCTGTTAAGTTTGCTGCTGACAGTGTTTGAGACTGAGTTATTAGTGCTAAACTGTGACACATAGAATCATTGAGTGTTTTTTCAAAAAGCAGCTATACTTAATAATAAACTGTGACCTGTCCCATTTTGTTTCATCATCTGAGTAGGACTTCTGCTGGTGTACTCTCTGTTAAAGCTTGTATTCTTCAGGCTTTTTTGTAGATGACTGAAAAACTAGCTGACTGATTAATAGTGAATAAAAATGACCAAAATAAAAATGAGCAAAAATGTGAATTATGTTTTAAAAACAGGGATTTCTAATTGTGTTACAGCTTTGGCATCTTTATCCATGTGGTTTTGTGTTTTTTCGTAGGAATCTCGGATACTTTTGGACTTGACTAGCTATACAGAATGTTTTCACAAAACCCACAAATCGTGTATATGCATTTATATCTATTAAAATGAAAATATGTTTTTTTAGAAGCATAACAATACAAGTTTGGAGAATGTTGCTGTAGTATTCCAGACATACAGTACAGTTTGTTTCAACAGTAACTTTTAGCAATATGATAATTTTCTTTTTTATTTGAAAAGTATCAGAATACAATAGTATGACTAAATAGCCACTACTCCAGATAGTGGAAACACCACGGAAAAAAAACGCTTACAGTCTATTATTAGGGATTTCTTAAAGTTAAAATTTCAAGTTTCACCTAAAACAGTATCATAGAACCAAAATATTGTGCTCAGAGCTCAGTCAAACTTACCAGGGAAAAGCACACTAGTACTCTGGTGAATACTTTGGTTTCTCCTGCCCTTAGCCAGTGCCATATTCCGGTTTTCTGCCTCTGGATGGGAAAACAAGATTTTAGGATTTTAAAATGTGCTCCTAAGTTTTTGTGTTGTTAAGATATGTTGGAAAACCTGGTTTGCCTGTCCCTACTGCCATCATCTGCATTCAGATGGCAATCTGGTTTATCCTAACTGCATCACACACTATACTCTGTTGATAACTGAAGAGAGATGTAACTTGCGTAGTAACTCGTGTGTGGTAGCACAGATTTCTCCTGCGTCTCAGCTGGAAAACTTTTGAGGTGTTCCAAAAAGCCAGAATGGTTAATGCTGAAAGGCAGTAGAGGAAGAGACATTGCATACAAGGCAAAGTTGAGCGTAGGATCTGATTTCTAGCTCTGCCAGGCCCTCTTGGTGCCTTGTCTTTGTGAAGAAGTTGACTGGGATGGAGAGTGAAATGATTTAACAGGACCTTTTTCTGCTGATAAGTGTTGGAGATGGGGTGATGCTGGCCCAGCTGGAATGGGTGCAGGTCAGGGTGAAGGCACAGAAAGCAGTCTGGAGGCTAAATACAGATGTGTTTTGCATTCAGTATCTTCTGGATTCCAGCAGTAATTCATGTAACTATATGGCACACTTCTGTTCTGTGTTTGACTGCCTGGAAGTAATACAGTCTGCATGTGTATGTTGTTGAAATTGTCAGTTTATTGGTGTCTTGGCATTTCAGTCAGAATTGTGTTTCCTATTTACTTAAGAAATTAATGTGACAAAGGCTAGTTTGATAGAAGTAATCCTCAGCTATAAAGTGGTTCACACTGATTTTATATTAACTTCTTGTTCTATTTGCAGTAGTGGCTTGTTATTCCATGCTGATTTGATTATTTTGATGAGGTGTCCTATTGCTTTAACTGACTGGGTTTTATTATTTTTTCTTTGCTCCAACAGAGTCAAACAGAAAAACTGGCTAAAGTCTACCAGCCAAAACGTGCCCTCTTATCTACTAAGTGCACTATATCAATTGCAAATCTCTTGGCAGCTCGGCAGGATCTGTCAAAGATTATGAGAACAAGCAGCGGGTCTATCCGAGAGAAGACTGCATGTGCCATTAATAAGGTACCTTTGGTGACAAATGTCTTGTTCTTTCAGGAATATTTAAGTGACTTGAATGTAGTAATAAATCCTAATTTTTTTCAGGGTTGTAAGTGGATTTTGGAAATAAAGGATAAGAAACTTGGTGTTTGTATATTGCAGATAATGCATCAGTGGATTATGGATAGTGCAGTTTCGGCTGTTGAGGTTCACAATGTCCCTTCTTTGGGGCAGTAAAAATTGCTGAAATACCTTGGATTACTTTCAGTGGGAGTAGGCCTGCTCTGTTTTACCAGAATTACTGAAGCCATTACCCTACTGCTACCTGATTCTGTCACCATGTGTAAAATAACATCTATATAGTAACTGTGTTTCTGGTCTGTGTAAATAAAATGTACTAGATCACAAGGCAAGCATCCCACAAATTAGATTGCACTGGGTACACAGATTACAGTCAAGTGTATAGTTCTAATAATGACATAGGAGAAACATGACTTAGACTAAACAATTTGTATTGTTTGAAAAATTATGATTTTACAAGAGTAATAAGCTCAAAAAAGTATATGTGCTGAACTTGCAGCTCAGTAGCTATGTACAGCAGCATACTTGGTGCTTTAAAATTGTGGGGATAGGTGCATGCTCTTTTAGCTTTTGAGTACCAGCTGTACCTCTGGTAAAGTTCTAATTAGTTTAGGAGAGAATAGTGGTGTGCTGATTTGGCCACAGCCCATACAGCCCAAATAATTTCTACACGTTTTTAGTGTTGTGTAAGAAATTAAGTAGTAAGACAGGTTGACTCTATCATCAGATTGTATGTTTGTTTTAGTAGGACTGCAGTACTGCCCTGCTGCTGATGCATAATTTGTTAACTTATCTCCATTATCAGTATTAAACGTTTTCCAAGACAATAGCATGAAATAGCAAAGTAGTTTACTTCCATTGAAGTTCCTTTGTTATATTGTTTCAAAACTTCAAGCAGTACAAATGTCCTGTCCTATTTTGACTTGCTAAACTTTTAAGATTGCACCATCCTTAGACAGCTAAAGACCTCTAGAGTCTTGCTCCACTCTGATTGGTGCTGTCTCACATCTGTCTGTTGTTTCTGCATATCCTCACTGAAAAATAGAATTTTTTGCCCTTTATTTACCAAGTCAATGGCTTCTACAGCAACTCCGAGCACTAGTTAGGAGAGAGAGTGTGTTGCATTGTACTTGTGCTTATTTCAGTTTAGCACTCTGCACTAATAAAGAGTTAAGTGAAAGACTGTGTTGGTGCTGCCCATGGTGGTGTGCCTGCTCTTTGCACACAAAGCCCAGGTCTCCTGACTTGTCTTGTTAGCAGTGCTTCAAGTACTAGATAATCCCTGTTTAACTTTTATTAACTGGAGATGAGGTCTGTCACATTCAAACACAAAATTTGCCTCTGGATGTAAAAACCTTGGAGCGGGTGCTATCTGTGGTATGTCTTGGTCAATGTGACTCTTGTGTGAGGTGTCACAACTCCTATGGCAGTTTTCCCTTTCCCTTTGCAGGTGCTAATGGGCAGAGTGCCTGACAGAGGAGGAAGGCCCAATGAGATTGAGCCTCCACCTCCTGAGATGCCACCGTGGCAGAAAAGACCAGAGGGTGGCTCGCAGCAAGGCGGTGGCAGAGGAGGTAGAGGTGGCTACGACTCTTCCTATGGAGGGCGGGGAGGTTATGACCATGGGGGTCATGACCGAGGAGGAAGAGGAGGCTATGACTCATCATACGGAGGGCGAGGAGGTCATGAACAAGGAAGCCATGATCGAGGGGGACGAGGAGGACGTGGTGGTTATGATCATGGTGGCAGAGGAGGAGGAAGAGGAAACAAGCTTCAAGGAGGCTGGACAGATGGTGGGAGTGGTGGCTACCAGGATGGCAACTACAGGGAGAGCAACTACAGAGATGCGGGTTTTCAAACAGGTGGCTACCATGGTGGTGGTGGCTACCAAGGAGGAGGCTATGGTGGCTACCAGTCGTCTTCTTATTCTGGAAGTGGTTACCAAGGGGGTGGTGGCAGTGGTTATCAGCAAGACAACAGATACCAAGATGGTGTGTCCCACAGTGACCGAGGGGGTGGGCGGGGAGGAGGGAGGGGTGGCCGTGGCGGTCGTGGTGGCCGAGGAGGTCAAGGAGGCGGCTGGGGAGGCAGAGGTGGACAGAACTTTAATCAAGGAGGGCAGTTTGAGCAGCACTTCCAGCATGGAGGTTATCAGTATAATCAGTCTGGTTTTGGACAAGGAAGACACTTCACCAGCTGAGGCTGCTAAAAATTTGCACTTCAGCAGAGCTCACATAATAGAAACCTGGTTTCAGAGGCCTGACTTAAATGCTGCTTGAATTAGTACAGGTTTGTACACAGCAGGTAGAATCTCTTTGGGTGGGATGTTTTGCATAGAGCAAAGCACAACTTTGTGTAGACCTCTCCTCCCCACCCACCTCTACCTGTCTGAATGAAAGACATTATCACTACCCCCTGCACCCTAAACATCAACTAGTAGACATGCTTTTTGGATGTTGGACTGGTTTCCTCTGCTCGAAACACTTTTGTTCTAAATATGCCTGCTGTGTTTGCCTTCTGTTTTGATTTGGAGAAATACCAAGACCTGTCAAATTTGTCTATTATAGTACACAGTAGAACTTCTGTATTTTTCCCCCCAAATCATTGTTGAGTTACATGTTCTAAACCAGTCTGGAGTTTTGCTTTCCTTCTTGCTGACCTCTTGTTTCAGTCATGATGATGTTACAGCACGTGTGCGCGCACAGGGAACTCCTCTGACAGACAGGGTTTTGTGTTATCTGAGCTCTACTGTGGATGCCATGTTCAGTAGCCTTATCTCTTGCTAAACAACGTTTTTCCACCTGCTCAACTCTGAAGATTGACCGCCGCCAAAATCTGCAAAGATCATTTCAAACTAAGCTAAATTGTGAACCGATAGTGTGTGTAGGCCTGTAGTTAGGTGTAGCAATTCAAACTGACCTGCATCCATCCAAAACAAGTTGCTCCTCCTCCAAACCTAATTTTTACTTGAAATCAGCTAGAAGAAATGACAAACTGAAGTTTATTTTATTTGCAAGTTAATACCACTGGCTCAGCAAATCTAGGGCAATTTGTTTTGGGGGTTGTCTTTTCAAAGAAATGCACTACGGCCTGGGAAGATAAGTTCCTGCCTGGAGGAAGCCCTTTTATTATTGCTGCAGAAAACAAAACCTGGCTGAGTTTGGTGTTCTAATTTTTGGGTTTTTTTCTTTACTGAAAGCCACATAATGCTTCTTGCTGGGTTTTTTGTGTACATAAACATTGTCAAAAAGCTGTGAAAGAAAATGGCTGAAGGTGTGCTGTTGTATAAAAGGTGAGCAATAAAAGTATCTGTATGTTCTGTTTGCTTTAGTTTCTTTTCCTTGACAGTAAAAAGCAGTTGCTACAGTAGCTGGGAATTCATGGGGATTTCTGTCTTCTTCATCTCTTTTTGTATAGTAATCTATTTTATATTTTGTAGTTGTCCCACCTGTACCATACATTCTGCCCTTTGAGGAGCTGTCAGAACAAGAGCAGGTGGAAGAACTGATCTTCAGCTGCTCTGACTTTTGTTCTGTTCCTCCTTCTGACCTGGTGTAGCAGCTCATAATATTCTCTCTTGCTGTGTAAGGTTATTCTTAGGCTGTGTGAGCATGTGTCTCCCAGGTTTATGCTCCTGCATGCCATGTGAACTTGGTATGCTGCTTCTGGGAACTTCCCGATGCTCTCCAGCCTTGTGGAAATATAGGTTCTTGCTACTGTGCTCAGATCACTGTAGCAGAGGCTGTGATGGCAGAGTCTACCTGTTTTGTCCTTGGGGATGAATCCAGATTGTTGCAGGCAGGAGTAGTTCTTTGGCTTACAGTAATAGCATGAGTACCTGAAAGAATCTCTGTGACGCTGGTGTTGCTGTAATTCGAGGTAATAATGTATATAAGCTAAAAAACATCATTTAGAGCTGATTTGCCTGTATTTCATGCCACAATCAACTCAAAAATTTGTTTGATTTATTGCAGCCACTAGATGCTGCTAGTGATTCATGGGTTTGGAAGCAAAGGTCCCGGAGAAAGGCATTTGGGAATCTGACTTAATGGCTTTTCTCCTTTAGTGTTTCAAACAAATTTAACAAGCCTGATAGGGGAAGAGCTTTCAGTATTGAATACAGGTCTTTGAGGATCACTGATACAGATCTATCTGTGCCTAACACCGTTCAAATTATCAGCATCTAAAACCGAATGTTGCTGCTTCACAAAGGTTTATTGATGGTTTCTTACAGCAGCATTCTGCAGAGGTTTCTCCCCTGTGAGAGTGCAATACCATTCATGAGCATTAGCTGGTGACTAGCTGCATTCATGCAAAAATAATTAGTGAGTGCTTTTTTAAGAATTAGGGTTCCTACAGTAGGGTCAGTCCTGGACTAGCAAATGTTAAGAGATTGACAGATTAAAAGAGCCTTTTGCTGGGAATGTAATCTCTTCAAGCTGACAGCTTCTGCTTTTCTTCACACTCCTCACTGCAAAGAGGATGGTGTTCTGTCAGTGCATTAAGAGTGCTGTAAACTTGTTCCTAGTAAGAGGGAACTCAGGAGGCTCTTCAGAGGGCCCCTGCTGGAGTTACAGCAGCTCCTTCAGAGATGGCTTTCTGTGCAGAGCTGCCAGTTCCTCTGCAAGCCTATAGCTGTTGCTGCAGTGGAGAGTCTCACCTTTGCGCACTGTGACATGGTGAATTGATGCTGGGGTGGGGTATGAGCTTCCCCTTCCTCCTCCGAGATAGCTTTTTCTCATCAAAATATGTTGCTTCTGCTCCTTCCTCTTCCAGGACTTAGGGTAAGCCAAGTCCCAATTTATTGCTGTTTGAGGGGGAAAGTTAAAAAAATCAGAAGGCAAAACCAGGAGACTTTACTCTTTCAACAGGAAAGAAAACACTTTGCTTCTGCCAGCTGTTGTTGTTTTTCCTTACTCTATTGTTTCCTCCTAGTGTGCTGTGACTTCTTTGTTCCCCAGAGAAAACAAGCTTTGTGTATGTGGAGAGAACAGCTTTGATTAATGAAAGCAAACAGATACTGCTTTGTTATTCTCTGTATGATGCCCTGGTATTTACTGTTTTCCAAACATGATTTCTGCACTGCTGCACTGGGAGGAATCTCTTAAATAGAAGCTGGAAGAGGAGACATGGGTTGTGGATGTTATTATACTGTGGTGGATTGGATATGCATGCTTGTGTATCATGTTCAAAAGCAGAACTCCTGCAGATTAAAAAGGCAATTAAGTAAGCAAGCGAAGGGAACAGTGTTCTTCCTCTTGGCCTTCCTGTTCTTACCACTCTTCTCCCACAAGCTGTAGGCATCTTGTTCTGTTTTTTCCATCTGCCTTTTTTTCTCTAGCAGGTTTTGTTTCCTAAAGGCTTCCCTTGCATTGCCTCTCCATTCCCTGTGTTAGGATCACTGTCTCTCAAGCATTGTCACTTTGTAGTACCTTAACTATGGGGAGAGGGGGGGCACTTGCTTCCCACATTGGGTGCATTACTACATGACTTGGAATACCATGATCCATGTGCACTGTAGTCATACTTGGGGTTTCCTTGCAGGTCTGAGGAAGAGATAAATTTTTATTTCTTACTGTGAGTAAAGCAGTACCACAACAAGGGAAAGTGGGTCAAACTGAGCTTGCACCATACATAATCACCCCAGAGAGCCTTTTAGCTCGTAGCTGTTCCCTGAGTTATTTTCTCTTTAGCTGGCTGGTAGTCTCTTGCTTGATGAGATTCCTCTACTTCAGCAGCCAAAATCCTGAAGTGTGCAGCTCCATGGTGGTGTGCCGTGATGGCTGATGGCCCTGGAGAGGCTCCTCAAGCTACAGATTAGGCTTCTCAGCCAGAGCATGTGGGTAACCTGCCTTAAGGCTTCGCTGTGTGTCTCCATGAAACTGTTATTTGCATCTGAATTGAGGAAAGTGGCAAGTGCCTCAACCAACCTCGGCTCAATTAGAACTTAGAGGCTTAGCAGTCAAGTCTCTAAGATAGGACTGAGGAGAAGGAAAGCAAGATTCATGACAGTAGATAGTTATGAGAAGTGGTTGGAGCTTGAAAAGTGTTGTAGGTGTATTCCCTGTGACAGATTATGCACCTAGGAAATTAAAATTAAACTGCTGAAGTGGAAAGAATGCAGTGGAGAATAAGGATTCTCATTGGGTTCTGATGACTTTTGAGAGTCCAAAAGGCTCGTGCCAATTCTTGTGGTACTAGAAGTTAATTTGGCTCCCTGTTAGGTTAATGAAGACCTACAAACAAAAGCCCTCAAATACCTTTTAATTGCACATAATTTAGTCTTAGTTCTGCCACATTTAGACTGCAGGTGTTGTTGACTGTTAGGCTTGTGATTCTGCAATCTCTGAACTTCTGGTTTCCTTGGACAACAGGAATGGTACAGATGTATCAATGCATTTTCAAGGTATTGAGCATGATTTAGCAGTCCCAAACAAGCTGGCTCATGCTGAACTCCAAGTTTGCTTTAATCAGCCTTCTAGCAAACCCTTAGGTTAGAGTCACAGCAGTGTTGTGATTGGAGAGCAGTATGCTAAGGTGTTTCCCCTGTGTAGGCTCTTAACATACTCATGTGCTTGTTTATTTCAGGCCATGACTTTTCAAGGGGACGTAGTCTGAAAAAGCAAGTGCTATTACCAGCTGTAAACATTGCCTTCTCCCCTCCTTAGCCGAAAATAAGTCACACCTCTAATGGCTTGACAAACAAGGGTAGAAGGGAAAAAATATTTTTCCTTTGTGTTTACTTGGTGCTTTTTATAGCTCTGACTGCTGTCAGTGTCATTGTTTCCCCTTTATTGTCCAGTAATTTCCTCTCTTGTCCACGTGGGTCTTTCCCACAACAGAGGAGAGAAAAACAAGTACAAAAAGTAGGAAAACACTATTGTAAAACCAAAAAAAAGAGGGAGTCTGCCTATGCTGTGGGCAGGTGGAAGGTCATAACTCGTTTTCACACATGAAGCAGAGATGAAGGTGATAAGGCCTCTTTAAACTTTCCGGCATTAGCTCCACTCATGGAAAAAGCAGACTTTTTGGCTAAATTTCATACTGCCCCAGCGCTAGCCTTTTGCTGATAGCTTTTCTGTCTCCTAGGACCAGATTGTCCATAGCTGTAAACACCACTTTAAAGTTCAGCACACAGATTTTCCAGTGAGTTTACCCTGTTGGCTGCAATGCTTATTTTGAAAATCCAGACCAGTGCTGATAACTCATAAACTTTTTCCAAAGTTGCATCCATTTCTGCAATGACCCTGGGTGAGCAAACTCTTTTGTCAAGGCTTTCTTGAGAATTACTTGGAACTAATTTTTGTGCTGTATGGATGCTCATCAGTTAGCAGGCTGATGCTGAATTAAGCAAACCTTGATTAGATTTTCTTTGCACTATAATAGTCACAAAACAAACAAACCCTTGTTTCTCCTGCCTCCTGTTTCTACAAAATTTGCCTGCCTTTCTTCCTTCCGCCCTCCCATCTCCCCTTCCATTCTTGGTGTCACATAGAGAAAGAGATATCTTAGTGTGTTTCTTCCTGCATTTACTCTTTGTCTGTCTCATTTGTTCTCTGTTTTTGGCAGGGTTTGTTTTGTTTTGGAATTTTTTGGGTTAGTTGTTTTTGTGAGGGTTTGTTTTGTTTTGTTGATTTTTTTTTCCAGCCTCTGTCCAGGATCCTTTCCATGCAGCTTTCTTTCGTGTGAAATCTGTATTTCCCAGACAGATGCCTAAAGCTTCTAGAACTAGCGTCCAAGGCTGCAAGGATCCTCCTGTGGCTGCTCAGGCTATCTCAGCTGAAGGCTTCCGGGCTTCCCATGAGGAAGACCTTGGGGGGGTGCATAGGGCATGCTTTCACTTTGACTTCCGTAAAGCAACAGTCCACAGAGGTGACAGGCTGTTTAATTCTGGAAAAATGTAAAATTTTCAGCAATGGCTGCCCCTAACCTTGCTCTGCAGCTCAGCTCATCTGCTGTACTGAAAGGAAAATGGCTCATCTTTCCCAGCTGAGGAAAATCCATGCTTCAGTTCTGGTCAGCAAGCATGTTCTCCCTGCCCCTGCCCAAGACTTCACCTGCCTGAGGAAGGTGCCTCTGAGGAGATAGCGTCTGTCTAGGAAGACATTTCTTTGTAAAGCTGGGTTTATTCTTTTAAAGCCTAAAAGCTGAGTAGGTGAGGGGAAGACTCTGGGGACATTTAGAGCAGAGGAGAGAGCTGGGGTTCAAACCTGATTTTGCATTTGCCTGTGAGGGAGCCAGATGTCCCCCTGACTCCTTGAGAAGCACTCAGGGCTACTCCATAAACTTGGAAGCAAAGCTGAAGCTCCCTTATGTGCAACATGAGACTTTGCAGAAGTTTTACACAGGCACAGAAAGTCCTGGTGGGTTTGGCTCAAACAATAAATAGCCAAATAATCTCTTACAGGGTCTATCCAGGCACTTGCATTTTTCACCTACTCTTATTGCTTGTATTCTTTGGCATTTGCAGACCAAGCTGTAAATAAGGTTTGACACAATCTTCCGTCTTTCTACTGTGTAGTGTTTTGGGGAGTTTGTTTTTTTTAAACAATCCCTCAGTCTCCCCCATGTTTTTTTAAAAGATCCTGAGACAGGAGAGAGTGGATGGGGTGGAAGTATCCAGCAGCTTTTGGGATTGTATCTGACTTTAGCTACTTCATTAATCCAGCATTCTTGTCATTACGACACACTTTCTCCTGGACAGTCTCCTGGCATTGCTGTACTTCTAGCAGGCAGGATTTCAGCAAGACCAGCAAAGACACACAGATCAGGCAGGAGCTCTGGTGTCTGATACTTTCTGCCTTTTGTTAAGTTAGAGAGAGCGAACAAGAAACGCTTTGTTCCTTTGCCTGTGTTGGGGAACTAAAATTGTTTTTGTGAAGAAAAGTCTTTCCTCTGTTCAGAGAAAGATGTCTACTTGAAATAGGAAAAGAAAAAGGTTTTCTAAATTTCGTATATTCAGGCCTCCTCACAGGAAAAAAGCCAAGCTCATATCAACTTCTTAAAATGTTTGGTAAAGCCCTGTCAGTTCTCCCAACTCAGATTCTTGTTGTGGAACTAGGAGATCCACATTCTGTAAACAGCCTGTGAATGCTTTTTAAAGTAAATTATCACATTGTCTAAGATAAATCTATTCCTTTTTGGGCAGTGAGGGGTGTGTGTGAGAAAAATGGCTGCATTTCTACCCAATGCCTTTCTTGTTTTCAATGGCCATGAACACCTAACTACCAACAATACACTCTGTTTCCCTTCCTTAAATGCCTGAAGCAAAGGGTTTCCAGCTGTAGCAGGTGCTTGAAATTTTCACCTATTCCTTCTCAATTTCACGAAGCATTTCAGGAAGAATTTCTCCATGGTTGAGGTTGTTAAGCATTGGAGTGGACTGCTCAGGGAAGTGGTGGAGTCACCATCCTTGGATGTGTTCAAGAAACAACTGGATGTGGCATTTAGTGCCGTGGTTTAGTTGACAAGCTGATTGGTCAAGGGTTGGACTTCGTGATCTTAGAGGTCTTTTCCAGCCTTAATGATTTTGTGATTCTCCTTGGAGGCTGCAACATTTTGCATAGCAGGATCAGCTGTGTGAGCCTACAGACTCTCCTTGATCTGCAGCTGCTGCTGAGGTGAGCATATAACTAATTGAAGCTGCCAGGCTTGCAAGAGATTTATTGATGAGATGGGTAAGTCAAGAGCTACAAGTAACTTTTAAAAGCCTGCAAGAAAGGAGCTGACTTCAACAGACTAAATGCTGGTCAAAACTATGTGATGTTAAGAATGAAGTTGCTTGTGAACATTTCATTTACAGAGCATTAAGAGGCTTATCTCAACAGATCCATCAACAGCCTGGATCATAACCAAATTTCTCTATTCAAATTCTCCCCCACACCATTTTCTTTGTGAGCAAGCTGTGCGCTGTAACGGCGGCTGTGCGGGGAGCTGGCTGTGACCCGTCTGCTGACCCACAACGGGAAATAAAGACCGTGGTTTTGCTAATGCTTGTTCTCTGCCTGCAGCAGTATGAGAGTGAAGCGTGCTTCTGGCCCTCATCCTAGTTTGGAAACCAATGCTTGTGCAGTGCTTATTTCTCTTGAGTTTACAACAGTAAAGAGAATGGGGTTTTTGAAAATTTTTTTTATCTCCACAGATTTACTATTTACTCTTGCTGCAGGTGGTGTTGGAAAAGAAACCTGCAGGATGCAAGATGCAAACCTGGGCAGAAATCATGTAGTCCCTGTGTGGTTTACAGTCAAAATACTGCAGAGGAGTGCAGGTCTCAGTTTTGTGTTAGGGAAGTCTATGAATTACTCTCATCTTGAAGGCTTATAACATGTTGGAGGGCGTAATAACTTGAATTTTGTAAGACATCTTATGTTAAGTCGGTGTGTGTGCTACATATGCACACACCCACCCCTGTTGTAGTGGGGAGATGGGATAAGAAGATTAACACCTGTGCCAGTCTTTCAGGTTTGAGCTTTGTGGTGTTTTGTTTTTCTTTTTTCCAGATGAGCGCTGTCCTCTTTCAACAATTTAATGGTTCTGGACAATGCAACTTCAAACCAGACCATTAAAATTCAGGTGCTAGATCCTACCTTAGCAAACTGCTGATTTGGAGATTGCTCTTCAGAATATTTAGTCTTAACATGTGCATCTTTCTAACCAGAGAAAAGTACCACATCCACATGTATATACAGACACAAACACACACACTTAAAACTAAAGTGTTTATTGCATGCTTATGTTACCATAATCAGTGCTGGCACAGATGACCCTTCTTCATTGTGGTGTAACCAGAAAAACACATAGTGTCTTGGAATTCCTTCAGTCTCAGCCAGCTGCTGCCTATTTGAGGGATCCGCAGTCTGGGAACTGGTATCGCTGTGCTGAACACCAGTGTGTTCACTGTAGCAATGTAAACATGGCCAAAATTCAAAACCCCAGGTGCGCAAAGAATTTCAGTATAGAGGACTTTGTGAGAGATTTTTGTTTGAAATCTAATCAACATGCAGACCTACTTCTTTCCTTAAATGATCATTACAAGCCTCAGGAAAGGAGTGTTATTGAACAAACTTGGATGCTTGGCTTCTGTCCTCACCATTGCTGTTGCTGGCAGATACACCGAAATGATGCAGTGCATTTAAAGAAGGCCGAATATATCCTCACTGGCATGTAGAGGAAGTTTCCACAGAAGTCATACAAAAGAAAACACTGAGCACAGAGATCTGTTCTGCTGTGGCTGTGCAATGTTCATCGAAACAGCTTACTGGTGAGAAAATAAATAGTGCCTTATAACACCTTTCAGCTAAGAAAAAAGGGCAATGGCTGGGTTTAAAAGGATGAGGTATGGGAACACTCCTTATGGCCAAATGTGGTCTGTGACAGTCCATCAACACTTGCTGTAGTTGTCATCTTTAGTTTTCTGTGCTTCAGGGTGAGCAATCAGCTATCCTGTAAGCAGAAGAAAATAAGCATTTACATGTGGCAGAAATGGTCAATAAAAGCATGAGTCTTTGGAAGTATAAACTTTATGGATGCTAGCAACAGACATCAATACCCTGCCCTCGCCTGGACTCCTGTGTTTGTCAGAATGGTGATTGTTGTGAGCCTATCATGGAGCCCTGAACTGTGCACTGCAAGGGTACAGCAGCACAGAGAGTGGCCAGATATCCACCAGGCTATTTTAATGGTTTTCAAAATGAAAAGTACCCAACTACTAAAAAGCACATACTGACACCAGAACCCAAACTGCCTGTTACAGTGTCATAGTACACATGTAGTGCAGGGTAGAAACCAGGGATCTATGGATGATTTAGCACTCTTCTGAAAGTCACTCTTGTGCAAGAAGCAATGACAAATTTGAATGAAAAAAGCATCCTGAAATCCATCAAATAACCTTATGAGACTTCAGATTGTAGCAGATTTTAAACTGTCTTGGCTTCTTCTGGAACTCACCTCAGATTCTTGTCTTTCTGGGAGGGTTTCTATTCCATTGTGATCCTGTATATCTTGTGGGGCCTCGGCTTCTAGGTCTACGTCAGCCTGCATGCTGGGCTTTTCATTCTCCCACTTTGCAAAGCCTTTGTTCTTCCCAGCTTTTCCGTGGAATTTGGACTTCATTTTGGGGAAAGTATGGGAACCTGAATCATTCCAACCTGGCTCATGCCAGAGTGGTTCTGTCTGCGTTGCTTGGCTGGTGGTCACCCGCTGCAGCCGCACGGAAATTTTCCGTGAAGAGCCAGTGACAAGGGTGATAGCTCTGCCGTCAAGGTCCTGGTGTTCTGCAGCAACACTGGGAAATTCAAATACTTCATCTTGGACTGAAAGAGAGGGTGGAATTGTTTTGTGTAAGTATTCTGCTTCAAGGTCTTAACAAAATGGTAACAAGGCTGGGGGAGGATGGGGAGGTAACCCCTTGTATGAAGCAGTGCTGTAATTATCAAATCCATATGCTGTTTCTGACACTGTGCACAGATTTTATTGTCTCGCCATGTGCATGCTCAGGGGGTAAGACAGAGCTAGAATTGTGCCCTAGGCCTCCTTGCTCCTAAGTGACACAGAAGGAGAAATACCATTTCATTTGTTTTCAGCTGGAATAGGGGTGACAATAAGGAGGATAGTGAGCCTTAGTCAGGACACTAAGGCCACCACTGGAGACAAGGATGTTGTAATCTGAGGACTGAACACAAGCCATAGTGCAGCAAAAAGGACAGGTGCTGCTTTGTGTGTTGATGCAAAGGAAAAACTAAAAATGGCAGCAAGGACACTGGCCATTAGAGAGGATTCCAGAAATGGTTTAAAATAGGAGGAAAACTGTTCTCACCTGGAGGCAGAGATGGACTGCTAGGCAGAGACCCATGGTTGCTGCCTACTGAAGTTCCTCTGGAAAATTTCCTGCATGCCAGCACAAGCAGGTCTCTGCATTGCTTGTGACAGTTGGCACCACAATCTGTAAAAAAAGCAATTGTCAAGTCATCAAATGGAAAGCCACAACTATCTGGTAATCTCTCAGGGCTATTAGCAGGCAGATACCAAGAAAGGACTTTGAAGGAACAAAAAGTTTGACAAAAGTCGTGAAGGGTGTTACAGAAATGGATTATTTGGTGTGAAGGGCATTACAAAAAACCCCGATCATTTCCATGACATCCATTAGTAGAAAAATGGCAGCAGAAGAGAAGAAGGAAGATGATATTTTAATCATAAAATTGTCTCAAGGAAGAGATGTGGAATGATATGAGCCTGTGTATGCCCTACATAAAACTTCTGCTCTACTGCATGAGTCCCCCCAGGAGGGGGGGTTATTTATTTGGCTGGCTTTTATTTGACCCAGCAGGGCCCATTATAGTAAAGAGATTTGGTTAGAAGATACCACAGCATCCATACTCTGAGCATCTAGAAGGACTGCTGGAGGTCAGTGTAGACTACTGTAGGTTAAAACTAGTCTAAGTAGCTCAGTAATCAATATTTGCACATGAATGAGCTCTGTGGAAGTGTATCATCCACTCAGAAAAGACTTTTTGAGTACCTGCACTCCAAGCCTCTGCTGGGATTTAAATTACTGTGGATACATCATGACTGGGTACATTTATCTGAAGTGTGGCTGGAGCATGGATTTTCCATGCAAGAAAGGGCTGAAGGGTGGAGGATGTGCCCCAAACACAATCTTGCTCTCCTCTGTATCCTTTTCCATTGTTTAAAAATTCCCATCTCCCTTATTTCTCTGTTGTTGCTCCATAGCCCAATATTTTTTTCTAGGTGAGCTGCATTTATGATTCTGCTGTAAGAACCACTCTGACTCAGGGCAGCAGCGCTGGCATGATGGGTGAGAGTTCTGGTTCCTGCCAACATCTTGTTCATGTGACTAATGCAGCAGTACTTGCCCAGCTCTGGCTTTCTCTGCCTCAAAGGTACACACCCCCTCAGATACACTAAAGATCTGTCTTGAAGGGCAGATCACTTGAAGGCAGATCACTTGAAGGCAGATCCTATCACTTGCACACCATGCAGTCTGGCTTTTATCTCATTACTCACAGTGCTGGGGTAAGCAGCAGGCCTGCAAGGAGGAACTCCTTCCCTCCCCTGCTATGTCAGAGGTTCAAACAGAGGATGACAGCTCTGTGCTAAAGGCAGAGTTCATCCCTCATGGGTGTCACGCTGCAGTGATGCTGCAACACAGAGCAGCTGGTAGCTGCTGCAACAAAAGGCAGGCACCCTCACACTCGTTGGCCACTGCAGGATCTGAGTGAGCAGCTCTGCTCTCTGACTTTCATGCTTCATTGCCTGTAACTTTGACTTCACAGAACCACTTTTGCTCAGTCTCCACTGGGCCACTGCTACAGGCAGTGATGCAGGACAGAAGCTCAACTTTCAGATCTCAGATTGAGTTTACAGGTTGGTGTGACAAAACTTTACCTTCCTTTCCTCATCCTACCAGTAAAACTATAGACTGCAACCAGCCCTTTCAAAGCTTCTAAGATGACAGGAATCAGGAATATCTGAATTACATTTGTTGATTTAGCCATGGACATTTTTCTCATCCCACTCTGAGGAAGAGAGGTTTGTAGCTGGAGAGAGACAGGAGCATGGTGTATCCTAAAAAACATTGTTGTGAATTCTTTATCCTTCTCCTTGGAGTCTGTGTAAGACTAAGTGAAAAGAAGAGAAATGTGAATCTTCCCCTTTGAATAACTGAGATGCAGCTACAGCTATGAAAATCAACAGTGCCCTTCAGCCAGAGTTGGGTGCTTGAGAAATACGTAGGTCCAGGATTTTAAAGCCAGTGAGTACCACTATAATGCCCTTTTTGGTCTGACCTGCTTATATGGTATAAGTACTACATAAGAAATTAAGTATTTTATGAAGGCAAAAGAGAGGGATGTAAGAGTTCTAGCATTTTTCATGAGTTGAATGTCTGAAGATCTTGCAATGAAATCTGCTGGGCAGTCTAGAAATTAAATATTTCTCTATTTCTAGCTCAGCTGCTATTAAATTGCATGTAGGCTTCAATACAGGCACATGGATGTCCACGACAAACTGTTGCCAGCAGACTTTTTCCTCATCTGAGTCTCAGGGGATATATTTCAGGATGTCTCAGTGTTAGGATAAGAATACTTTTCCAGTTTACAAGGTCTTTACTAATAAAAAGTGACAGCTCATGGAATCAGGGGCTGCTTTGGACCTGTGCATTCCTACTGGGTGGTATTTTCTCTAATGCAGTGAAACTTCATAGTGGACCAGCAGTCACTGCTCATGGACAATACCAAATGTAGATGCAGGGTGTGTTTGAACATATATCGTTTTAGTTAAAGGTATGGTTGACTGACTTGTACTAAAACCCACCACCCATAGCTTGAAAAAAAAAAATTCCTTTTAATATTTATTTACCTTTGCATTTGTAGCCTTGTTTGATTATACCCCAGAGCTGCAAAGAAAGACAAAAGAACGTCAAGGAATCAGAAAAGAAAGCTGGAAGGAAAACAAGGTCACAATGAGGAAGTACCAATGGCTACAAAAGCACAAACAGGATACAACAGCTCTTAACACCCTTCCTGTCAGGCAGACCTCCCCCTCTAGCTGTGATAAGACTTGTGTGGCTTCTCCCTTATTTCTGCTACTTACTCATAGTAATGGGACTACCAGAGGAGGAGAGGCACAGATGACTTTTGCTTCCAGGAATGGGTTAAAATGTGCTATCATATCAAGCTTAGTGAAAACAGCAGAGCACATTCTGCTTCTAGGCTCCCTTAATGCTATCTGCAGGAGAATTTCCTGTGTACATCCATTCTCCAGATACATCACTGACCCATAACGTTCAAACACAGGAGAAGAAAACACCACTGGGGATAAAAACCACTAGGTTCTTGGTTCCCATACTGATACCCAGCACACCTAGCCATAACCATCTGATTTGTGCACCTGCCTTTTCCAACTTAAAAAACCTCCAAACAGATGAAGAATGAAACAGGCAGAAAAGCCACTAAATTCCATCTTTGCCTTCCCTCAGAAGCTGTTCTTGTCGACGTACACTTGCAACTACCAAATGCTAAACATCCAAGGGCCAGTGTGTGTGGTCTCACTTTTGGGAGGCTTTCACTGCCACATGAGCAGGATTGCTTGGAAACAGGAAAAATCCCTAGCAAATTGTTTTCTATGTACTAAGAAGCACTGTATCTCCAGCCATGGCATTATAAAAACAAGCATTTCCACTCTTGAGAGGCAGTGACAGGAAAGGGCAGTTTTTCTAAGTCTAGCAGAAAAGGAAAAAAACCTGGGGACTCTGGTGTTTATTTTTCCTGAACTCATTCACCAGAGAGGGTGATCACATCCGGGCAACTAAAACTGTGTGCAGCTCCTCACCAGATTTATAAGCATCTATGCACAGAGAGCAGGGGGTGAATATGGTCATTAAAGAAAGGTTCAAAGGGAAGAGATGAAGATCATTCAGAATACAAAGGAAAGAGTAAAATAAACAAAATGGAAAGATTCTGGGTGAAAAAAACAACACCCCACACACTGCACAAAAGAAATAGCAAGCAAAAATGGGGCTCTGGAGAGAGCAAAAATAAATTAGACAAGGTAGAAGAGTGGTGAACAAAAGAACAGAAAGGACAACAGTGAAGCTGGGTCCATAGAAGGCCTGTGGCTTATTCTTTTCTTGCTAATGCCATATATGTGCACAGTGAAACGCAGTTGCTATGCTCAGGCAGCAACAGGGGAGCACCCCAGTCCCTCTTGAAAGAGCAGCAATGACCTATTTTCCCAGATCTCTTTTACAGGATCACTGTAAGAGACATGGATTGTTACTTATTTCATTTAAGCTTTAATCTCTTCCCACTGAAGAACTCTCTCCTCACTTTCTTATCTCTGTACCTTCCTCTCACTCAAATTTGGCACCACTGTTGTGGTTACACACTGCAGTGGAAGCTTAACTGAAGTGTCATATCATGAATTCTGACCTAAAGCTTTGGCTGTGTCTGACACAGCTTTGCTGCAAAGCAGGCTTGAGCCAGCTCCAAGGTAAGAGGATCTGTGCAAATTCAGATTACAAAGCTTAGCAGGATGGCCAGTCACCTACCCTGCCACGTGGTGCTACTCAAGCTTTGGGACGGAACTGCAGCTGGCCTTGGGCATATCAACTTTGTGCTGCTTAATGGCATCAGGTCTTAGCTTGACCTTCAAAGTTTGTATCGTTTTAATAACTGTGTGCATTGCACTGTCATGTCAATTCACCCTGCTGCATGGTCAGTGCACATTATTTTGACTGTGAATCAGTGCATCAGTTTGAAATTAGCTTTCCACCCGTGGATGAGTAGCACTGAAATGCAGAACAAATATGCAGCAGTTTCTGTAGTTGGTTCCTGTCCTATCAGTTCAACTCATCCACAGAACAATGCCAATGACTTCAGTGAGCTGACAGGAAAAATGACCTTATTTCCATTTCCTGTACAACTCCTTACTCGTTTGTATTTCTGCACTGGATGTAATCAGGGAGACGTGAAAAATCTAACAATGGCCAATTAGAAAATTGATGCAGGAGAAGAATATCTGCAGGAGAGGAGGTTTCAGGGCAGTCCTTGGGCCTTGCTTTGCTGTGGAAGCCTTCCAAACACGCACCGAGTGTCACGAACGCTGTGACGTCTTCCCAAGGCAGCCTGGAACAATAGGCTCAGGCTGGTGGCTGTCCCTGACCCATGGGTCTGCTGGAGCTGTCAGCTCGAGAGCCACCAGCACACTCCTACGTCAGCACCGACCATGTCACCACCAGAGCTTTTGCAGCTCGAGCGGAAATAGGCGGAATTCCTTCTTCCCCATGGCATTCATCAGCGGCAGCGGTTGCGATAGGGGCTTCAAGCATCCGAACAAAAGTGACACGTCGCAAAAGAAGTGAGTGGAAAGTGGGAGCATGGACTAGAGCAGGAACGCCAGAGCGGGTCTGAAAGGAGGCACATTTTTGTGCTTCGCAGTGCTGCTGTTGTTGCTTTCAACCATGAAGAAATATTGCTTAGTGGAAAGGATCATGGAATAAAGTTACTGCCGAGTGCCGAGACAGATCTGTTCTGGAGAGCAGGGACAGGGTCTGAGTTTACAGCCTGTTATGTGAGCCACACACAAGCAGAGGACATGGCCCTCTGCCCTTACTGCTTTAGCTGTCTAAATGTGGACATTTGATTTCAGCCAAGTGTGCCCATTAAAGTAACTTCTGTATCATAGTAATTCTTTACTACATTTGGTTTGAAGTAGAAAAGTTAGAGAAGGTTTACAGGCAACACAAGTGTCCACAAAACCAATCCTTTCCCAGATATGTAGAGAGCACTCTAATAAGTGACATCTGGTAAGTTATGACTGAGAGAAAAAGCAAATTAAAAAAACTCCAACTAATAAATTCTAAAAATTCTTATCGTACAGAATGGCTGGAAGCACTTTTGATTTCTAAAGCAAATTATAAGATCTGTTAATTCAATAGAGGGAAAATTAGGGCTGTTACAGCCATTCAGAGAATTATGAACATATCTATGTTGCCATGTGCAATTTCCTGAGAAAGAACAGCTTTTGCCTCATCTACATCCTTTGCTCCAGACATCTATTATCCCTTGAGCTTGTTTACATGGGAAATCAAGCCAAATGAAAGAACTTAAGATAAACCAAGTAAGACCATTAATATAGTCCCTAATATCCTTTAGCTAACATAATTCCCCTCACCCCCCCAACAGAAATTCCTACAAATGGCAGTTTTCAGAAACCACTAAATCAAAACTGGATAGCACAGCTACAACATGAGTAAATGTTTTGTGCTTCTGAATGCCATGAGACTTTAGAAAGGTATGGAACCACTTCCACCCCATATACATTAAAGGCTAAAAGTTTTTAAGATGTGCTATTATTAAAATCATACTTACAAATCCTGCACAGTGCTCGCAGAAAGTTGGTTTAAGATAGGTCATTTCCTGAAAGTTATGAATAAACCCTGGTCCCATTTTACACTGAAACTGTGATTTAGCTCTCAGAAAGTAAGCCATCATTTCTTCTTTGCTTATAAGACCATCTCTGTAAGGGAAATAAAAAGTAGAGTAGATCTGTCACTGCTCATGGCACTGAAAAATTTGGGGTTTTATCATTGCAGAAAGCACGCAGCACACAAATCACATCTTTTGAAAGAGCTGCAACAGTCCTGTAAGGAAAAACCTTTACAGCCTTTGTGGTTCTTATCTTTCTTTAAACAGTAACACTGGACCTTGTTATCTCACCTGTAATTGGTATGAGGGCACAGACCAGGCCACTAAATGAAGGAACTTGACTTCCTGCTCACACAGAACAAGCGGTTATGCCTCTGGCTGGCCACCAGCCTTCACAGTCAAAGAGATTCTGGACCACAAGAATTATCAAGCCCAGCTGGCTAGGAAATCAATGTTATATTTACCTTCCAGAGTATTTGTTACCCCCCTCTGCTACGTGCACTCATTTCCCATGTGCTGTACAGAACTCAATTGTTTCATCAGTCTGATGCCTGGTCTGGATAGAGTATCTCCACTGTAGTTTCACTGTACTCTAGGGTTTTGACTCATTCCCAGCAGGAATTTGAGATTAAGCTATTACATGAGTGATTTTTAAATTACCAGATAAAGCAGGACTCCAACCTAGGACTTAAAGAACTGACTAGAGTATAAGAATTTAAATGATAACAGAATTCAGCTTTCAGTAATCTTGTCAAACACAAGAAGCTTGGGAGACACTGTTTCTCCAATATTTGTATTTTCTGAATTTTTAAATTGAGGAAGAAGGGAAAAAAAACACCACAAAGAGATCTCCAACTTACTGGTCTTTGTCCAGCACACAGAAAGAGTCCAAGAAGGGGAAGTTGGCAGCTATACTTTCAAAGTCTTCCTGAGATATATAACCATCATGGTCGTGATCGTAGTTCCTAAAGACAGACTGGGGGGGAAAAAAAGATGTTATTGTACAATTATCTAGCTTATCCTGAGTCTATACCAGCCTCTTCAACATTATAATTACATGTAACCTAATGTTTTATTCGGCTATTCAGATGCTCTGTTGCATCTGTTTTATTCCTTTTATTTTCCTTAGTATTTCAATATGCATATTATTGGACTCTACAGGAAAAATGGCTGATTTTTAAAGAAAACTTGACATCAGCATTTATCTAGTGATGATCCTCCACACATCTTCACACATAATTATTCTTGCTTTAGTTTTCTTCTTTGTTGGAAATGTCACTAAAATTCTGCCCCGAGTGATGGCACATTCCCTTTGCTTCATTAGGCATACTTTCTAATCATGAAAAAAAAGAAGAAATAAAACAAAAACAACAGCAGCTTTCCCATGAGTATTTCAGATGGCTTTGGCTTCATTTATCTTCTAGGTGGTTACCTCTACTCTGCCACAGTACTGTTTCAATCTATTTTGTTTACTACTACTTTGACACCCCAATCATGAGCAATTTGTGTCTAGCAGCCATTGCCTTCCACCAACCCACTGCAATCCACCACTAAGCAAAAGCAGACATGGGATCACATTTAAAGGTCACACACAGTGAGGAGTGCCCTCCTTAGCTGCTCAGGAGTTAGTGTACTCTGTCTTCCTGTTTCCAGGGTGTGCAAGTGGTGCTAAAGCTACGTGAGATGCTGATGGGAAAACCACGAGTGTCAAAGTCAACATGACTCTCTGAGAGGCACATAGTGAAGTACAGACTCCTTCATTAGATTAACATTTTGTTGATAAAGACATTACATTAATATACTGAGACCCCTGAAAGGCATCTGTAGTGTCCTTGTTTTAACAAGAACCTGATGAAACCCATTTCTATGAAATTACTGTAACCAATGACTGGCAGACCTCAAAAAAACATCATAAAGAAGGAACTAAAACACAAACCCAAGTAGCATTCAACACTTTTTGTCATAAAAACAATGGCTAAAAGCACAACTCAAAGCAGCAAGTAAACAACAAATACTGGCAAAGTGAAAACAGTTGTATGGAGTGGTGTGAGCCTTTTAGTAAGCTGTATCCATAAAAGCCCCAAACCATGTTTTAATCCTGTCAAACTCTAGATCACATGTCTTGAACCAGGCCAGAATTGTGGAATGGGGAACCGCAACTCCCTCAATCATAGGAACAAACACAAACTCCCACCCAGCACATTCTGGAAAGATTAAGGAATTGTGACAGACTTCCTATTTAACAAGCTATCAAAGAGAGGTTTGGATGTGGAGTCATTTTTATCAACACATGTGGCACTGACAAAAGCAATTCAGGAACAGCATGTGCATTTCTGGCATCCCACATTAGAAGAAAAATGAAACTTTTTTAAAAAAAGGGCATGTACAAAAAGTAAACTACAAGATATATTTGAAGTCTGGGTGAGAGAACTGAAGAGTTTGTTTAGGTTATCTTAACAACATAACCCCAATTAGTGACCTGTAACACAGACATAGCCAGAATTTAATAGTTCCTCCCAGAGTTACTTGTTAATTTATAGAAAGCAGATAGAAAGGTTCAGTCTCTCCAAAGGAATCTGGAGGTGTTTAGCTTTGTTTACATTACCTAGCACAACACATCACCTTCTAAACTGGGGCTAGAAGATCCCAGCTCTAATTTTGCGTGACCTTGTGTCCACATTTTTAAAGTGACACCAAGACAATGCCATCTTTACCATACATAACATGGTCTGGACAGTAAAATAACAGCAAGTTGAAAACCAGAAATGGAGTTTCTAGAAAAGTCCATTGGACCTATTAATATATGAGACCTTGTTTTTGAGTTGCTTTCTTTTCAGCTGTCTGTTACCAGACATGAACTGTGTGGCTAGAGCTGCAAAAACTAAAATTTGTCCTCTGAATTTATATTTGCTAGACAAACCTATTAAACAGCAGCCAGGTTTTGGATGGTTCTGAAAATGGATGATCCTTTGCACCCAGAAACCTGTTTACTAATCCCATTGCTGCTTGCAGGAATAAAATAAATATTTCTGAATGTTGAGTAACGGCTCAAATTTGTTATGGTATGTCTGAAATTCACCCCAACCATAAGAATCTCATTATAAGCTTGAAATTAATTATAATGATGAAAATATCAAATCTATCATCCTCTTAGACCAGTGTAATGCTCCAAATACTTACATCCACCAGTTTCCGTATGTGCTTGTTGATGACTGTAGGGTCAGGTTTAGGTACCACTCCAGATGCCCACTCCAGTGGCACTACTGGCTTGTTGGGGGTGGTTGGGGAGGTAGGCTGCTGAGAGATGGATCAGAACACAAGGATTTTCAAATCTGAATTAAAACGTTGAATTTCCCCTTAAAAGCAGCTCAAGATGTCAGAGCTACAACGACAAACTACTGGAGTACTCATGCTGTAAAAATGTGCTTAGCAAAACATCAGGCAAGGTTTTAAAGGGCTGCTTGAATTCACTAACAGCTTCAGGCAGGCTCTCTGTGGCACCTTGCTGCTACACTGCCATCACCCACGGAGCTCAGAAGGAAACCCAAGCAGTCTTTCCTCACTGACATCTCCAGAAGTTCAATAGCAATGAGACTTGAAGGAAGAGGGAAGGAAGGAGGGTCTGTAGGGTAAGCCCAGAAACCTGCTTTGCTCCTCAGTAAAACCTCTGAGGAGATCACCACAGTCTGCCCCCAGCTCCCTGCTGGAGGGACCGTGTCCAGAAGCCATGTGAGGGACTGCCACAACCTGAATAAGTTCATGCTCCTGCTCTGTGTGACACCAGCAAGACAGCAGGAAGCAGAAGCAGGACAGAATTGTGCTCAGCAATCCTGCTGGTTTCCAGCTGAGATGTGCCAGGATGCACAGCTTGGTTCATCTAGGCAGCTTGAGTAGAAAGGCTCTAACCTTTGACTTTTTCTGCAGATAACACCAGCCAGACTATTTTATTTTAAAAACTTCTTGGTCTTGATAAAACAGTAGCTGACAGCTCACTGGATGCACAGACTTCACAACCTGACTTTCTCCACAACACTGCAGTGCTTTGGGAGTAGCTCTGGAAGGCAGTTCAGAATCTCCAAGTAGGAAATATAGGAAAAACCTGAACACATTTTCAGGTAAGGATTCAAAAATAACCAGTTAGCATGCAAAACAAACTGCAAGACAAACTGGCCTTTCCCTGCATCTGCCACTGGACATCTAGCAGGTGAAGCAGTGTCAAACAGAAAAAATTCAGTGTGTTTTGGATCAGAAGGGAGAGGGTCCACAGTCTCAGAAGGCCCCATGTTAGCTGATGAGCAAAGAATCTGTGTCTCATTTGTCTTGCTCTGAATTGGTGTGACTTGAAAGGGAGACAATTAAGAGGTAAAGATGTTACACGAATCATTGTGTGTAACAACAGTATTGTAGACTTTGACATCCAGATGAGAAATGGTCACAGGTTCATATTTTACTGTGTTTGGTTGGAAAAGAAGGATTTGTTAGTTGGTTGCTTTATTAATTTGGCTGTTCCTTTTTCAAGTGTTAGAACAGCTTTTATCAGCGCCTTGATAGATTTTGACCCATACAAATGTGCACAAGTCAGTTTGGGAGAAAATCACCCCAATATCAACGAAATTCACAATATTCACAAGAAGTACAGTGAACCTGAATATCCAGCTCTATTTGCCAAAAGCACTGACTCAAATCATCAGTATTAAAAGTGTCAGTGTGGGGCTAGACTACCAAGACCTCACAAGGAGCTTTTAACATCTGCTGGTCTGAGTGCACAGTGGCAGAAAGAGATTGAATCCACTGGAGCCTTCCTCTTTCTTCTGGGCTATTTAATTTGAAGCCTCATTCAATTTTTATGCTTTTTGACAAGTTGCAATGAAATCCTCATGTTACTGACCACTAGCCAAAGGGAAATATTTGTTCTTCTACTGCACTCATAGGCTCAAATGAACAACTGTGAATTTATCTGTGTATTTGAAATGCATCCTATGAGGAAATGCATCCTATGCTAACTGGTTGTCCAGAGACCACCAAGCTGAATTTATTAAATGTTCCACAACACTGTATCTGGTCATGCAGTTTGTGATTCAGACTGTATCTCCCATTTATTTTACCAGCACCATGGAACCATGGTATTGTAGACTGAGAAAGCCTTTTCAGATGTTTGCAAACATCTACGTATTTTGGCATTGAAGTGAATTCTACTGAAAACCAAAAAAAATACCTAAGTGCATCATCGATGGCATGATTGCACCAGGCAGAGCTGTCCTCTAGATAATTGCTGTATTAGTAAAAACTGCCAACAAGAAGATCACTAATGGGTGTGGAAAAGCAGGATGCTGTGACAAGGAGGTCCTAGACTACACCTGGTGGTCATTTCTCAGTGTTTTTTTAGGCTGCTATACTGACTGAAGAGTCTCCTCCCAGTTTTAGCAGAAGGAGTCTTGCTCAAATCCCTGTTGACAGTAGACTCATATGCTAACAGATCAGCTCCACTCTTGCCTCGAAAAGGATTGCAGCAGCATGAGGCATTTCCTCCACAGTGCACCTGCATGGGAGTGGCACGCATATAACAATAAATCAAGGAGTAGTTGGAATGACATAACCATGCTGTCACGTTGCCTTTGACAAATTTTTCCACATACAAAAGCCCTACAGATTCTTTCCCCTGTAATAGAGCCTGTGTGCTTTGGCACTCCATCAAAGAGAAGTAAGCTTCAAACAGTCCGGCTTCTGTCGGTTCAGCTGCAACTTTTTACCCATCAGGGTGCTGCAGTAGCTCAATGTCACTGGCTGTTCATTGATCCCTATGCAGAAGTCTCCCACAACTGCTGGGCACTGTTAAAGTTCACAGCATTGTTTATATTGCTTTTGTCCTCCTTAAAGCTCAGGCTGGAGATCAAAGCAGCAATGTGATAATTTTCTTCATTTACAGTAGCCATCCATTAGTCCTTCCACAGCACAGAGCTGTAACATTTCAACTTTGCTGGCATGAGGGACCCAGAATGGCTGAAATAAACAACTGTTGTGGTCAAATCGTATCCAGCAAGGACTGGAGACTCAGTAATGAAATTTCAAATGTTCAAGCTGAGCTAGTGTTGACTGTGGAAATATTCATTGGTTTCCTTATCATTGCTCATAATACATCATTGAGAGCACACACACGTAGTCCTTAAACTGCTCTCCAAGACTGATTAACAATTTTAAACCCCAGAGAAGCCTTATACTTGGAGATTAAAGGGTTCTGCTTCCTTGCTTGCTTTTAAGAATATTTCAAAACCTTAAAAAGCACTGGAATGCATCATCTCAGACTTCTGGACCCTGCTCTCACCCCCTGTGAAGCATTTCCAGCCACCCTCAGCTTCTGCTTGAGAGGGCTCAGCCTGAGAGCATCACAGGCTGGCTATGAAAGGTAAGAAGAATATTAATACACTGAAGAGATGCTCAGAGGAAAGCGGAATCCCCAACCTTTGGCAGCAGAAGAAAGTGAATAATTAATACTTGAAGTGAAATTCAACTATTAATTATGAGGTTTATCTGTATCCTTTGACTTTCAAAAATAAAGAAAAATGCACGAATGCAGCACTATCTTTAGTTACACATAACCAAATAAAGATTAATATCTATTCTCATCTGTTCAAACATTGCTTGAGAGCCCAAGATGCAGCCAATTATACCTAAGAAAACAGTTTTAAAATACTACAGTAATTATTTGCCTTGCCTTAAACAAATCTTTTAGCTCAGTGTTGTTTTATGTAATTGCAGCAACATCCAGAAAATCAGCTAAGGGTCACACAATAAATAATTGATACAAATTTACAGAGGATATATCTAAAGCAGAACTTCCTTCTCCAGAACTTGCAGAGGTTTTGTTGAAAAATAATTAACACTGAAGTCTGGCACATTCCACCATTTATTTCTCCCAATATGCACTAAAACCTATAAATAACCTATAAATAAAACCAATAAATGGGGCCTGTGTTTTCTACACAAGTATAACACTAACAAGCTTTATGTACATATGAATAAGGAAACACATAAACTGTCATTTAAAAATTTGATCAACTGCATGCAGACAAAATAAGCAATATGCCAAAATGCAGTAAAAGCTGACGTACAGATTTGGAGTTCCTTGGCTCCAGCACCAGCGAGAGCTTGTAGATATCATCCTCAGTGTGGTAGAGGTCCAGGGACAGCTATAAGTAAGAAAGAATGGAAAACAGTAAGATTTACTAGGCTGGGTTGGATATGACAGGCTTTTAAGCTGAGATATGCCTCCCACTGAAGGTAAACACAATGCTTTGCTACTCTGAGTTCAGGGGACGTGCCAAAGCCATGTGCAGCTGCTGGGAAAGGATTTCCACAGAATGAACCCAACCCAGGCTGGTGAAGAACACGCTGCTGCCCACGTCAGGCACCACACTTGAGGGCTGGCACAACCCTCACCCTGACCCACGGGTGACAGGGGCTGCATGCTTACCTCATGCAAAGGGCTCCAAAGACCACCCCTACACAAAACACTTTCTTCTAGCAGCTCAATGCTCGTGAGAGATCTCAGAGAAACAACCTGGTGAACGCAAAAACTTCAGGACAGTAGTCGTAGAGGGGCTAAGCTGGAAGGATTTCAGATTTTTTTTCTGGTCAAATTTTGCTCCTCAAGAAGGATCATAGTAGTGCAGCTCTTCTACAAAGATCAGCCCATGCAGCAAATGCCTCTGGAAAGCCGTGGGCAGACAGAGGCCTCGGAGAGGCGGGCTGGGTTTGCAACTGTGTTGATGCAGAAAAATGCTCCATTGAGAGCAGTCCCAGTTTAGCCCAGCTTGCCTGCTCCTGGTCACCTCTCAGCAAGTAAGGCAAATTGGCTTCTGGCTGTTTCTAGCTAAGTGAAAGGTTTTTCTACCAAGTTCTCATTCTTTTCACTAGAGGATTTATTGAGGAAAAAAAAGGAGGTACATAAATACACTTAAAGTAGGATGAATCTGTTTTTGCTTTGGCAGCTGGGGTCTTGCACTGATTTATGCCTAGGGTAAACTCCTCCTCTTTTGGAGTGATGAAGGAGAAAGGTAATCAACACTGTAGCTAATGTTTTACAATGAGAGGAAATGAACATTTCATATTTCCTGTGATCACGTTCCTGCATTAACTGGCTTTGAAGAATTGACATGATTCGAAGTTATCATCTTCAGACCTTGCAAATCCCCAGTTAAGCTAAGATTGAGTTAAAAGGATTTTTTGCTGTTCCTGAGCAGACAGATAGAATTACTACTGACTACTACTAATGACTGTGACAGAAGGCTATTTTTAGAGAATCTGAAGTGCCAAGTAAGTAGCAAGCAGGACCAGTGACACCTACTGCAGAACCACCTCTAGGAAGCATACTCTTTCAGGCACAGTTTTGTGCCATGAGAAGACCAAGTTGTGCCCTTTGCCAAGATCGGTTCCCAAAGCAAACACATGGCTCTAGAGAAGTCTGGAGATCACATTATTCATTTTGCCTAGCTGAAATACTGCTGATTTTTGCACTTTGTGATTAAGGGCACAGTGAAAGGCTGTGCATCCCGGAGGCTCCTTTAGCCAGCCAGCATGCTGCTGTCACAGGGTTAGGTAAGGGCCTATCCTAAAGACAAAACTGAACCAGTAAGTGCTGTAATAAATGTTGTTCATGTGGTGAGATGTTCAGTGACTGCATTCTGGGGCTCCTTGGTGGCACAAAATAAGCAGCAGTCAGTTGGAGGGCATGATGTTACCTGGTCAGACTGGGAGAGAGAGCAGAATTGGTAGTTCAAAAGGTGTTGTCTGGTTCCTGTGAAAGAGCACAGTTTTCTCAGCAGGCCAGATGAACCAGGTGTGGATTTAGGAGTGGACATGTATTAGTATTTATTGAGCAAGCTCCTATCTCTCCCTCCCTGAATTGTAAGACCTTCTCTTAAGCAGTGGATATAGCTTCATTAGGCATGATGTGTAAGCATTCAGTGGACAAGGTATTGTCTAGTTCAGAAGTTTCATACATTAGCACAAAAATTGCAAGCATGATGACTATGCAGTTATGTAAGCATTCGTTTTAGTTTTTATTTACAATTTTGCTCTGACAAATAAAGTATAATAAGAATTTTCCTAGAATAAGCTTTGCAGTGAGTGGCAGTTTCTATTCTAATCTGACTGTCATTGCTGTCCTATTTTTTTTCTGAGCAATTTGGTGAGGCATTGAGAAAGGTAGGGGACTGATCAGAAATGCATGACTTTTTTTTGTTTTTTTCTAGGTGGAACTTACTGAACACAAGTTAGGGAGGGTGACTTTCAGTTTGATTGTTTAGTTAGTTCTCATTCTCTTCACCAGATTGTACAAATGCCTGGGACTTTCCAGTCGTTTGCATACAGTCTCAGAACAGGTTAGATAAATAGATACTGAGATATAAAAATAGCAAGGGAAAAATGGTGGCATCAAATAAGTTTTAACACAGTTCATATAAATACACTGTGGTCTAGCTGAGAAACTGAGATCCACTTCCAATCCACAGAAAGTGATGAAACATATACCCACAGGTTTTTATTCACATAGTGAAAAAAAACCAAAAAAACAGTGTGGAAATACTGCACAGCAGGTAAGGTATAAGCATCCTTACCAAATACAAGTTTTCTAAAGGCAAAAACTGTCATTAAAGCTGTTTTTCCTCCCTGCTGCACTGCCAAGCTTGTGTTTAGGTCCTCTTTCACTACATCTTAGCTCCATATTTTGGATTCAAGGGAGCAGTACAGAACCAGGTACAACGTTCAGTGAAGGTGGAGCAAGTGTGGCCAGTAAGCCAGGAAAAGAGGAATAATCACAGACTAAGAGCAATCATGCCCTAAGAAGTGAGCCCATCTTCCTGTAACATACTCTGGCTCACTGGCAGCTGAACTGTAACACATTTACTTTGCTTGCCCTTGTGACTCAGACTCATTTACACAGCCCAAGGCAGGACTTGCATCCCCCTCAGCTTTTGTAGTCTCCTGTGCCAGTAAACCTGGCGTGTGTCCCTGCTGTCCACACACCAAAACTTTCCCTTGTTTGTGGCATGCAAACTTCTGTGCAAAATGCTGGCTTCTTTCAGCTGCTTGTTCAAAGCTAAAATTCTGTGAGCTAGAAGCTGACTTCTTTTGCTTACAAAAAGATGAGGTAGGGTGGAAGGGTGTGGGATGGAGGGAAACCAGACTTCTAAGTTTGTGTGCAGACATTTAAGGCATGAGAAGACCAACTTTCCACACTGTTGACCATTCAGCAGCTACCACTAAAACCAAGAGTCCTCTTGTTCCCCATGAACCCTTTTGGTCTATACTCAAAATAACACCTTTAAAACGCCTGTAAGCCCCTTGAGGGTTTGGCCTGAAGTTCACTACCCACCTTTCGCCCAAGCATTTAACCCAAGTTCTTACTTCATGGCTCTTATCAAAGTCTCCCCAAACATCACCAAGCCACTTGAAAGGTATCCTCTCCCTTAGAGCAAACAGGACTCTAGCACTGAAGAAGAGAAAAACCAGGCCAATTCCCACATGCCCATGAAATGCCCATTTTATCTTTTCATGCAAGTTGTTGGGCTAGCAAACCCGTACCCAGTGATTTACTTGTCAAGCAAGCACAGGCCAGGCACTTGCTAAGTGTGGTGTAAAAGGCAGCACTGCATGGGAGGGAGCCCAGGCAAGAGATTTACACATTGCTTATCAGGACAAGAGATGACTAAAAGCTTGCCCAGATAGAAGCCACTCAATGGTAAAACAGCAGAAGGGAAGAAACAGTTGGGTCAGCCAATTCACACATAACTGGAGAGCATTCGACACATTTATATCCATTTACGAGATTTGAAAGGGAGTTTCTCTAAATAAGGTAAAGATGGAAAACTTTCTTACTGTTTACTTTAGAGAGATAAGACCTAGTGATAAAAGGAATTGTTAATTCTTCATGTTCTGAAAACTGAAGATGATGTAGACAGCAGAGGAGGCTAAAGCTGCCAAATCTGTGCCATTTGCACATAGCAAGGTCAACTGTTTTTAGTTATCAGTTCTTGTCAGCTTTGAGTTGCAAGCCTTTTTTTGTCCTCTTTCTCTGAACCCAGCCAATGATTTAAAACTTTCTTTTCAACAAAAAGATAGACAGAAACATTTAACCTACAATATAAGTACATTATTTCTTTTAAAGAGACTAGCATAAAAAAAAGAAAAAGTATTGTATTCATATACACAGATAAGGACAAAATCTACATACAGGAAGAAAAATGAGAATATTCATATTATGGTCTGTATCAAAATTCTGGTCCAGGAACTTTTCATAGAAATCTGTTGGTTTTTCCCTTTCCAGAAGTCATCATTTTAAACCAATACTCCCACACAAACATACTTGATCCACAACTACACTTCCAGTGACTGGTGTGAAGACAGAATTACCCTGCAAAGGTTTTAGGTTACCTACACCTGTCTACCTTATTTATAACCCTTGATCAGGTCTGGAATCAACATTGCAGAATGCAATTTCATTTTCTACAATCAGATTGGCTCAACTGTAACAAAGTCAGTAGTGTTATTGAAGCAGCATAAGTGAGAAAGTACCCATCATGTACCAAATTACTTCTCCTAGTAAATGGAGTACACTGAAAGAAATACAAAAATACAAATAAAATCCCTGTCATTTTGCTGAAAACATAGAAAACAAGGAAAAAACTTAAAAATTGGAAAACAGATACACTATGTGAGCTCAGGCTGATACAATGATGAATATATGAAGACCTGCAAGGTCTTAAAAAAGATCTTAAAAGGAGCTTTCTGCTCCTTTTGGAAATCAGGCTGTCACCAAGAAGAGAGAACAGTAATGAAAGTGGTAGCAGCAGTTCAGCTTCTATCTCTTGCTTCATATTGTCTAATTTCTATCCTTTTGGACTCACTTTTTTATTGCTCAGTTCCCTAAAGCCTGAGGTTCCACTTCCCCCTATTCAAAGCCAAGCTTGTAAGAAATGACCAGGAAGGGAAAGAGTGTCACAAGAAAGCAGCTCTCAGTCACTACAAAAACAAAACAAGATAATAAATATCTACCTTTATAGCTCAAAATTTAAGTTAAAGGATTGTTGCAGGGTTCAACATCTGGTGCCTGCTCTTTCCTGTCCCATTAATCAGGTTGTTCCTCACAAGGCAAAACTGAAGGTTTTCCAATTTCCCCAAACTTTCCCAGTCCTCATTGCAATGAAGCCATAGGTATATCCACACCAGCTTGGTTTCTCCAAGCTCAGCCTAATATTTTTCAGTTTCCTTAGTGTAAAGCTCTGTACCTGATCAGTCCCAGTATAAATCCATCCATTTTTATTTACTGGATAGGAAGGGTACTGTGTCACATGGAGAGCACAGGGGAGAAAAATGTAACGATGCTCAGGCTGGAATTTCTCTTGTGTGTTGATGCCAGCATGTCTCCCAATTGTTCCAGAAGTGACATAAGCCTCCATTCTAAGTAGTCAGAACTGAGTTTTACTTCTTCTAACATAAATACAGCCCTCCATTTTCCATTCTTAAAAGAAGTAATTTATAACAATCCTGTTGCTGCTTCCAGCCATCCCATGTGACTGTACTAAAACTCTTTGACTTTCTTAACACCTCATGTGAACTTGTTTCTGTTTTGTATTTTTTCCCTTTTCTTTTTCAAAACTGAGATAAAAATATGCACTCAACTTTACAGATATGAGTATTCCTACTGACACTCAACATTTGAACCACAGCAGTGAATTGAAACACGTTCAATACTTACAGTTAGCAGGTTAATTAAATCCAAATTAGGCTCTAAATGATGAGAAGCAGTTTGCAGGGAAACCAGCTCACTCAAGGTGATGGAAAGCTGCTGCATTTTCACTATGTTAACTTTGTTCTCATCTATCCAGTCAGGAAAAATGACATGGACAGCAATCAAGTCTTTCAAATGGACTCCTAAAATAGGAATTTTGAAGCCAACACAGTCAGCAAAAGCCTTGCGGTAGTTGCAGTAGTTTCCATTGGAAGAGACCAGCTCTGTCATTTCGTTCCAGTCCTACAAATAGCCAGAGAAGCAAGTCCCTGTGAAAGCATTCATTGCATTTCCTTAATCTGTTTTAAATGAACACAACTCTCGTCAGGGTGTCGACAACGTTAATTTCCTCTCTGGCACAGGCAATCAGCCAGAGGATCTCTGTGAGCTTATGCTGCTCCATTGAGAGGAATGCTACCAAGTGCCTTTCAGGATGCTCTGCCATGATCCAAATATTGTGCTGGTGAGACACCTGCACTGCAGAACCCATCAGACCTCACTATGTCTGTATGCTGGAGTCCATCATACCTTTGTGACTTCCGAGGACAGGTGAGAATGAGTCTCCTTCAGGCGAGAAATCGAGCTGTGGCTTAGACCTCCCACAACTGCCATCAGTGTGTTGAAGTTCTGGAGGTGAAGGAGCTTCTGCAGGGGAGATTAATCATGCATAATTAAGAACTAACAAAATACAAGCAGCAGCTACTCAATGTCACACACAACAAGTTCAAGGAGACAACCCATCCTGGCTGAAGCACAAATCAATAAACCAGGGCATGTAACAGAATGGTTCAGCATTTTGTTTTTTAATTATCTTAGGTCCAGAAGGAGCCCACAATAGTGCCAGTTCTCAACTGGAATACAAAAAGAAAAATTATTACGAAGTTATGTCTGCTAGTTAAAAAATGCAGGCACACCACACCTGAACAAATAACCTCCAGTGATGTTGAACAGGCTGTTCACTGAGGAAATAACACAAAGAGCATCAGCTGATTTGTTTACTGTAATCTCCATTTATATTCCTGCTTTGGAGGAAAAAGACTCATCTGCAAGACTTACCTGTGCAACGTTGATAAACTTTGTGATTACTTCTGCTCTTTGCTGAGGTGTTGGTTTGCTGAGAACCATGAGCTGGACCCATTTAGAGATACCATTAAATAAAGCAATAGATCTCTCCAAAGTAGGATTGTTCTCCAAGCAGCCATGGATCACATAGCTTTGGTAATCTGTGAACTAACAGAGAAAAGACACTTCCAGTAAAACAGTGGACAAACTGGAGAGTCAAATTGAAACTTTGATACTTTTCTTTTTAAAGCTCTTCTTGTTTAGAAAGTGACCATGACTCAGGATCAGCAGACCCTGCTGCACAACAGCTCCTCCTCAAAAATCTTTTTGCTGTTGTTTTGGTGGAGCTTTCCCTTAAATTTCAACTTACAACTTGTTTGTGTGTCAGGAAATACAGAAGCCTGCAAGATGAGTGTGATTACTACTTCCCTCTTTCCCATAATTTGCTCAACACATTTTATTCTGTGTAGTTATATTTTACACCTTCAAGCCATGGATCTATAGGATCCCAAAAGTAAATTTCCCTATATGTTTGAAAAACAGTTTTCAGCTGTCCCTTAAAGGGAGGTTTTCAGTAACTTAGGACATCCTTTTAGCTTGTGTAGGGAGTTGCTAGCGGTGACAGACAGGATGGGTTTAGCTGATCAAAACCAGCCTGCTAGAAAAACATGAGGGCATGTATTCTAACACAACGGATGCTTGTCTCCTAGCTGCAGATAGACAGTATTGCAGTGTTCAGATAATTTAAAATTTTTTTGTTGTAGTCAACGCTGTCCTTCCTTCCCCCCCATCTTTTAAACAGGTAAAACCACACACAGAATCCAGACCAATTATATTCTACAATTACATATCTTTGAGAGAACAAGTGGTACAAGATTAACTAACTCTCACTGGTTGCAGAGAATCATCTGTGACAGCAACATTCAAGCTGAAGAATTAACAGAGAAGCTACAAACAGCAAGGAAAAAAAAAGAAAATTCATGGCAGGCTTGAGTTTTCTTCCTGGAATCCCCGAAGGAATTCAAATGCATCTTACATCTAATTAGAAATCCATGCCTTTTTCTTGTCCTTCCCTCCTTCTTTGAGGCTAGCATTACACAGATCACAGTAGGGTGTTTTCCTATGATTTGAAGTCTAGAGTAATTAACCTTTGAACATTATTAAGCAACATCAAAAGTGATTCTATTTAGACTGGTCTCAACTTCTCATTGATCTCTTTTTCCTTCCTTCCTTGAAACAAACAAAAAAACTCACACATTTTTCTTAGTTTGGGAGTTTGATTTCTCTTATGCTTCTGAACACTTTAAAAAAAGCCTCATTTGTCATCTTGAGAACTTACTGCTTCCATTTGCCACCTGATACAGTAACATCATGTGACCTTTTCATACGGGTATTTGCCAGCAGAAATCCGCATTTCTTTTGGCATTTGTCTTACTCATTTGTTTTGTCTTAGCTTCAACTTCAGTTTTCATCCACTTTTGCCTCTTGTCCTTGTACAATCCTCTGTGAAAAGCAGCAGCTGTGCCTGAATTTCCCTCAGTGTCAAAAATCATCAGGCACAAAAAGGTCAAGGAAGTGCATGGCGATGTATATCATATGAGGGAGTATAAAGATTCACTACACTGAAATGTTGAGAAAAAAATCATAAATCTGAAACCATGTGAACACTCTTTAAATACAGGCTCCTAATTGCAAGTGACAAAGTTGTGGGCTTCTTACAGAAATTCTCCTAAAAGATTTATGCTCCAGAAAAGTGAGATGTTCAGCTAGCTCAATGGGCTCCAGATGGTCAAACAGCAGGCAGGCTTTTCCTTTCTTGGAAATCTTCTTCCTCTGTGTAACTCTTCTCATCCAGTCGTAGGAAGGACTGCAAGAGAATAGGAATAAGTCTCACTTTGGTTTGGCTGTATGTCAGTGTAGCCCACAGCTGGAATGCATCATGTAAAATTGACCAGAGAAGGACCATGAGACTTCTGCTCTGTGACATCCAGTGCATTACAAACACTTTGAACAAGACCTGTTCAAGAGTGTAACAGAAGACAGGAGTTTTGGATGCACTACTCCAAGTGATAAATAATAGCAGGTTTCTATCACAACAAAAGGATGACATATTCTTCCCCATGATACAGGAATAATTAAAGATGCTTTAAAATACAAGAACAGCTCAAAACAAATCCTGATACAGAATAAAAACATACTGGAATAACATCAAGGATTAATTTTTCCTCTGTAAGTCCACAGGTCCCTGAAGTAATGGAACAACAGGGACAGCCAAATACTGTGCATATGCCATATTTTAAAATAAAATCTACAATATCAGATGAGGTGCAAAAACATGTCTGGTGATATTTAAAGGGTAACTTTCATTCCAGCTTGTCAAGGAAATAGTAATTGTAATCATTTTGATGTAATTCAACTACACATGTGAATGCTAAAAATTCTCCAATTAAATAATATAAAACATTGAAAAAAACTAACAGATAAGTGATGACAAGACAAGAAACCTTCCCTGAGGAGATCTAAGATTTACACAGCATGCCAGTCACTACATTGCTTGCTATTTTGTATGAAAACTTGTAGAAAAAAAGTGATACTAATCACTTAATTGGCACTTGCTTTGTCAGAAAAAAATTTACTTCCTGTTTATATGAAAAATTTACATACGAATAGGAATCTTCTCTTTGCTGTGTAACTATAACTTCAAATTTTTAGTAGCTTCAGATTTAAAGACAATTTGGCAAGTGCTTTTTTTGCTCTCTCAAGATCAAGATGGGCCTTAATATTTTTATATTTTGTACAGAACTAGAATTCTGCTGTTCCAGACACAAAGATGTCCTTGACATGACATCCTTACATGCTGGAGATATCAATAAGATGGATGTGATCCTCGTATCCAAGCTGGCTGGCTACTTCTTGAAACTCTTCAGTCAAACGAATCAGCCCAAGATCCAAGTTAAACTCTGCAGGAAATTCCAAAATCCAGTATCTGAAATCCACAGACAGCAGTTAAGAGATGCCCAGAGACTCAGGTATAACATTCAGTGGCTGCATGTATTTTACATAGATTTTTTTCATAGGACTTGTTTCAGGTCCACTGTTCTTTAGAGAGAGTGAACTCAGCCTGTTTCTTCTGTAATTATTTGTGACACTGAAGTGGCAAAAGCCACTTTATCTTTTAATTTTTTTTTTTTTGCTTAACTCAAAACAGCACAACAAAGCAGCATTCTATTGAAATGCAAAATTAAAGTGATGTCTCGGGGGGCACCCACAGAAGGCACCCACAGTGTCCAGACTCGGGCTGGCAGGACACCCAGATAACACCTGCACTTAGTCCCTGTCCAAGTGAGACAACTTTGCTCAGAAAAGATTTTTCAGTGAAAATGCAAACGTGCATTTGAGTGGCAGTTCCACCACGAAAGCCGTGCAAAGCAGATGTAAGCCACATGAGCTCACATGTGTGAGCCCCCTCCCCTATGTAAGGGGGACTGGAAAAGGCTTTATCAGCCCTGACTTCAGTAACCCCCCATACCTTTCTTCTCAGTGATGCAACTTCATCCAGAGGAAGGAGGGAAAAGCTTTTGTTTGAGTGAAGCAAGTTATATCATGATTACTTTAAAATTCATGCTTTCTCTTTTACAGAGAAATGTTCCTACATAAAAACAGCCCAACACGTGAAAGCTTTCCCATGGAAACCAGGCCAGAGCAGCTGGTGCAAGGTTTGGAATGCCCCCAACATGTAACAACTTCAGCATCACTAACACACTCCTGTCACCATAAATTATGTAGGGATTGCAAGGGATTGCATGAACTGAAGTCTACAACCCAGAGATGATTTTCTTCTCCCACATTGTTACACCTGGAAGCAAAATGTGTCTCTTCTCTGTGTGGCACCAAACTTGTCACTCTCTGAGAGGCTGATAAATCATAACACTTATGAGCTAGATAAATAATAACACAAGTTTTCCATCAGCTTTTTAGCTTGATGCAGTTAAGTGTCTTAAAAGCTGGATGACTCAATTTAATTGTTTTAAAAACACAGAAATTCACTCTTCACTGTAGAATGGAGACCAAGTAAAAAAACCCAAACAAACAAAATTACATTGACAGTATTAACAGAAGCATAAAACCAAAATGTACTTCTGGTCCTCTAGCATTTACCTCATGAAGTAGCAGATTTTCAATCTGAATTCATTGCAGTTCTCCCCATCAGCATCTCTGTAAGTATGTCAGCTAAAGAAAGCTTTGTGTGCCTTGACTCAGAAATATCTTTTTTATTCACTGGAAGTTGATACCAGACTAGTTGAATTTAAAAAAGTATCAAACTTTTCTTCTATAGATAACCACACTATGCCTCTGATATTTCATTCACTTTCACAACATCATAGGGGACAGAGACTATTTCCTGGCTGCCCCTTTTTTTCCCCCTATCAAAAATGCCTCTATTCTACAATTCTGAATATTCTGCTGAAAGGCTACTTGCCAGCTCTGGCTAACCAAATATAATAATAGGTATGATTATTGAATTAAGAGTTATAAATGACATGTAGGTACTTAGATATTGCTGAAAATTCATAGTACTCAAAGATCAACCTGCTGTGATACACTTGCAAAATTTTCTTGGCTTCATATTTGCAGTTATTCAAGGTCGATGCAAAGTCAGTATTCTTGTGTTTATGTAGAAAGCCCACAAAGTGTTTATGTGAACATAAAGAAGCTCACTAACTTCCACCTTTCAGGTTGAAGAAAAATCCACCTCTAAACCTTGTTTGTCATTAATTAATTGGCACATTTTTACAAGCAGTCAGGAAAACAATCTGCTTTTGACACTGTGATGCCAATTTGCAGCACTTTGTGAAAGGATATGTGGACAGAAGCTTGCCAGCCAGCTCTGTGGAAGGCAGATACCAGCGATGCATTAAAAGAAAGGTTCTGGGCAAATGGCTGGAGCATGGGTTTCCTTTGTCATCTGCAAAAGAGAAACAGTGAGTTAACACCACCACAAAAGAGAAGAGCTTTTACTCTTTAAGCACAGTCAGACAGAAAGGATCAAAAGTGGAAATGTTGGCTCGTTTTCTAACAAAAAGGTAAGAAAGAACACCAGAGCACAAAAATGCCCCTTGAACAGTAACTTGCTAGAATGCAGTGACAGTTATTTAAACAGAGGAAAAAACCCAAACCAGTTCAGGTGACAGGCCACAGCTAAAAAAAATAGGGCATGGGCAGCACTGTGCTAAACTTTATATAAAGACAGTGTCAGTAATCTAAGAGACAAATGTAAAATTAATCCATCAAGAGGGTGGGAAGATGATTTATGTACAACTACTTCCAATATTTATTTTATTGCAGCTTTATAGCTTTAAGTTAGCAGTTAAATTATTTTGAAAAATGGATCTGCTTCAAGGAATTCAATGTGGAAGCAGCACCTAGCACCTCACATCTGTGCCCAAGGCCGCATCTCCAGCTGCCTAACAGAGACCCTTGTGTCTTTGCAGTGCAGCCACTGAAACTACACAGAATTATTCTCTGGCAGACTGGCTGACCATCAGTCTTCCCCAACATCTGCAATGTTAGATTATTTTCTGTCTGTCACTTTTTTGAAGACAGTAGATGATATGATGTGTGAAAACAGGAGCCACACATGGACTGTGCTTGTCAGGAGAGTGTGTGTACAAGAAGAGACACTGTTTCCAACAGACAGCAAGTGCATGGGCTCTGCTAATACTTAAATGAAGTTCTAGAGCAACCACTTTGATGGTGGCCTACAGAAATGGATGTATGGGATTCACTACACCCTTGGTAGCAAGGTCTGTCCATCCATCAATTGTTCAGTCTCTCTCGCCTTTAGACACTTGTTTCTCTTCACATGGTAAAAAAAATTAGTACTTCATTCCAATCAAAATCTGTCCTGCATCTCCAGGGAATCTAAATGTAGCTTTGTGAATCAAAGCCCCATTTGAAAACACTTAAGTCCATCCATGAACTCATTTGACTGTAATGTGATACATGTCATGATTAATGGTGTTATGGATCAAGGTCTTTTTCATCACTTCTTTCCCTCAGACCTGGTACATCACATTTTAATAAGAGTAAAAAGATTACATGAGCCTTAGGTCATATTCTTACCAATTATTGCATGATGATTTGGAAAACCTTTAAAAAATGACTGGTCAAAACCACAGCTGTGTAACCACTCAAGACAAAGATCAATGCCAGAAATAACTCCTTGAATATTTCATCTAAACATTTCTCTTGGTAAAGGCCAGCATTTAAAAACCACCATACCCACAATTGTTCATTATCTGTATTAAGAAAATTTAATACAGTATGCATGTGATTAAAATTCTGGCTCGCATGATTCTGGGCCAAATTGAAACATGGAAAATTTTACAGAACAGAAATGTTCTTAGCCAAGAGAAAGACTGGCTAAACCAGAGAACAGCGGGATTTATATTGAAAGATCAATTTCAATAACAACAAAATAAAATATTGAAAGAGCATACCAAACATTTCAATACAAGTGTTCAAAAGCTCATCTAATGTTGCAGCCTTTCCAAGAGTGTTTGACCCCATTGTCTTTTAATCGTTGTCAAAAAATAAGAGACATTTTCACCAAGTAGAAGGATGCTTCTTCAAATGCCCAGCTTTTTCACTTTATTTTGTTGGTTGCATTCTTAGCTGGACTTCAATGAAAATCTGAAGAAAGTAAAAGAAATCATAATTACATGACTATATGGAAGAATTCTCAGGATGCAATGCTTACAGTTCAACTCATCTTTTCTATAAACCACTTTTTCTCCCCCACATGATACAGAGCATGTAAAAGATTGCCATAAGCTTTCCCTACATTCCAGCTTGTGTTTCTTAGCATTGTCCAATTGTTTGTCCACTAGCACAAAATGAATCCATAGCTGGGGTCATAAAACAGAAACCAGATGGTAAATGAGGGCCTGCATGTACAATGACGCACATTTTGTTCAAGTCATTCTATTTACACTTGATAAGTCACAACCCTGCTTTTATGTTTTTAAGCATAACCATTTTCCCCCCTGAAGTTACTGGTTCATGATAATGCTAATGGTCTTAATTGGCACAGACCACATAAAGTGTTTAATGAAGTTCATAGCAAACATTAAACTAGGAGGCAATTTTTCAAAGGACAGTGAGACCAGCTTTTTAAAATAAAATAAATCTTCCCGCAGTAGCTGGGCAGTCACAGAGAGATGAACACATGCAGAAACTTCTAAATTTTATCCTACATCTACTATGCATTTAAATATCAAATATCTGTTTACCAGAAGATGCACAGAATACTCTGCTACAAGCTTTCAGAAGTAATTTTACAGGTCATATTTGAAGAACAAATCAGCATTTTGTTATCCGTCTCTGACTAAGGCCCACTACTGCCTGATCACACCAAGTGTTTGAAATGTGACAAACTAGTACATCCAGCAACTTATCTAGAAAACCAAAAGCCAAGAGTAGAACTAAAATAGTCCTTGAAGTGAAACAACACAGAAATTTGGGAAATTCATTTTCAGAAGTCATTGCCCATAACATCAACTTTTTAAAACTGGTCGTACAAAGCACTGATGAACCCGCTTTAATTCGCCCACAAATACCAACTTTTCCAAACCCACTGTATCACAGACCTCACACTGTAAACCCTGTCCTGGTAGGACTGGCATTCTTCACCTTTTTTACAGAACCACCCTGACCCCCTGGCCAGTGTTACAATGAGCACAGAGTGACACACTGAGCTGTGTCTCTGTCTGCTTGCAGCCCTGCAAATGTCACTGTGGTCCAGCCACCCAAGGGACACCAGGCAGTGGCAGCTTTACTGGCCCTGCTGGTGCTACTTCAGCCAGCCAGCTCACACCCACAGCACAGGCAGGTGTGCTCCTTCTTCAGCAAAAGGCAGGGCCAACACATCCTGACACAACTCCCAGCTCCCAGAAAGAGGAGAAATCGCTTCTCATTCTGGGTGGGTCTGCACTACTGAGCTGATCATGCCCAGACTGGCCTGCAGTTCCATCAGTGAAGTCTCAACCTCCCAAGCAGACCTGGCATATGCAAGCTGCTCATTGCTGGCCTATGCTAGCTCCCACCTGCACCTCATACCCATTTAGGACACCACTGACTGGCCAGGGTGCTCCAGCAGCAGAGTGCATTGCATCCCAGCACCTGGAGAAGTGTCCTGCCCTGGACACTTCTGTACAGACCCAGCCTCAGGGCCCTGCAGTGCTGAGCCTGTTGGAAGTGTGCAGCAGTGTTTTGCTTGGAAGGGCTTCAAAATATTCTATTCAGCCAAAGATACAAGTTCTGTGAGGAGCAGCTGAGAGAGCTGGCATTGTTTAGTCTGAAAAAAGGTAGACTGAAGGGAAATCTTACCGCTCTTTACAGCTGTCTGAAAGGAGCTGGCAGCAGCTGGGGGTCAGACTCTTCTCTCAGGGAACAAGCAACAGAATGAGAGGAAATGGTCTCAAGTTCCTCCAGGGGAGAAATTTAGATTGGCTATTAGGGAAAACTTCTTCACTGGAAGGCTGGCCAAGCACAGGCTGCCCAGGGAAGTGGTTGAGTCACCATCTCTGGAGACATGTGAAAGATGTGTAGATGTGGCACTTAGGGACATGGTTTGGTGATGGACTTGGCAGTGTCTCGTTAATGGTTCAATTTGATGATCTTAAAGTCATCTTTTCCAACTTAAACAATCCTACAACTATGTAGTATTATTTGTAGGTGTGTTCCTACAGGTTCTTTCTAGTCTCATCCAGCAATTGATTTAGACACGACACTCTCTTCCCTGAAGCCAAGAAGATCCTGGAGGATGTAAGCACAGCTCATGGAACAGGGACTGCCTACCAGTCAGTGCACACACAGTGCAGCACTCCAAGCCAGCCAACAATAAACTTGATCAGAGAGGTGCAGACATTAGATCCTGCCCCTTCCTCCTTGGTGGAAGAAAGCACTCTCCTCTGAATTTGGTGGTGGAGAACCCCTTCTTGACAGAACACGCCTGTTTTTCTAGGAATCACACAGAGATGCTACTTGCAACGAGGGGAAACTAAACTAATCCTTTCACACAGCAGGCAACTGCACTTAGGAGAAAGGGGGAGGTGGGTACACAGTGGTCCTTGGCTTCAAGCCTGTGTAGCAAGAGGCGTCCCAAGGGTTGGCTCTGGGGCTGGGCTGGGCAGCCTCAACCCTTCCTGCTAGAGCTGGGCTAGCAACGAAACCCAAAGTTGTGTGAAGTGAGCACAAGAATGCAGAGATGTGTGGCTCTCTAACCTGCTGGTCAGGCCACAAGAGCTGTAGTTACCCTAGGGTTAGTCTTTCTTCCCAAGACTGTTTATGCATTTAAAAGGAAAAAATAAAGAAGTAAGCAGAGCATTTGCTTGGCTTGCTTTCAGAGTTAATCAGCAGCTCTGTAGTGTTTTTCAAGATCATAACCTTGTACACTTAACTTTTGCTAGAATGCCACTTTGGGCATGTTTTTCCTTTTTAACCACACCCAAATCCTCCTCTAAGTGCTTAAATAACTGGTGTAATTTTCACAAACCAGCTATCTAGCACTTCCAGATTCATCTGTCTTAGGTTTTCTTTCAAGAGGAGAAAAATAAAATAATTCGCCATTTCAAAATATTTTAGTCAGTTTTTCAAAAAATTAAATGGGGAAAAACTATTGAATTTTCTGTCAAAGCCTAGAAAATTGCTGAGCCTGAGAAGTAGGAGTGGAAGAGATTTGATCTGGCTTTTAATTTTTTTTGGTATTCCCATCATCTGTAAAATATAGCATAGGAGAGTATGATCTCTGTCTTCCACTGACAGCAGTATAAAGGCAGCCATATGGTAATTAACAAATAATGCCTCGAGTAAAATTGAAGGTTTGGTGTTTTTCTTCAATTTTATAACAACTATTTAAGTAGCAGACACCTAGATCTTGGCATTACAGAGCTGTCCTCCCAAACAGCCGATCTGACCTCTAAAGGTCAGAGCATTATTATGATAATGTTTCTTAGAGAAGAGTAAAACATTTCCACCAAGTGAAGAACTGGCTGACTGGGTCTGAGTCAAAACCTGATATCACATCTCTTGGCTGCAGACTCCAAAACCCACAACCATTACATCATCACTTGTGTGATTAAGCACTGCTGTTCTACTAAAACAATAAAGGAATTGTCTATAGCCATGCCACAATGGTATCCAATCACACACCAGCACCTGTAGAGATAGATGAGTAAAATACAAGTCTAAATTTCATCTACATAAATTAAATAAACTATATTCTGCCAACGGCTCAGTTGCAAGAAAGACAAAAAATTTAAAATAAAATGGAATCATCGCAGAGTATTTCTAAAAATAAAAAATTTACAACCTTTGGACTCTGTGGCTATTATTTAAAAAGTTGATTGCCAAAAGTACAGTTGGACTTTCAAACAAAGATAACTTTGAGAATCTCTGACCCCAGCTGCTTTCCAGCATAACACTGAAATATCTTATTGCCATCCAGCTGTTTCAGGGAATAATTGCCCACTATAATGAAAAAAAAATTTGCCTTATAATGGAATTATAAATCTGATTGGGTTTACTGTGATTAACATGGGCTGTTAAGGACACAAGAGGCACACAGTCACACATTCTCATTTTTTTATCAGGCCACTTTGAACTATAATCTCCCCTGCAAGTCTTGCTGGTAACCTGCCACATGCTGGGAAAAGAGATTTCAGGGCATAATCAGGAATAGGTGAAGACTGCAACAGTGGCAATACCATCAACATAGACCTTATCACTCACTCAAAGCCAACAGCTTTTTCTCCTTCATTTAGGCAATAGAAACAACCATAATATCCCTATGAACCAAGTCATGGTGCCAGGCATGTCATGCTTTATTTTATGAAATATTTCTGTCATGGGACGTGCACTTCCTCCCTACGGGGAAAGCAGAAACAACTGCAGTGATGTGCTCAGAGCTAAAAAATTTGCCATGGACTGAACTACAAAACTTAGAGTTCTTTCCAAGTCCTGCCATCACTGACTGCCACATGCACACAGTTCATTTGAGCAGATGGGTTTCCTTAGTACTTTTTCTTAGTACTTTTGTGCAGTGTAATTGCATTTTGTGTTCAACATTTTGGAAGTCTTGAGACAGTGCTGTTGTGGACTGTCCTGATAGATTATTTGAAACAAGTATGTAGGCTGTGAACTCTTGAGACAGATGTGGTTGGGTAGAATACATCAGTTTTTAGAAAAAAACCAGCAAATTTGCAGCCAGCTTGTGATCAAAGTTGCCTGCCAGCAAACTTGTGATCTTATGCAAAAGCACCAAGTGATGTAAACAGGGTGGGCAGCATGAAGCCAAGCTTTAAATAATGGCTACTGTCATTAGTAAAACCAAAAGTTTTCACTTCTACAGCTGGAGGCTACTAAGGGGGGGTCCACACCCACAACCTACAGCAGTTTAAATAATATTAAAATGTCAAGCCTGTACAAATCCATGTGTGGGCACTCCCAGATGGATTTCAGGCAAATTGTATAGGTTACAGGTGCAAGTTAAAGCAATAATTCAGTTTTAAATAGGCTTAAATTTGATATACAGGGTAATAATTATTCAGCAAAATTAAATTCAGCAGGTTTTAGCCAGGCCAAATTAAATGTACATGTAGTATTTTCCCCATTTATTAAAAGTGGGCTATTTTCCTTCTACTTAAAGACAATAAATAGAGGCACATGCAAAGAGTCCCACCTTGATACAGAGGCACCTCTATGGGTCTCAGTTTATCCATAAGCTTTCCAGATGCCTGCACACATAAGACTTGTATTCTTTACAAGATTAGGACATTCTTGGGGCTTTAAATAAGCCAGACCTCCCCTCCTCCAAGCCTACACAACACATCAGTGAATGCTTGCATTAAACAGTTTCCACCTGGCAGCTGGAGGACTGTAAGTGGGAGCAGTCAACAGGGAAATCCAATCAGCAGCAGTATGCAGAAAAAGAAGTTGAGAAGAAATCATGAGTCTCATGAGAAAGTTTAAGGATACCTTCCCTTGCTACACCTTTTCCCATTTTTCTGTCTTAATCACATCCAGGGCAAGCTCTTTAGGACAGAGATCATCTGCTACCCTGCAGATGTAATGGAGGCTCTCACAGTAAGACCCTTTCCTGTTATTAGCCTCCACAAATATTAGTGTAATTACCATAATAAGGATCCCAGCTGGGACTGCACCTTTGCCTACACAGATGCAAGCAAGACCTCTGTTTGGGCTCAAGGCAGCACAGATCTTAGGCTGCCCACTGTGTGGTTCCTGGAGTTTACTCTCTCCCAGCAGTTGCATATTCCTTGTAGCTGCTCAGTACCAGTTTGTTTATTACAGCACATAGAGCTCTGTTTCTAGAAAACTCCGAGCAAGTGACATAGGGGGTCAGGTTTCTCCAGGGTGTGACACAGGCAGGAGCTGCGCTAGGCAGGACAGGGCAGAGATGCTGGGCTGTCAGGCAGCCTGGTGCCACTGCTCCTGCCCAGCCCATGACCTCAGCCATCACATGCAGCTGGCTGCAGGATGGCACATCTGGCTTACCAGTGGTGTTTGTTGTATGGAGCAGGGACACAGAACAAGAGAGAGATTGTGGCACTGCTCCATGAACGCAAGATACAAGTCTTGCTGTGGGCAGGAGAGGAATTAAAATGGAATGTGGGAGTCTTGGGCTCATCTGACTTCCCAGGACTCATTCACCTTTGTTGCACACCTTCAGATCATAGTTACACAATGAACCACAGCAACTCTCTGCATCCTATTGCTTTGATTCACTTTTTTTTTTTTAATCAAAGGGGAACTTTAAAAGACACTAAAGAACACAGTGGGATGTCTGTGTTTGAAAAGAAGATAGGACAGGTACTCTGGCAGTGGCTAGCTAAAACCAATCCTTTGATGAGATAACCAGCAGTGCACAAGGTCAGGATCTGTACTCAGCAGTTTCTCTCCACTGCTGCTCCCTTCTCACTCTGATCCTATGCTCCAGCAGGGGCTCTCTGTGGGCCACAGTCCCTTCAGAGGTGCACTTGCCCTTCCATGAACGTATCAATGGGCTAGAGGCTCTCCAGGGAAGTACCTGCTCTGCCACAGAGCACCTCCTTGTCCTCCGACCTTATTATTCCTTCTCTTCTTCCTTCCTCCTATCCATTCCCTTGTTTTCTCAGTGTTTCCACCTCCTCAGAATTTTCTGCCTTTTCTTAAATATGTTTTTCCAAAGGTGCCACTAACTTGGCTCAGCTGCATGGGGTCCCTTGCAAAGACAGCTGGAGGTGGCTGTGTCTGACACAGGGCAGCCCCTGGCCTCCTCCCACAGAGGCCATTCCTGCAGACTCTCTGCTGCCAAACCCTTGCTATTTGCATCCAGTATAGCACTTGTGCCTTAGCACAAAAGTATTCAAGTTACAAATACTCAAAGTATTATATATTCAATACTCAAATACTCAAAATATTAGGCTTAATTTTGAGAGAAGGCTCCACTAAGCTTAATATTTACTTTCACAAGTCACCCAATCAACAGAGAAGGGTGTTATAAGCCATTTCAAGCCCTAGACATCTAGTCTTCTATGGAAACAGAGGTTAAATTAATAGGGCCACAGGTGAGAGACCAACAGGATGTATGGATCCACTCACATGGACTACCCAGGTGTTAGTTCAGACCCACACGCATAAGACCACGGTGTCTTGTACAAGTTGATAAATTAGCATATGGAGTACAATACATGCTGACCTAAGATAAAAGAGAAGCTTACAGAAATCATGAGGAATGCCAGTGGGCAGTCACACGACCAAAAACTTTCAGTAATCAGAAAGTCACTTGATCAAGGCTTGAGTTGCTTAGATAGCATTTTGTTTTGCATTCTTTCTGTGAAACATAACCAAGAGAATTTCAGAGACAACATAATACCTCTACCACCACCAGCCCCAGGTTTTCTCCCCTGTAATTCACCTAAAATAATGGACAGCTTAATAAGTGTATTTGTAAAAACAGCAGAGGTTACACTCTCAATTGCAATACTAGCATTTTATGGAATTGGTTGTCTACCATATATTAGGTTTGTCCCATCCACTTCTATATTTGTTTCCTGTATTTACTTTGTTGGTATTTGCCTCCATAATTTTAACACCAGCTAATAAATGGCAGGAAAATCTGAGCAGACATCCTTGGTTTGTTCCATATACTATGCTGATGACATCTTCCACTTTCCATGGGTCAAGGTAGTAGAGTTGCCCAGAATGCATCAGGTTAAAAGGGAGAGTTAAGGAAGACTTTAGTTTGTTTCCAAAAGAAGGAAAACTCCCAGCCATATTTCTCGGTAGATTTGTCACTAAAATGATTTTGCTATCCCCAGAAAGTCAAATTATCAATATCAGCCATGGTTAACATGTGTGACACCAGGGGATGCAGCTCTTCTGAGGATCTTTGTGCTTCAGACACGTTAGAGATCTCCAGCACTGAGGGAGAGGACAGCAACAGCAGTGAGAGTTTCACACACTCTAACTTGATCTTTTTTCAGAAGCCAAGCAAGACAGCATCAATACCTCCTACAAATTGTACTACTGCCTGTGAGCCTTCTGAGAAACTCTTGGCAATTACTTTTGCTATTCACAGACTTGCATAGAGCATCTTCAAGAGTAAGTCTGCTTTGTTAGCCTGGTCAAGTCAGGGTTAAAATACGTCTTATCAGCATATATTCACAACTGGTTACACTGTTACATGCCTATAATGAGGCCGGTCCACCCCAAGTAAAAAACAATTCTTTTAGTTATTTTAAAAAAAACATCTGAGAAAGTAATAAACTCTTCAGTTCTGAAAGACAAACCCCCAGAATACTTATTACCATATATCTGTTACAAAATATATTAATATTTTATTGTTGTTTACCTTAACCAGCTATGTTCTCTTCAAGACAAGCCAGAAAAATCACATTTATTAATTAGATTACTAAGAAATCCTAGGCCCTCTCTGCCTAGACTTTCTTGCATGTTCAGCTTGAAAATCTACCACAACACTTGTTATGTCTTATTTTTAACTAAGCCAAAATTTTTCAGTAATAGCATAGTCCCTGGGTAGTGACTTCTTTCAAGCTGTGAAATATTCCAAGAGTTATGACAGTTCTAGAAGTCAGCACTGCTTTTAGTTTCACACAACTTTTCAATCAATTTCAAGGCAAAGAGGAGTCATAAGAGCATGTAACTCATATTAAAATTCAATAAGTTGGGTATCAAGTTCTTGTCTAATAAACCCATAGCTTCTAAATAATTTTTTCCCATTGAAAAATCTTTTTTCACTCCATATCATTCTATAATTTCCAGTTTCCCACTGTAGACTAACTACTCATGGAACAGTATTTTCTGGGCCCCACACTGGGAGACAGCCACACTGCAAACATTGGTGCCATGCTTTGTAATGATGCCACAGGAATTGCAGACACACATGTGGAGCTTCTCAAGCCCATCAAGCTCTACAGATTTTTGCTGGTCACCCAAACAGTAGAGGTTATAGCTAAGTGTCCCAAAAAGTAAAATCTTAAAACATTCCCCCTCTTCCACTGGCCATCTCTGCAGCTATGTTGTATCAAGGTAAGACAAATTCATTATCTGCAGTCACAGATACCACTAGGGAGAATTCAACACCTCCTACTTACCTGCTATCCTTTTCAGCAATGATCATATTTGATTTCTCACTCTTTCTGGTTTCTGGCCTTTCCCAAACTGAAGAACAACTGCAGTTACTGTACATCTACTAACAGCAAGGTATCACCTTGTGAAAAGGGGAGGGCAAGCGCATGTTTCATTTTTTCTTCTTCAGTCCTGTTAACCCCTACATTCCCTCACATCTCTCCCCATGAATTCACAATCTATACCTACCCTAGTGGGAGGGGTGGCCTCCCTGTGTAGTGAGAGCAGTTTTGCTGCTGACCTTTCCTCCTGTGGAAAGCAATCAAAACCTAGATTGGCTTCAGAAATGTCTCAACCACATATTTACAGCCTGGGAAGTACTTATCAGTGCAGTAAATTGAAGGCAGCAACTGGTAAAACAATAAAGGCAGGAAGAGGCTTTCAGAGACTTAAGTAATGGGAAACTGGATGTCTGAGACGGAGCAAGACAGAGTTAAAAGGACAGAGGACAGGACAGAGCTTTGGCTGCTTTCACTCGTTTGGCTGTTCCTGCGCATTTGTAATCGGACAATGCTTTGTTTTCCCTTCGATGAAGGCAGAAAATTGTTCACATGTAGCTGCTATTTCCCCACAGACCTGTTAATAGGTCCCACACTAGGAGTGTGGCTGGGCCAGCTGCTAATGGCCAGCAACCTTTCTCAGTCCCTGGTGGCAGCTGCCGTTCATTGAGAGCTGCTGCTCTTCAGGGAGAGAACGCAAATGGAAACGGCACGGTGGGAACAGTGACAGACACGCGCGGCGCAGACGGAGCTGCTGCGTGACCCTTGCAGCTCATGCAAATTGCAGTCTCCTGCTCACAGAGATGCCTGGCTTGGGTGGTGCTATGGATCTGCAGCTGCAGAAGTCACCAGTGCCTCACGACTCACAGGCAAACAGGCCTGCAAGAAGCTGGTAGAGAGAAAACACAGCCCCGAGGTCAGGAGAGAGTCAGTATCTTTCTTTTTGGAATTCTGTCAGCAGATGCTGGACATCAAAATGCGTAAGCAGTTTCTCATCTCTAGCTATTATTTTTGAGTTTCCCTTGGAAAGATGGGTGGAACAATGGCAGCTACAGATTTCTTAATGATGCAAAGAGAGCATTTTAAACACAGGCATACAGTGCTCCTTGGGCAAGTTCAGAGTTTTTTTAAATACTATGCCTCCAACAGAGAAGAGCAGCAAAGAGATTATTAGCTGGTTTCAGTGCATCTAACTAGATTTTGTACTCTTTTTTCAGAGGTAACAAAGCAACCATCGGTGAGCTGACTAAACTTTGTTTCCTCACAAAGCAATCTACTAAGAAGCATGCACTGGTTAGTACAAACATGAAGAAACAGCAAGCCTCTAAAACTGTTTATGATACAAGAAGTCTTCAGAGTACAGGATATGAGAACAGTGTCACCACAGTACAGGATATGAGAACAGTGTCACCTATACTCCCATATCCAAGCTCTTGGACCAGAGTGAGTTTTATTAATAACCACATACCTTCCCAACAATAAGACAGCTTGCAGCCAACAAGTTAAATGCCGTCTTTAAAAAGAGAGTAGTGTAAGAATGTGCTGTATATAAAAATATACAGAACAGCAAGACAACTTGAAAAAGGGGAAGGAGCAGTGTAACAACAAAATCTCAAAGAAAAAAGAGGAAAATATCTTACAGTTCCTGCTTTAATAAGTAATACTTCAAACAAGCAACTTTGATATTTATTTTGCTAATATTATTTTGGCAGTTATATATTTATTTGACGAAAGAATATCTAACACAGGATTGCAGCTACACAAATATCCCACTTCCACAGCCACAGAACACACTACTACCATAGGACTGCAGAAAAACAAACCTTATCAAACCTGTTCCTTAAGTTTGGAAAGCTCTTATCTTAAGATACAACACTGTAATTCTTTAAAGCTCATGTATGCTAAAGATTCAGCATTATTTGAAAAGCATCAAGAGCAGTTGCTGTAGCTGTAACAGCTGAGAATCACATACTGCACCCAGTACACTTTTGGCATGGTACATAAAACCCTGCTAGTTAATTGGTAGTAATAACAACTTTACAGTGACCAGCTCAGACCATCCCAAGCAACTTGAAAGACTCTTATTGAATTAATCCAAACCTGTTTGTTTTGAATTTATAGAGAACACCCATAACTCTTTACTCCTTAGCATATAATTATCAAATTTAAGGACCTTATCAGAATTTCCTTACAGATCTGCTAACCCAAATAATTTTTAAAAAAAAAAAAAAAATCCTGTGGCTATGTAGTAAAAGGTGAAAATTGTGGTCAAGTAAGGGGAAGAAATTAAAGGGTGAAGGGGTTGGGAAGATCTTGATTTAAAAGCTGATTTAGAGACTTAGGGACTTGTTTTTCTTCCCCCAGTATTTGAGACACTGGCTGCTGTTGCAGTCAGGTTTTCAAAACAGCTCAGTCCATTTCAAGCTTACTTACAGGAGCAAACTATATTTCTATAAGCACTAGTATACCAGGTAACCATGCTCAAGTCAAATTTTACACCAATTTCTAATTCAATATCATTAAATCAGTTCAAGTATTCAAAAAGGACACGGTTTTGAAACACAGACATGAAGCAAACTTAAGATATATTAATCTGAAAACCATGACTCTTATTTTAGTTCTGCAATATGAGCTGAGAACTAGATCCAAAAGAAGGATTAAGAGCCCAAATCCTGGCTCCCTTTTACTTCTACAGCCTGACCCCAGGGTTATGTTTCTCAGCCTGGTCTCTCACTTCTCACCTCCTCACCCTAGCAGGTGACTGTCTAGAGCTTGTAACCTCTTTCTGCACTTTTGATATTGAAGTCTGAGTCAGTAACATCAAGAAGCTCCCTACTTAGGTCACTCCTAAATCCTTTTGGGATCTGTACACACGAAAGTCCTCTGTCTTGTCTGTGTTAAGCATCCTTTAGTCACACCTAACATGTCAATCCCACGCCACACAGGTGCAGTCATGATGCCCAAGTTCCTTTTTCCAAGAGCTCTGAACACTCCTTAAAGCTATGAGAGGTACAGGATCAACTCTCCCAGTTAGTGGAAGGATTGCAGATCTCATACTATCTTGGCTGAGACTACAGAGGAGATTTATCATCAGAATCTCAGTGTAATTCCATATTACCTGAAATGCGGAGGTTTCTTTCGTCTGCAGGGAGCAAGCAAGCAAGAGCATGACTGCGTAATTTAAAGAGAAGAGCACTCACTCAGGAAGAGGGGGAATAGGTGAATTCTAGCTCCTGCCCCAATTCCCACTTAAGATAAAAATACACAGACAGTCATTAGGGCAGGGCCTGGAAACCGAGAGTTTTAGGAAGGGTGGCAGCTGTTCCAGGAAGTATGTGTTCATGAATTCAGCAAAGTAGAACATGAGTAAGCAAGCTAAAGCAGGCAAGACATCTTTAGCAGAGGAGATTATTAGTCTTTTAAGGAAGCTATTTCATGAACAGTGTGATAAGGCTGGAATGTCAGGGCTATTCTGACTTGGAAGACAAAAATCACTGTATACCCAGATAGTGAGTTGTCTCAAGCTCTAATTCAGCAAGCTTTTTCTGATGTAATTTTCCCCACTGGCAATCAATTATTTATTTGCATAAGATGGGGTTTTTTCACTTCCCACTAGCAACACCAGAAATTTCCAAACAAGCTCTGGGCTCGAACAATGCATTGCTGTGAAACAAACAATTTAGCAAAGTGTGCCACACGAACCAGCACCAAGGTTATGGATTGGGTGGACCTAAGTGAATTATTGCTTATGAACAGAAGCCTTTCTGTAATAATGCTACTTCAGATTAGGGAAATTCAATTTGTTGAGACCAGAGTTTAAGCTGGAGAAGTGTTCATCTTTGTAAAGAACATGAATAAGAACACAGCACTACAACAAAGAAAATATGAACCTTTGGTCATGTGTCAAAGGCAGCCTTATCAACATGTTTAGCAAGCATCCAAATATACCCCATACAAGCCATGTTGTCTATTTGATCATACCCTGTATGACTTACTTAAATTCCTGTCTCTAAGACTGATTTCTATGTTGAAAAACTTCAACCTGTTTTAGGCATGGGGGGTAAAATATACTTCAGCAATAATGGAAAATCCTTGTTCATCTCAGAGATCCTGTTCCTGAGCACTCTTGTACTCCAGACCCCCTTCCACAAGCCTACCACTGCTCTAAGCAGAACAGGTTTCCATAGAAAGGGTTGAAAAGAGAGGCAGTTTTAACAGGAGTGGAAGGAGTTGTATATGGAAATGTATTGATGCATATAACATATAATATCAATATATGTATATCAGCTGCTGTATATTAAGCTTGGTATGACTTCTGTGGTAGTCCAAAGCAGACATGCTGCTGAATCACTAATATTAAATTTATGTTAGTTCAAGATGATACAGTTATTTTCTCTTTGCAGGAACTAAACGTATGAGGTATCTGAGCAAGAATAGCTCAGGTCACACTAATTTTGCAGATATTATTATGCCTGGCAGGTTCTCAAGATGCTGAAGCTCACTCCCCTTGCCCAAGAAACTCCAGATCATTAGTAAGGAGCATATGTGTAAATCACAGGTGGGAGAGTACTCTGCAGAGAGAGTCAAACCATTTCACTCATTTGAATGTGGTCAAGGGGAGTAGTTATTCAGAGAAGTGAGACAGCAGATGGCCACCAAAACAACCAGAGTAGCTCTCAGGGGTAATTGTGTTTTCTGCTGAGCTGTAAACATCAGCCCTGTGGGTATTTCCACACACCCACACGTTGATCCTGAGCTCATACACACTTAGAGGTTAGCTGAGCTTTCTGATGGGATCTCTCGTGAATTCAGCTCAGCAAATACCTATGTATTTGCAGGGTTAGTCTTTGTAGCTGAACTGGATCCACCAAATCTGTTTTGTTGATGTTGCTGGTGCTTGTGGCTGCTAATCTTTTACATTCATGACATGAGAAAAGTTCCCCCGCCCTCGCCACAGCTCCTCTACTCTGGTGGTCAGGTGGTTTTTAGATGTGTTATACCAAGAAGAAAACCTATTAATGAAAAGGTACTACTTCACTGGCTATCCACATTGAACAGAAAAAACACAGAGAAAAGCAATGAAGAACAAAAACCAGAAGACCTGAGAATTTGTTTCAGGCTTTTGATTCAAACTCTTAGGTATAAAACCTTGCTATTTCTGACTTGTAAGAAAGGAAAACTTGAAAACAAATTTATCAAATTCAGCAGTGAAAAGTGAATATACCGTAAATATGTTAAAAGAAAACACTCAGCACAAGTTGTTTAGAGTACCTGTACAAATGTATTGTAGCCAGGCCTGGGTAGCTTAGGAAAAAAAGAAAACTACACAAGTGAACTTACAGTATTTTTAAAAGTAGTTTCCTCTCTTTATTCAGGAATATCCTGGGAGTGGCTCCTTGGTACAATGGCATTTTCAGCTAGAGAGAGGGGCTAGCACAACTGCAGCTGCTCCTCAGCTACATGCTTTGATACAGAGCAGAAATATACCCATTCAGAGAACTGCCAGGCTGCCCTGATCATTTCCTCAGAGTAAAGGGAAAAGATTTAACAGGAACCTTACGACACTCTCAGTGACAAGGGTCTGCACCGAGCTTCTGCACAGGGACAGCAATGTCCCCACTGCTACCCAATGTCCTGTACAATGCAATAAAAAACAATCCAGGATGAACTTTCAGTTATATATTGGGCTTTCTTTAGGTGCATCAAGGGGAAATGCAAGGGCAGAGCCCTTCCCCGAACAAAGAATGCTGAAATTTAATTAATGTGCTTCATGCCTATGCAGACCTGCCTTGACTTCCATGAACATAATGGGGGTGTATATTCAAGAAGCTGAGCACTGTTTTTTATGAGATCAGGATATTATAAAATAATACAAAAAGGTGGTGGTACAGAGGTTGTGTTTGCTGCTCAAGTACAAAATCAGTGTGTGCCCCAGTGGTGTTCCATGTCTGGTGTTGCAGTGACAGATATTGCAGTTAGAATTAATGAGAAAAGCCAAAAAGTGAGGAGAGCCTGAAGACTGCACTTATTTCTTACACTTATTTCAAGTACACTGGCTGTGTTTAACAGTAAATATTCTTGCCAAAATGAGTTAGTGATAAGGATTGAAACAATTACACTCTTGAGGATCTTTTGGTGTTGATCAAGTTTTCTTCGATTTGTGGACAGAGAATTTAAAAGTCTAGTCATGAGGCTTGAATTTAATTCAGAATCAGATACAGAAATGACAGCTGGAAGCTGTAAAGAAAGCAGAGGGTTTTGTCTTAAGCTTTGCAGATCCAAGTGATGAGTTATTCTCCTTGATTGCAAATTACCTTTATAACCAACAGTAAAGAGGCACAAAACTGAGCTCTCCCAGCACATTTCTTTGAGACAATTCAGTTACCACTGTAACAAGATGTTTTCAGACATTATTACCTGAAGGCAACCTGAGTAGCGCAGTTATCTAATGTTTACTTTGTAATCATCATTTTGTCTCTTTTATATTACACTTAATTCCCAGCTCTGACAGAGAATTAATCAGCTGCACGAGGCAGGTATAGCTGGCTCACAGTCCAGCTGGTGCAGAACCATTTGGCTTTACATCAACCTTCTGCACCAACGCTGGCACAGTGGCTGTGGAGAAGCAGGGAGGAAGAAGTTACAGCAGGTATGACTGAGCTCATATCTGTTTTCTGGTGGATTTGGGGTTTAACTTAGGTTTACAACAAGTCCTGGACAGTTTGTTTAACACACAGCACTCAATACAAAATACAGTGTCTGGAAATAAGTACACCATGGCATAATCTTACTCAAAATCACAATTCCTGCAGTTCTGAAGAAAAATAAACTTATTCTGGGATCAGAATAAAAAGTGACAGGAAACAAGTGATTCTCCCTGCCCCACGTGGAACAGAGATGTGGACAGGCTGGAGGGGCCCCATTGCAGCCAAGGTGCCCAGGGCACCATGGACTCCTGACACAACACCAGGGACCTCAGCACCTGTAGGGCTGCTCTGTTAATGGTGTTCCATGGTATCCCTGTGGGAGGGCTGCAGTGTGCTGAGAGTACTTCAGTTCCTGGTTCAAAGGCAGTCTGCCCTTGGAGACACAAACAGGCAGGAAGCCACACAGACTTCTGGTTTTGTGAACAATTGAAACCGATTGACATTTTCCTATAAAATTTACAACTGTCAAAATCATATACTATGATTTAAAAGAAAAGTGTTCAAAGAGAAATAATGTTTCACTTTCTTATGAAAGAAATATTTGAAAAGCTTATTCTCCCCACCTTTAAAGAAGAGACTGTATGCAACCTGCCAGTATTTACTCTTAGACCTTCCTCAACAGGACCCCACTGCTCTGTCTGCTCCTCTAACCCTCCCCAGAGCACCTTAGTCTTATCACACATCAAGATCCATCACTCATTCATCTGTTCCTGTTCCTCCTAAGTCTTTCTCCAAAGAAACCTGATTCATCTCTTTGTAAATAATTGATCAAAAGTTCCTTTTTATGTATCCTATACTCTGGTTTTAAATGTAAACTTCAGACCGTAAGAGTCAAAATTTATCAGACAGGGACATCAATCATTCATGAAGTAAAACCACAAAACACGCAAGTATCCAAAAATAAATTGAATTAAGAACTTGGAGATATTTAGGAGACTCCTTCCCTGTTTTTTCCAATTTTTCATTCTTCACAATCTTATAATGCATTATTATTCAGAATGGCTCAATAATATCTTAATCAGTACATCTTCAGTCTTCCTGCATTTCTCTACTTGTACCGTTTTCCTTTTAGAAAAATCTCTTCATTCACCCTCAGGAAGTAACCAGTCACGAGTAATTTTGCTCAGACTGATTGCACTGTTTTGGGGGAGTACCTCTGTCAATTCCTTATAGTACTTTTAAGCCAAACACTGAAATTTCTCTATACTCAAGTTGCATCACTACCTACTGACTAGCTCTACAGAGAAAGGAAAATACAGTCATCACAAAGAGCCTCCTCACTACATCACCTGAGTAAATAAGCATCATAGTCCTTTCCTGGCTAGCACGAGGGCGAAACACCATACCTGCCTTGTTCCCGCAGGACCAAAAACAATGCTGTTAATCACAGGTCAGAAAAACGCAGGCAAACTGAGCATGAATGACTGCTTATCAATGAAGTTTCAAAAATATGCTGCACCCTTTCAAGTATTTTTATGAAAGGTCTAGGATGAAAATGGGAAAGCAGTGACAGCTTAGGAAAAAAAATCAAAACCAGGGAAAATCACTTACTGTACTTGGTTCTGCAGAGGTATTCAACACAAACATCACCCTTCCTTGTCCAGCTGCCAAGTGCTAAAGCATGAAATGAGCAGCTGTTTCCTTCAAGCTGGGGCTGTGTGTCTTAACTAGTCACATGCCCCTCCTGATAAATCTCACTGCCGTGCCAGGAGGTTAGAATCTGAAGATCATTATTCCCCCTATTAGAAAATCCTTTTCATAATAGCAGCCTTTGCTACAGCATTTGACTGGAACGCAGCGCTATGTGCTCCATAACTTCTGGTTTTTTGTTGGTAGGTTTTAGTTTTTTTTTTTTAATGACTAACACCAAACAGTAGATAAGGCTCAACCAACAGCAGGGGCAGCACAAGTGGAAAGTTAAACACATCCCCGTTGATCACTTCAGGTTTTTCTGACTTCAGACTCTGCTGTGTTTTAATTCTGGAATTTAAACAGAAACAGTAACATTTAAAATACTGTTGCATTCCTGGTGTCTTTGACACCAGGCCACTCCAGTGATGATGCAAAATACACGAACAATCCCACTTCTGGAGATTAGTCGTTCTTAAGGGTAACATTACTATCTTTTGTGTTTGGACAGTTGAGTTATGAGTATTAATACTGGAGATCATTTTAATTTTGGCATCTGGCATTTTTACATCATGGATTATGTGGCTGCATTTTGCCAGACATTGTATAGCCAGACTGAGACAGACCCTTTGAGGTGAGGACTATCAGTCTAAACAGAGAGAGCAAAAAAAAGCATCCTTATCCCCACATTCCCAGATGTAGGACAAATGAAGGAGAAATGCTGAAGTCAAGAAAGGGAGAGGTTTTGATGGAATTTTCCAGGGTGATACATTACTGAAATTCAACTGAGACTTTACTCTTAACTCCCTTTAGCTTGGTCACACATTTAAAGATATTTAGGTATTTAAGGACAAAGGCGTACAGTCAATGGTATTTCCAGGGTGAGGTGCAAAATATCATTTTCTGAATTTCTGAAATTCCCATCCCACATATAGGATACACTGTGCTGAAACCCTGGCAGTACTGCAAATTGGCAAGACTGAAAGTACACAGGCAATTGTCCATCAGTATAGGATGTGGTAATGGTATTTTGATGTTTGGTAGGCAATCCAGATCCTGCAAGATGGCACAGTCTCATTGGGTTACAAAGGGGATTATAGGGCATTTTTCTGAAATACAAACTGCACCAATAGATAGTGCTGCAACCGAGATTTGAACAAATTTAAGGAATTTCTCAGAGCCAGGTGTCTGCTTTTAAAATTGTTAAACAGAATAGCATATCTAGCTGGCACATTTGTCAGAATCCAGTGAAAGCAGCAAATCCCTGAAGATGAAGTCTGCAGTGACAAAGGGTAACTTGGGCTGCTTCCTTTGACCTTATCCAGCTCTTCATATTATATAAGCTGGCACATGGTTACAAAACTATGCTGCCAGCATAGCCTGGAGCAGGGAAGAAGCCCTTGTGCTAATTACCCACGCCTGCCTTTGTGAGCTTCTCCTGTTTCTCCAGGCTCTGGGGAAGCAAGTTTTCAGAGAGCAAACTCCCTCCTTGAAGGAGCTCTCGCAGCCTGGCCAGGGATGGGTATCCAGCTGTGAGGAGGCTCTCGTCCCAGCCTGGGGTGCAAAGGAGCTGTGGGGTTGGGGTTCCTCCTCAAAGGGCTTGAGCTTTGCCTGAGACCTGGCCTCCTCTTGGCCTGAGTGAGGGGGTCAGTGCAGAGAGAGGAGGAAGGCCTGGGGAACAGGGAATGTTTGCTGCAGGAGTGTCCTGATGCACAGCCAGGCTGGCAACGCCTCAACGAGCTCCTGATGTCGTCCTGGGGGACTCCAAGAGACTGTCCCAGGGCACAGGGCTCTGTGACACAGCACAGCTGCTGAGGAGGCTTTAAAAAAGGAGGTTACACTCCCTAAAAAGAAAAGTAGCTTTTGTACTTTCTGAAATGAGTAGACAAATAAATTAATTTTTATGGCTCTGTAAATACTTCCATAAACTGCGGTTTATGTGGGAAAAAGTTTATCTATCCTCATGCTAGACACAATTTTAAGTCATTTTGAAACAGAACAGAGAAATAATTTGGGTGTAATTCCTGAAAATAAAAGTCTTTAAAATTTTGTGGAGGTTTTCCTTTTTTTTCCTATTCTTTCCTGTTTTTCAAAAGAAATACTGATATACAAAAGAAGATCAGTAGTTAATGCAGCTACAAAAAATTGTGTTGTGTTCTTACATCTATCAGATAGCATCTTAATTATGACAAAAGATTTGCTGTGTGGAATGCAACAGTATTCCGCCTTCTCTTTCTGTTAAGAAAACAAATGAAGACTGGATTGAAAAGGATACATTTCTTTCTCTGTGGACATTCATTTGTGAGCAGGACACGATGATCCTTGTGGGTTCCTTACAACTCAAAAATTCTATGATCAATACCTCAAACAAAAACTAAGAGATGAACACAGATTTCTCAGTCATGCTGAAATGAGACATGAGAAATACTGAAAAGGAGTGACAGAAAGCAAGTACAGTTAGCACTGAATTGTGATAGGGATGTGTACATGTAAGGTAAAATTTTTTATGTCACATAGTATGGATATCTTTTAGAATAGCCTCAAGGAACTAAAGAATGGAACAGTTGTCCATTTTGGTTTGGGTTGAGATCAGGAAGATTTTTACTCTTATTGATGCTGGATAAATGGATCCAGAGCCTCTCCTTACTGTAGGGGAGGCTTTATTTCATGGCTTCTTTTTAACTGTTGTTTCTATTTTTTTTTATTTTTAATTTTTTAGATGCACTTGGCTGTGTCTTTCTTATGTGTCATTTAATTAACCGTAGGTGTTTTAATTTAGAAATTGGTCACTGATAGATAGCTTATCTCAACATCAGTGCTTTGATACTGTGCAGAATTTTGAACTATAGAGTTATTTTCTGCATATGGATATCTGTTTTGTGGGTTTCCTGAAAATGTCTCTTTTCTGTTATCATATTCTTCTGGAATTTATGGAACAGATGTAAGACTCTCAGTGGACATAAATGTCAGGTTATACTAACTGCAAGTCTGTGTTGCTACGTTTGTTTCCTAGATGGCTGCACTACTATTCAACTTCAGCCTTTTAGAATGAATGTACAGAACTCAAACCTACCAGACAAACTGCCTGGTTTGCTGGTCTACCTCACTGTCCCAGATATTATGCAGCCTTCACTATCAGCTGAAGTGAATGAAAGCAGACCATGGAAGCCTTCACTAGACAGGATGTTTTATAAATACCTAAGTGTGAGTAAAGGGGCTGCTATAAATAGTCCAACAGCTCTTACACAAAGCTTCCAGCTAAAGGACACATGAGGGGCATATCAGATAGGAAATTTTGCTGAAAATACTACATATAAGGCTCTCAACCTTACATTACGTTTAATCAGTTTTAAACATTTATGGGCTGTATTACATCCCTAGCAATGTAAGTCAGTTCCAGGTTCTTCAGTGTAATGCTCTAGGGGGCACAGGAGTACTGCAAATGCCCAATGCACCTCCTCTTTTGTGCCCAAGGGTGAACCCAGTAGTCACATTACCTCTGAGAGAGTAAGAGTTGAGAGGGTAAATTATCAAATTAGAGCATCCCCAGATACGACCCTTGAAATCAGTCCTTCCTTTATATCCTCCATTAAATGTCATAAGGTGAGCCTAGAGCAATCTTTAGAGTCCAGGCTGCTTTTCATTGGAAAACAGCGCCCTTCAGTGATTTAAGTATATGAGAAAACAACAATTTAAATGAAAGTTTGATATGCTGTGTACCCATCTGAAATTCAGAGTCTGCAAATTAAGCTAAAATATCCAATAATTCTATTGTCAGAAATTACGGATAGAAAAAATTGTTGTGCTCTGTTAAACATTCCTTTGAAGTTGAACAGTAATAGCTCTAGTCTATGAAGCATAGACCTGCTTTTTGACAGCTCAGCTGCACCATGGCAGCCAGTGGAGGATTTTTTTGTTGACCCAGTAAACATTCAGCCCAGCTATAAGCCTCTGACAAAGATTTTCACTTGTTACTGTGACTCCTGAGTTCCCTGGGAATTAAGCCATTCTGCCGGTAGTCTGTGCCCTCAGTGCTTCTCATGCCATGTTCCAGAGGGGCCCTGGCTTGTCCTCTAGGCTGTCTTTCCACCCCTTTTGGATGGCTCTTAGTTTTCTCCTAAGCACTTGGTCTGCTTAGTGGAAAACCCAGAAGCAGTATGCCTGGAATGGAAGGGATGGGAGAGAGAATAGGATAGGATAGGATAGGATAGGATAGGATAGGATAGAATAGAATAGAATAGAATAGAATAGAATAGAATAGAATAGAATAGAATAGAATAGAATAGAATAGAATAGAATATTTCAGTTCGAAGTGACCTGTGAGGATCATCTGTTTGGATGAACATCATCCAACTGAGAAGCACAGACCTATAAGAGTAAAGGAGAAAGGATCCAGGAGGTAGAGATGGGAAGTGGAAGGATGAAGCATAATGATAAATGTGGAAGGCAGCCTTTTCTCTCCTGTACATTACTGGTGGCACTTCCCTCCCTTTCCTTCTTTCCACTTCTTGATGTCCAGCTTGGAATCTGTACGCTGGTTTGTGGAATTGCTGTGCACTCACAGCTGTACCTTAATGGGAATTGTATCTTAACTTGTGTGATATTTTCTTTAAAGAAGTATAGGGAGATACTAGAATTTAGGATTACAAATTTGGCATGAACAATAGGGGATGGTCTTATTTTTTCTGTATCTTCGGTTCTCAGTTTTAGAAAGGGGATAACAGTGACTGATGGGATGCATGAACACCTCAAACCTACTCAAACAAAAATATCCCCATTTGCAAGACAACCATTATCACACTTACTCCTGCCTTTCCAAAGCCCACAGTATTCACAGAGAAGCTGGAAATTTATAGTTTCTTCCTTACAGAGACATGTGTAAGAAATTTTAATTATTGAAGTTGTTACTATTATAGCAAGAACACTGTTCTTTATTTCCAGTTCGCTTTACTTGGTTTTGTTTCACCTTGAAGTACAGAGGTGGAATGAGAAATAAAAGTCGTTCTGCACTGTGAATGCTAAAGCAGGCTGGCATCTCCCTTGCTAAGAGATGGGGTGAAATTGTGCTGTGCAGTGATAGCACTAAGGACAGCTTCTGTAGTAGCAGTGACGATAGATCCATGATTACAAAAAAAACCAAAACCCAAAGCAACAAAAGCTCTTCATTGTCTATTACCAACTACATTGAATAGTCATATTCTACCGGGTGGATATGCTCATTTCAGAAACAGAGCTCAAAGAGTGTGTTCCAGTAATTCTAGACTTAGATACAGTAGCACAAAAGAACATCTATCATAATGGGTTTTTTCCCAATACTGTCTAGATTGAAGTTGAAGATTTCTAAATAGACTTGTGCATTTGGAAGAGATTTGTTCTCTAGGTTTCTCCAGCCGTCCTCATTGTGAGTGATGTGCTGAACAAGGATGGGACATTGCTGTAATGTTGAACATACAGCAGCTCTCAGTTTTTGCTGTCTTTTCTGCATCTGGTAAGTTTGAGCTAATCAGTAGTTCCTTTACCATTTAAAAATCTCTAGTAAGTATGGTTTTTCCCCACACTTGGTGCAAATGAATACAAGAGACCAAGACTATGACATCAGGGTTTTTTTCCGAATTCTTCATGACATCCTCTCTCAGACTTTAAATGAAATTATAGTTGCACAGAAAGTTTTCAATTTAGCAAACATATGTTTTAAAATGCATTTATTTCTGTTTTACTGAAAGTACCAAGCTTTCTGCATTTTGTCTCCCCTATTGTAAGTTCAACTTCTGTCAACTTTGTCTTGTATAAATAATTTCTGAGAATTATTTTCACTCAAATTTTACAACAGAGAGAGAATGTTATCTGCCAAATTTGTATTACACATGAATAGTGAAAAATGTTTTTTTCGCTTTGATAATTCTGATAAACATATTGTCACCACTGATGTCACAGTGGTTCTTGGTTTGGTAAGTCAGTCTTTCCCCAGTGACGCAGCACAGGCTGGTACTGAGTATCTAAGTACCAGCTTATAGCACTACATTCCAAATTGCAGCATGACATAGTCCATTTGCACTGACATTACAAGAGTAGAAACAATGGAGACTAGTAACAGACCCAGAAAAGAGCAAAAAACCAAGCCTATTTCCTTCTTCTCTCTAGAAAAAAACCTGACCTTTTTTTAACAGTTTCTGTCAAAATACTAAAAACTAACGCACTGCTCACTTATGAATGCAGTATAAAATGCAGTAGCATTTTTATGCACTGTAAAATGAGCCATGGATCACAAATGCCTACCCTGACAGAGCTGTCAGGCAGGATCTCCACTTAGTCCAACACACAGCATGTTTATCAGTCAGACTGTGCTATCCAGCAGTCTGAAATCTGCTGTGGATGTCTCAGGGTTCGTGCTCCCAGCTTACTCTGAGATGAGTGAATTTGCATCCATCTGTGCCTTCCCACTATGTATGAAGTATTCAGTGCTAAGACAAGAGAGAGTCTATTGCTTCCATGCTCCTTAGCTGAGAGGAGATTTGCTTATTATAGTCACAACACTTAATATTTTGTATGACAGAGCCCCCTGGGGCCAAGGTCTCTATATATAACTGCTGGATTTATTACACTTGTTTTACTTCGGGCCATTCTCTGTTGTTAGTTCCAGTTCCATTTCTTTTAGTGGTGTAGAGACATTATCCTCCTCTTTTATGCTTTTGCTGGTTTTAATTATTGCTCAAGACAGTTATCTCCAACAGAACATATCTGAATGAATAGATCTATATCAGAGTGGTGTGCTGGGTCCAGAATTCCACCCAGGCTGTGTTCCAGTATAAAACCACAGCACTATATGAAGGCAGTATGAAAGTTCTTTCTTTTAAGAGAGAAAGAAGAGACTATCCATGCTTGGGAAGAAGGTCGAGCAGCATGGAAAAATTCAGCATTAATCTACTTCTCTCTCTTGCCTGTTCCCATTTATGAAGTTATGAAATTATTTTGTAGTTCAATTGAGACCGAGTTTGGTTTTCCTTTTCCCTTTAGTAATGACCTCATCTTTGAAGATTTATCTTTGTCTCCAGCCTTCCAAGATAATTGTGGTATGGTAATAATCCAAAATAACAATGGAAGACTATGCTGGAACACTATGCTGGAAAAAAAGGTGTGTTAGAATATAAAGGATTCTAAGAATGCTGAGCTGTCTAAACAGAGATGTTGGTACACATTAATTTCTCTTCTTTCTAACTCAAGTGAATTACAGCTCTATAATGTAAACAGTCATAATCAATTAGTGAGACAATGCCAGACCTGTTAGCCTGACTTTAAATTCCTTTGTCCAGCCCCACAATGGAGTTATTTGGTACATGGTTGGACCATGTTGGCAGAGCAGACTGCACACAATGCTCTGTGTCACACTGTAGCTGCTCTGGCTGTTCACTGCATTTCTGCTGTCTTGACCAAGTGGCACAACTTCATTGCAATACTGGCAACAGGGTGGCCACTTTGCATTTGTATTTTCCTGGGGCTGTGTGGTGCTGCACTACAGAAGTGTTAGAGCAGGGCTGTGTTTTGCACCGTGCAGCTGTTGGAGTCCACAGAGTCTGTTAGGGACTATTGTGATAAGTGGGTCTGCAACCACTACTAGACAGGGGATCAGGAAGAGACAATTCAGAGATGACATACAGATGAGAGCAAATTGCTGCAGTGAGTTTAGAGAAGAGCAGAGGACTGAATCTACTTCTACATAAGGCAGAGTGTTTGTCATTTCCCTCTGCTGCCAAAAGCTGGGAAAAGCTTCTCCTTCCCCTAGGGTACCCTTCTTCTTCCAAGGAAGTACTATGCTAGGAGATTACCCACCCTGAAATTCAGCATAAATAGGAAGAAGACAAAACAAAAATACTTCTCAAAACCAACTTTTTTTTTTTTTTTTTTTTTTTTTTTTTTTTTTTTTAATTAAGAAAAAAAAAAAAAAAAAAAAATTTCCCAAAAACAACTTTTTTTTTTTTTTTTTTTTTTTTTTTTTTTTTGTGGTAACCTAAGACATGAAGATACCTGCATGGTTATTGACCAGGTGTCTTGTACTCCAAGGCAGGCTTTCTTGTTCCCCCTGGATTTTTTCTTGTTTTTTGTTAATACCATATATTCTACGTATCCTTCAACAGCACTCTGCTGCTGCTGTGTGTTTACACAGCAGAAACCCACTGCTACTAATCCTTGGAAAGGAGATCTCAGGTCAAGTCTCCCACTTTTTCTCCTCTGTTGTTCAGATAATAAGTCTTTTTAAGCTGCCTAGGTGTGACCAAGTGAGAGATTTGATGAATTCATTCTAGACGTATTTTTCTATTTGGTTAATATGTCTGTTTCATCTGCTCCTGAACAATGGCTCCTTATTTTGTACCACAATTTGCACACGGTCTGGGGTGAATGAGAGAACTTAAGGTAAAAACCATAGCTGCACTTTGGCATAAAGATTGATTTTAAAGGAGCTTTTTTAAAAAAATCCTTGCTTATGCAACAGTACTTTTCTAGTCCACTAGAAGAGTAGGAAAGCAACCAAAGTAAAGTTAATGGATTTTTCTGGTAGCACAGAGACTTCTGGGAGAAGCAGTCCATCTTCCATACACACATTGACCTTCACCCTTGTGCAGTAAGTTGGTGCAAAGCCTGCACATTTAATTCCCATTTGAGCTAAAGGATTTGTGTCAGCCTGAGCAATTCTCACTGTTGTGGGTCGCTACTCATGCGTGTAGAACACTGTCATCTTCCCCTTAAACTTTTATCTGGAACATACTACATCCATACTCTTCTGCTGTAAGCAGGAAAGCTTTTGGGTTTTGGATAAGAGAAATGGTGAAATTAACATGCTGTGTTTATAGTCAGACTAGATGATCTAATGACTCTGCCAGGCTTTAAATTTTATCAGTCTGTTGAAATGATTCTGCTTAAAATCAATGAGACTACCCATATGCTTAAATTTAGGCACCTGCATAAACATTTTCACAAGTCAGGATGTTATCCAGCACATAGTTATGAGCTAGGTGTTTTAAACATTATCAAAAAATTATTTTTTAAAACTAACATTTCTGTTGTGTTGAACAGCTGCATCTGTTTGTAGAACTATTTTGATGCTATCCAATACTGAATGTCGATATCTTAATGTGCTTTAACTGGGTTTCTTTTTGTGTTCCCTCTTCCCCAGTTCTGTTTTTTGAGTGACACTACTGTAGACTGTACATGTGTTCTCAAAAAATCTTGCTTTGACTACTTAAAAGACTTTTAATTCTCCGCTCTTTTTATTCCTATAATGTTAGTGGGCCTGACTAAATAGTGACTTGGAGCACAAAGCTTCCTTGTAAGAGTGTCTGGTATAGTGGAATAAGGGCTTAGAGAGAAATTAAGATACTTACACTGGAGCAATTGCATGAGGAATAATAAATCTTGCTAAACCTGAACTAGGTTTGCAGGAAAGCATGGCATGACTTATCACCCAAAGTGCATTACTTTTTAAGCCATGTGATTTTTCTTCAAGTCAGTCAGCTTTCCTGGAACCAGAAATCCATACTGCCCACACGGTAGTGACAGCTGACTGAGGTATTTATTTGACAACCCTAAACCTCTTTAATGACCTGGCAAAATAATGTCAGGGTAGGAAGCATGTGAACCTCCACTTCCTTCTGGTATATCAAATTCTCATATTTATTTTTTAGCTTGGAGTTTTAATAATTGCAGCCCTGCTAGTACTTGTGAACACTCAAAAGTGTTTATGTAGAAAGAATCTCCTGCAGAGTACTTAGACCCTAGCAGGTGGTAAGATTTTATAAGGTGCTGGGGTGTAAATTTCATTCTAAGGCCTTCTGAAATCACAGAATCACAGAATAAACTAGGTTGGAAAAGACCTCTGAGATCATAGAGTTCAACCTGTGACCTCTCATTACCTTATCAGCTAAACCATAGCACTGAGTGTCACATCCAGTCTTTTTTTAAACACCTCCAGGGATGGTGACTCAATCACCTCCCTGGGCAGGTCATTCCAGTGCCCAATCACTCTTTCAGTGAAGTATTTTTTCCTCATGATTCTATCTTCAGGACAAAACCCCTCCTTTGCAAACTTTGAACTCATGAACATGTGAACTCTTGCAATTTGGAAACAAATCTTTATATGTGTGTGTTTATTTAAAGTATTAATTAGGGAATTCTTAAGTACCATCTGTAGTATTTTTTCCAAAGGCAAATGTGGAAGCGCATCAGTACATTTTTGGTCACCTTTTCTTGTAAACTACAATGTAACTGCCTGATTTGTAAATGATCTTCTCCTTATAGCTAAGGAAAGGTTTCTGTTTTGCTACATTCATGCAAATGAATGAAAGCTTGGTGGTACCAAGCTTTAAAATAATGTGGTGAGTGCTGCTGACCTGAATAAATCAAAATGATACAGTGTGTGCTGTTTAGTTGTATTGCAGTCACTGTGCAACTGACCTCTCATGGAAATGATTGCATTTATTCAGCACCAGAAATTGCAATGCTTCCTAAATTTTTAAATTAAAACACTCTTTTTCTGTTTCTGCTCAGTTTTTGTGCAGGGCAATCAGTTACTGAAATTGAAAACAAGGTAAGTTACCTGCATGAGAGCATGCTATGCTAGTTACTCAAATTGCAGTCTAAAGAGCTTTCTCTTGCAAATATCTGCACAAGCTTCTAGTTTTACTGCCATTATAGTCTTCACAAGGCCAGGCTTATAACCACCCAGAACTGAGGATTACTGTAAATGCTGAGTACTTTGAAATCAGACACAGAAAGGCCTGATCCTTTCCATGAGCGCTGGCTTACATCTGCTTCACTGGAATTGCTGCTTGGCACCTCCCTGGATCAGATTTTCGGCTGACTGCTGCTGTTTACAATGGTCCTATCGCGGCTTTTCACCTACGTGGATGACATCCTGCCTGGCTATCTTCACAATAGCAGCCTCTAAACACAACAGCATCCTATGGGGATACAGTGGAATAACAACACATCACACTTCCTTTTTGCTCACCAGCAACTTTTACCATAAACTGCTAATCCTAGACAACATCTGAGTAACAACTTAATAGTCTGAGTAGCATATGCTTAGAGGTAATGTGTTAACACAAATGAGACTAATACAAAGGTTATGCTCACAGATCTTTCAAAGAAGATAAAATTTGCACAATGAAAACCTGAGTCTATTATTCTACAGCTTCTATTCTGCTCCCTGCAAATCACAACAGCATTTCCTTTGTTAGAAGTGCAAAGGACATGTTGAGAGTCTAAGAAATCAAACACAATCTTAAACAACTAAATTCTGCCATCTTAAAAGTCTGTCTTGTTGATGGTAACTCAGTGAATTAATGTGGTCTGTACACTGATCTATCTTAAAATGGAGCTTTTTACATACTCAGTCACGATAGCGTGATACTGTGTATAGTATCTGAAAATCAGTGGATTAAAAATTTCCACTCATATTCTACTGTCAGTTTAAATTAGATCTCAGAATGGCAACAGGTAGTATTGCAATGAAAGCAACAAAGAATAACATATATTGATTTGATATCTATATGTAGCATAGTTTTGTGTATATGCATGCACACCTACACAAATTACATGTCATAATAAATTCTAAAACTCTAGAAACTTTAAGGTACTTTAATACAGGCCAAGTTCCTACCTTCATGTCTACATCATAAGACTAAATTATCACAAAACTTGCATTATATTCATTTTGATATGTTTCTATATTCCATATTAACACATCTTGTATAAATATATATTTCATATACTTCTCCCTCCCGCTGTCTGTCTCTAAATCTACATTTCTAAATGAATGCAGAGTTGACATCATATTTTCCTTTGGGGCATACATTTACCATAACATTTCTCTAGTACTTAATCACAGTCTGTAAGATAAACATGACACAAGTCAGGAAAACAGCAGTTATGGCATGGATTTATGGCAAAGGCTTCTTTTGCTCAAGAAAAGTTCTGAGGAATCCATAAGTGAATTCAGATTTCTTTATCTAAAAATCAGACATCCTACCAAACCTTTATCTAAAAGTCAGTTGCCCTTCCTTCTCCAAAGCTCATTCTTTTTTCATTTACCAGCCTGGCCACACCTGAGAAGAAGTGGAGCATGCAGCAAGCAGAAACGCCAGAAGGAGACACTTACCTTAATTTGACAGGTATCCAACTTGCATGGCTCTCCCTTTTCCAAAGAGTTCTTCTCAGGATATCTAGATGCTGAGGTTGTTTGCTCCCAGCAGTGTCCTGCCCATGGCTCCCACTCAGCAGCCCTGGCAGGGCCCTGGAGAGAGAAGCAGGATTGTGCTCTGTTCACTCCCAGCAGCCTCACTGAGGCTGGGGCTCCTCTGAGCTCAATTAGTTCTAGATTGTTTGGCTAAATGGCAACCACACTTCCTTCTATTCTTTCCCAACTTAGTTTTCCTGCCTCCAGTGGTGCTTTTTCCTTTCTTTGGACTATAAATAGGCCTGTCACAACACAGTCTATAGCAGTAAGGAAGGCAGGAAATGCATTTAAACAAAGGAAAGATCTTAGGGGGTTTTGCCCTCCCCTGCCAATATAAGTAAAAGAATTTGATAGGGATTGGTCTGCAGACACAGCTCTCTGCATGAGGAAAACACTTGGTCAAAAACATGCTAGGATGTCATCTTTTGTACTCCACAAAAAAATGAGGAGGCACAGTAGTAGCAGGCCTTAGACTCCTGAGTAATTATTATTTCCTTAAAGGATTTATTATGGCTACATATTTGAATTTCTTTGGGATCGGAGAGTTGGAAAAAGGATTTTTTTGGCTTAGAAAAGAGGACAAAATTGGCTAACATGCTTTAAGAAGACAAAGTATGTCTTCCAGGATGTGCAAATCTTCCATGGTTAAGAATGGCATTTAAAATCTATGAATCTTCGTTTTGTCTGAGTACTCTCTTCCTCAGTGGAACTTATCCTGCAGACTAGAAGTGTTTAAGCAAACTAAGTGTGTTAGTGTGTTTACGTGCAGGGAAACAGAATTGCTGTGTGTGTATTCAATGAAGATGGCTGTGTAGCTATAACTCTCAGATAGCAACTATGTTGATATCCTCAAATATGTTCCATGAATTAATCTGAGAGAAAGAATAATTTTGATACGCCTTTTTTTAAAATCAGAACTTCCAATTTAATTATTTTCAGCTTAGTGGTCTTAAAAATGCATACCAAGCTTCCAAGACTCTTTCAAGCTTGAAGAAAGAAATTAATGATTTTCACATTATACTCAGTTAAGGTGGGAATATAGTGTGGTATTTCTTTATCTCTTTGTCTATCCCTACATTTTCTGTTGTCAAGGGTACATGCCTTTCCTTCACTTTATATAAATTAAGTAAATTGCTGTAAAAAACCTTTCTGCTGCTTTATACATTGGTAGTTTTCATGTTAGAATAACTGTGTTTTACTGAAGACTCTAATGCATGGTTTGGGATTGGTGATTATTTTAGTGGGAAGGTAGAGACGTGAAAGACAGCTGTTGGTACGTGTATGAAAAGTCTTTCTTCTGTTTAAGATTTGTATCTGAAATATAAAGATGAGGGGTCACGCTGAAAGTGGTGAGAGTTAAGGACCTGTGGCACTTAAGGAATTTGGAGAATGTTAAACCTTTTGTTTCAGACATTATGTAGGCAAGGATCATGATTAGTCAGTATGCTGTTTTGTGTATGAACTAGTGTATTGGTTATTGGCATCATATAGCCAACCCAGGACAACTAATAAATCTGAATTAACCTTAGATAGACTGCATGATGCCAGAGCAGTTTATGTAAAAGTCATCTTCAGGAAAGTGCCTGCCTTGTTGAGAACTTTGCAAAGATCCTGTCTGCCATGACAAAAATGTGATTGTTTATGAAAAAGAAGAGACATACTAGTTGTGTGTGAATAAACATTGGTGTTGATTTTTTGAGAATTACTAATAAGTCAAGACCAAGGCTTTCCTTGAAAGTGCTTTTTAAAATAAAGTTAAACCAAAATTGAATTCTTCAAGCAGAACTCCTTTCAAAATCAGTAATTTAATTTATAGAAGGATCTGAAAGTTATGGTATTTACAGTACTTTTTTCTTGTGTTAATAATCATATTTAGGAGACAGGGAGAAAGCCTTTGGAAGATGTTGATCTTTGCAGATCATGTCCTACAAATCTGACTAAGAAAAATACAATTCTGTATAGTGAACAGTGGATCAAATTCTGACTTCAGCTGAAACATGGAACCAGATTTTGTTTAAAAGCCTCTGTCATGGAGATGACTGAAGGCAAGCTGCAGTCTTTCTGGCTCTTTTGGACCTCAGACCAAGGCTGAAGGATTGGCAATGTGCAAAAGCTGATTAAGCAGCTGTGGAATAGGCCTTACTAACTCTGTTTCTGCAAAGTTGGTCTCCACAGTACAACACCACTGAAATGCAAAGCTGCTTAGCACTAATAAACCTGCACATACCTTTATTCAGATGTAGTTTAGTCGAAATCTTAAATCCTCTCAATGAGTTACTAGTGGTTACAGACTTGAATTTGCATCACACATGCTCTGTGCACTGTTGGCACCAAGCAGTGCCAGAGGGAGGCTTAGTCTGGAATAGCTGCTTGCCCTGTGTCAGCACTGTGCCAGTAGAGCCCAATTGCACAAGACTGCTTGCACTGATTTTCCTGGTGGCCTTTCTTTCAAAACCACACACGTATTTTCTCAGTGTCACTCAAAACATCAAAAATAGATTGCAAAGCTAAAGCAGAATGACTCTCCTCAGTCATTCTGAGTTTGCATGCTGGAAGAAATTCTCACCCGGTGTGCAAACTTTCTCACTCCCACTTTACCATTTCAGTCTTGAGGAGAGTCTGTCTTGAACAAGTTTTCACTACAGACTTTCCCTGGGAATTGATCAGGGAGCTGGTGGAGCCACAAGAGAGCTTGGAGCAGGGTGAGAAATTGTTGCAAAGGGCAGATGCTTGTAAAGTGCAGTGAATTTTTCCCATGTCAAAGCTGAAGAGATGTATTTTCTGTCTGTCTCAATTTTACTCCTCCTAATGCATTTATACTTGTCCTCTAGGACAAACAATGGCTGCATGAGCAGATACAGGGTAACACAGTGGTATCCAGAATTTTGGGGATGTGTTGTCCCCTGGAATTCAAAGCAGTTCATCTACACTCTGTGTCCTGAAAACACATGCATGTGTGCATGTGTCACAGACACAAACAAACTCTTTTTTTTCAGTGAGTTCCTGTGTGCATATGCAGCTTCTTCAAAGTAAAGAGAATCATGAACTCCTCACCACAGGATACTTAAGGCTGAGCTATCACAGGGCAGCATGACAAAGGCACTGCTTTTCTGCTGGACATCCCAGAAGGCCTTCACACAAATATTGATTTCTACCATGGAGCCACGAAACATGAATTTAGACACACTGATATGTCTCCCCTCACCATTCCCCCACCCCCCTCCACCCATGCTGATTGTTGTGTTAGTTTTAACTCTGCATCTGGTTTTTAACAATTAGAATGCTAACAATGGTGTCCAAATTCCCATGAAAGTTTAATATGGAAGTTTTTCAGTACAGCTTCCAAAATAAAAAGCTGAACTACCTGAACCTCCTCCTCTGCTTTTATGCTGCCCCTCCCTTGAGCTGCTGAGCAGCATTGTGTAATGCCACTCTTTCCACTGACATCAGTAGGAATGGCTTTGACATCAATTCAACATGAGCAGGGAAGCACACTTCAGTGCCTGTAATTCATTAAGCAGCTTGAATTCCTTATTCTGTTATTCCTGTCCCTCTTACCTCCTCAGTTGTCTCCTTCTTGCCTTCACATTTCATTGCCTCTTGGAACATGTTGCAAGAAATTACATAACTTTTCCTGGTAAAGCTATACAGAGAAAGAAACAAAGAACTAGTTTTTATCTTCTATAGCTCTTGTTTAGTCTACCTGACTTAACACCATGAAAATCACTTGTCTCAGTAATACCGAGTAAATTACAAAGACTTTGCTTTTGAGTTCTGATTCTGTTAAACACAGATGGTCCTCCTGGACAGCAGCATAGGCTGTAAGCCAGATCCCCAGCTTCTACAAATTGGGGTTGCTTCATAAGCTTAAGTGGAGTGACACTGATTTGAGCTGCCTGAGCAGTCCTGCCAATCAGTTTTAATGTATCAGTGCCAATTCACAGCAGCTGAGGAGCTGTGAGTTTAAGGACGTTTCTAATTGTAGCTTATGCTCACTGTATAGAAGATTTATTGCTTTTCTTCCCTCTGCCACTCAAGCAAATTGTCAAAACACAGACACATCCCAAAAGATCTGCTGCTTACAGCCATGGGGCAAGGTGAAGAAATGTTCATGGTGATCTTAAAAAAAGGAAGGGAAAACTGCAGGTCAGGCTCAGGCTGTGTGTCAGCATACAAGTAGAAGACTGATCATCTGCCCAGTGTGTTTGTGGCCTCACGAGTTTAGCACAGCTGGGGGCTGTAATCCCTTATGCCATCACCTATCTCTCTGTGCTTTTGGTTGGTTGTGTGGCCATGAAGGGTGACCACAAAGAGAATCTAATTTATTCTTCACCTGCTTGCATAATTTTTTATTCCCTATCTTAAAGAACATGTCTTTTAAACCTGATGGCAGCATAATAGTGAAGATTAAAGTTAAAACTTCACTTACAGAACATTAAAATTCTTAACACCCTAACCTTCTGTGCATCCCCATCACCTTTCTCTGTGATTGATTTCTCTACAAACAACCAGGAGTTTAAAGGCTTTAGGGATGTGGTGACGCCAGGAAATATTATCTCCATGGTATTGACGAGGAAATAGAGTAATTTGCCAAAGCTCTCACAGGAAGTAATTCTTTTATTTGGAAAGCTTATGTGCTGTCTCTGCTTTTAATATTTCCTTTTTTTTTTTTTAATGGTATTTTGTGTTTCTCCTGCTCCATTTTCAGTCACATCTTTATACTCAAGGTTCTTTGTGTGCTACTTCTGTCCTGCTCAGGGTGTGTGTAATTTGGTTTGCTTCCAGACGGCTCCCAATTTCATGTTGTTTCCACTTGTAAAATTGTCATATAAGCACTCATGTGCTTTCTTTCCCCCTTCTGAGAAGCTGCTACAAACAACTGCCACATTACAACACTATTTGGCAAAACTCTCCTTTGTGCCACCATCCTCCAAAAATGTCAACACTGTTGCTGCAGGGCAGCAGGTGGTGTTTTGTTTCAGGAATGTAAAAGGGACTACATAAAATTTCAACAAGTTCTTGGACTGTCAGAAATCATCTCAAACAGGTTCTTCTGGTAATGTCCATCTTTGTGGTTGATGTCTCTGCTCTCCTGGCTGCTCATGATGCCAAGCCAGAAATCCTCATTCCTGATAGCATCCCATGTTTGTACAGGGTGGGCAGCTGCTCTCACTGTTACTAGCATTATCTCATTTATTTGCATGCTCTTTCCACCTCTATCTATCTATCTTATTTTCTCATTTGATACCTCTGTTGAGAGAAAGCATTTTTACAGCACTTGGCTCAGCAAGGTGCCTGTTTTTTACTCCCAAGCACTATGACTCAAAGGTATTAGTAATGGCTAGATGACCTCAGGCGATACAGTCCTGCACTTCAGACTTTAGATCTTTTCTACTCTTCCATTTATTATAATGTGTGTCTTTTAGAACTGAAGTTTCCAAGGGAAAAAAGTGAGAAAGCACAGAGCAGTTACATTTTTTTTCCTCCTTTGTATACAATGTATTAAGGAAAGAACGATAATATGTTTTACAGCCAATGCATCCCTGGCAAAAATACTTCCTACAGCAATCAATTGACTTTTTCATGGTTGCTAGAAGCTGTGGGTACATCATTTTAGTTATCCTCAGAGTCAGATATAGATTAGGGAAGAAAATATTTTAAAATGGCTGAAATATTTCTGGTTTTTATTTGGGTTATAGAATAAGGTTCTTATTTACACTAGTTTCACTTATAGTTCATTGACCAAGATGGGTTACTTCCCCCATATGTCTATATGAATTTATTCTCCTGGTTTCCTTTGCCACTATGCCAAGAGGTGTAACCAACTGCTGACCAAATATTTTTGGATTTCAAGATGTTGATTTCCTGCATCTACCAGAACAGGGGAGACAGGTTAGGTTAAGTTGTGCTAAATGTCTTGGTCTGAGTTTATGGAGAGATTGCAGCCCAAGTCTCTTTGCTGCCATTTCAGGTAGAGCAGCCTGTTCTAAATGGCTTTTTGGGGTATTGCTATGCAGTTCTTTTTGGAGCCTGAGTCATCCTTACAAACTTGTGCTCATCTGCTAGAGTGGTGGGCTGAACACCAGAAATCCTACCAGAACACGCTCGAGGAGAGGAAGTGACTAATTTGATTGCCACAAGGTGACATTTCTTCAGTGCCAAATCTCTCTTGCTTGCACCTGTCTTGAGAGCAGATGACTGCTGCAGCCTCCACTTCTCAAAGGAAGAGGAAGAGCTGCTCCACCACGATTCCCATCAAGTGCTGTGACAGCTGTCACCTCCTGGCTGGTCGGGGCGAGGCCCCCAGGGACAGGAGTAATGGTACCTAGAGAGTCCCAAATCATGAGGTTTATTCAGTAACATCAAGGATCACAGTGCATATCTGTTTTGTTATGTTGGGAAGATGAGTGTCTGTTCCTTTTTTTATTCAGGAATTGTTCCAGAACAGTTAATGCTTTCCTTGTCTCCTTGTCCTGCATGTATGAGCTAGATTTACATGAGCTAGACCAGCTGTTCTCAGCCTGGGGTAGGAATTTTGTTATGCAGGGAGATTAAGCAGTTTATTTTTCATGCATCAGGAAGAGTCCTCGGAGTGTTAGTCAGCTGGACTTGTTAGGTGACAACTTCTACCTTAGGCTAACGGGTGTTCTAAAAATAGCTGTTGTTACACTTAATTGCTCTGTGGAAAACTTTCAGCTAGTAGCGTGCTTTAATGCTGATTTTGGGCTCAGGCTTTTCAGTTCCAGCTATGTTCTTCTTTTTCCGGGGCTCCCCGTTTCTCCCGTTGCAGAAACACAAATTCTGTCTTGGAGTTTCTTAAGACCACTGTTCGCCTCTATGAGCTGGGGCTGTTCTTAACATTCGTTAAAGAGAACAGCGTGGCACAGCAGGTGCTGCGCTGACCTCTAGTGACAGGTCAGGACAGAAAGTGTCTGTGCTGTCCAAATCCACCAACAGCAGCTTCCCTCGGAGCATCCCCCTTTCCTGGTGTTCAGCCCAAACAAATCCTAAGGGCTTAATCTCTCCTACTGTATCTCCAAGCCTTTATAATATTTGCTTAAATTTCTGTCCAGTTGTTGAACAGCTGGTGTCAGACTCAGATCTTCTGCTGGCTTTGCAATGGCAGAATTCTATTAACTTTTATTAATACTTACTAATTATAAAACGAACAAATTTTGCAAGCTGATGATACTCCTTTCCATTTATAATCCTACAGTAAAATGATTTCTATGAAGATAACTTAGCCCTTGAAACCCAGAGTTTAAAAAGCTTGTTTTGACTCTAACAATTTGCCTTTTAACTACATTTCAGTCCATATGTCTTGCTGTCAACAGGGGAGTTGGAGGGGTTCAGTGAGATACTATTTGGTATGAAACACAATGGAAAAGTTTATAATTAGCAAACATCTCCAGAGTTTCTCTTTCAAAAGGTTTTAGACACTTCATGCCTCACAGTTTTAAATTGTTTTAATTTTAAAAATTTTGAAGTGTTAGAAAATTGCCTATAAACTGGGAACAGAGTTACTCCCTGTGTGAATCACTGAAGTCAATTGAGTGCACCAAAAATCGAGTTGCACCAAAATTAGGTGGGACAGTCTTCATATGAACAGGTACTGTCAACTGTACTTGTACAGAAGAACGAAGAGGTGACAGGGAACTAAACCAGAAACATTAGAAGTACAGGGGAATCAAAATGTGAGAGAGATGCTGCGGGGGCCTGTTGTTTGGCCTGCCCTGGAGACTGGTAGATCATGTGCAAGGGGCTGTTGTTCGAGATCCTTGCCCTTGAGTCCTGGATGCTCCTGGGTCTCTAGGAGCTGTTTTGAGTTAGATGTTCCGACAGGGAAAATGCCTCTACTCTTAGATTCTCCTATTGTCCTTGGGGTACCCATTTGTAAGTGTTTTGTTAGGTCTCATATGTGGTAGATGTAATGTGTTTAGCAAACACTCAAACATAAACCGAATTTTACTGGATGAGGTAAGGGCCATTTTGGCTAAAAACAATTATTGCTGCCTTCTGGTGGAATAACTCAATACCAGAACTATTACCAGATGTAAAATTAAAATATATGTCTGAATGCACTATGCACTTGGCAGTGAAACCCTCAAAAGCTCCCTATCATCTGCTTTGGTTTATATCCAGTGTGCTACAATGAACCAACATCACAATCAGTAACACAGCTAATGTAGTTCCTTTTTTTTCTTAGCAGCCTAAGGGAATTTAAAAATAATAATTCTCCTTTTTTTTTTAAAAAAAAGCATAATCATGAGCAAATGTGAATGAAAATTCTGTGTTCATTCAGCTCACTGTTGTGCAAAGCAAAGGATTTCCCTTTCCTGTCTTATTTTTGAAAATTCCTTATTCTATGTTTGCTATTCAGCTCAGTTTGGTGATGCAGCAGGCCAAAGAACACATTCATTGCTAAAGGCATGTTTGAAATTTCTTGCTTATGGTAAAACAAGGACAAAGATGTCACATCCCTCTGGGTAGTTTTGTTACTTGGAGGTGGTGGCTTCTATTCCTGTGAGGAGAGGGATCACTGTGAGGGAAATGATCGGTTTACCTTGGCGGAAGGTTGTCCTAAGTACCGGATAGTAGCTATCAATTTCACCACATGCCAAACCTTTATTTAGAGGCTGAAAACTACTTTTGTGGCCTCCAGTGCCAATGAACAGGAAGGATGGGATACATGAGATGCTGAGGCTTTGGATCATGAGCAAATGACAGGATGTACTGGAGGCAAAATAGCAAAAGCGGGACTTCAGTGAAGACAGCTCCTGGGATGGAGTATCAATCAAATTGATAACAGAACAGAAAGTGGGGAATGCCCTTGTGCCCAGAGATGGGCTGGGTGGCTGCCTGCAGCCAGAAGGACAGGTGTGTCACATCCTGAGAATGGCGCCCACTCAAAAAGTTACAGGGACTGCTCTGGTAACAGTAAAGTTTCATTCAGTTTTAGTTGAAAACAGATAATATCCTGCTGGGGATTTTGGAACAGGTCTTACCCACTCTTCCGGGCAGCTATTGCCTGGATGAGAAGTGGCAGAAATTGAACTTTTAATGTGAAAGAAACAAAAAATCTGCTTAGCTGCGCTCAAAACTTTTCTGCCAGAGACATTCCTCATTAAACACACATGGTGGGATTTTTTTCAAAAGAGTTTGGCACAGCCTTTTCCCTGCTCCTACTGGAATCCATATAGGTGCCACAGGTTTCAGTGGGAGGAGAGCTAAATCAATATGGAGTGCTTTGGAAAAATGCAGCTCAGAATGGATCCTGGCAGCCTGAGTAGATAGGGATTGGAGGTGATGCTGAAATTGTCACGTAGAAATTTTCCATGCTGGCTAGCATTATCCTCTCCATCCTCCTCGGTTCAGAGCTAATGGAAAGCAGTGTGTGGCAAAGCATGACTTGAGGGGAAGGGAAAGTCTGTTGAATAAAATAAGACTACCCTAATTTCCTCCCTCCTCTGTGTCTTTTATCAGGACAAAAATTGCAGAACTTTCCTCCTTCCTGAGGTTGCCACTTAACCCTTCAAGAACATACGGGTAAATTGCAAGCAACAGTGCACATTGTGCATACTGCTCCTTCTGGATGGGATTCTCCTGACGTGGGCTGAGCAGGCTGGTGCTCTGCTCTCTCCAAAGTTCACCTAGCACGTGCTCAGGTGTGGGAGAAGTAAGGGAGGAGGTCATGTTCCCACTGTCCCCTTACCTAGCTCACGTAAGGACAGGGGGCAGAGGCTGCTGTGCCAGGTCACAGGTCTCATGGAAAAATGTAGCTTGGAAGGGACCTCTGGAGGCCCCGAATGCAATTTCCTACCTTGGGCAGGGAAGACTTCAGAGTTCAGTGAGGTTGCTTAGGTGCTGAGGCACAGCAGTAATTTCTCCAGTCCAGAGGGGAAAAAGCAAAGTGAGCACAGGTCTCAGATGTATGTGGGACAAAACATGCAGCCTGTCAAATTATCTGTCTGGTGATCCAGTGGTCTTGAAGGAAACCTGACATAGCTGAAATCCTGCATTTCTTTGGTTTATGTAATTCTTTCCCCATCAGATAGTAAAATCTCTTATTAATACAGGTTATCACAGGATAATCCTGTTTCATTTCATGTTCTCTTGTTGGCACATGGGCACTGAAGTGGTAAAGGTTGGTGAGGGGCGAAGCGGTGTTTGGATTCAAGATCTTGCACAGCTGTGTCAGCTGTGGAGGTGGTGCCCCAGATGGGTCCAGATTTTCTAGTCTTTCTGTTGTGTGAAGTTATTCCTGCAGCTGAAAGTAGTGACAGTAGGCTAGTCCTGCAGCAGCCAGTGTTACTCACACAAGGTGACATTGCCACTCTTTGAGAAACCTTCAGCAAGGGCGCGATTTTCCTCATTCCCTCAGTTATTCAGCTTCTTTAGGTAAATTTCAGATCTTCTGGTAGAAAAAGCTATACAAATACCAAATAATCACAGAATCACAGAATCAATCAGTTTGGAAAAGACCTCTGAGATCATTGAGTCCAACCTATGATCAAACACTACCATGCAAACTGGACCATGGCACTGAGTGCCACATCCAGTCTTTCCTTAAACACTTCCAGGGACAGTGACTATACCAGTCATGGTCTCAGAAGTGAACAGTAGCCTCTGTTACACACAGCAATTCACCCCTTCTTTGCTTGAATGGCTCCTTAATAACTCCCTTGGCCTGCTTGGTGTTAAAAGAGGCCCCAGCACACAAAAACTGCCCTTCTAAGTGGGTGGCATTGTTAAAAGAACAATACTGCAGTGTCTTCTAGAGGTAGCAGCGGGGTCCCTGAGTTTGCCATGCACTTTGAAGGAATGCACTGTGGTTTAATTGCTGCCCAGATCAGGCCTGTGACATGCTCTAATTGGGTCTGTCACCTTCCTTTGTGAGGAATTAGGAAAGTGCCAAAGCCAGGAGCCCCTCTCCTGCCAAACTCAGATTCAACTCAGACAAGGCTAACGATCAATGTGAGCTAATAGGTCATGACAACTCCTTCAGTGCCTTTAGCATTCTAGGACCTCTCTCAGTCAGGAATCTGCTTAAGTATGTCAGTTGCCACTGACTAGCTGAATATTTGTCATTATTGTGAGTTTTGTCTCTTGGATCCAAATGATCTGTCCTGCTGTGAGAGTTTTTTCCCTAGGAATGTTTGTGTTTGCTTTGATAGTTTTAACACTGGCTAATTTTTTCACCGAATAGCATCCCAACATGGAAGTATCTGTTCATATCAAATATCTTTCTAGCTGAAATGCATGTAACTCCAGTTCCATTGTAACTTCATTCTCATTAACACAGCAGCATTAAAAGGGAACTAGCAGAATTCAGTTCTACCATGTCAGCAATTTTATTTTTTGTAGCAAGGAAATGTCTGCCTGAAAAAGGACTAATTTTTTTTAGAGGATCCATATGGATGTATAAAGTATTGGTGCCATTTGGTATAAATTGTAATCAATTCCAGATTCTGCTGTACTCAGAAACTTGAATCATGGAATTGTACGTGGTGGTTTCTGTATTTTGAAGGCTCTCACCTAAACCACAGCTCTTGTAACAACTAAAATGCCTACACCCATGGTGTCCAATCCCTTGTCTTAATCATGTTAAGAAAACGTTTGTTTAACTATGAATCAAAATTGTATTCCTAAGCCCTGTAGCTTTTCAGGTGAAATGACAGAACCAGCCTTGCTATACTGGGGCAAAGTAGGTGGGCTTCAGAGGCTGAATTTCACTTAATTCCTTCAATTGTGGTTCCTTTGTCAAAGTATTTCTGAAGGCCTGGAGCCAGGCAACGTGGAATACTAAGCACTGGGATGTAAGTGGGATTTAAGCTGCTTGGTCTACTTTTGGCTCCCTGTGTGTGTTTTAAGGCATATTAGAGGTACAAAGACGTGGAAGGGAAAGGCACAAGCATGCACAAAGTCTGCTGCCTGCTTGTACAGTGTCTGTGATTGATGGAAGTGTGTGGCTGCAATGAGGACATGGCTACTGAACCAGCAGAACGTTTCAAGCTTCATTCAGAGCTTGGGTCAGCTGCTGCCCTCTTGAATTAGGTAGGGGAGATGGAAGATGGCTGGACACACCAAAATGTTTTTTGTGAATTGCTGCCAACAGAAACTGATAGGCCAAGAGATGGTTTAGGTTTGCTGAGGGATTTGTTTTCCATGGAACCAGAGGCAGCATAAGCCATCACTCTGAACCTACTGGTAGCTTTCAATGCTGTGACCAATTTCAAACAAGACTATAAGGCAAACTAGAGCAAAAGGCCAGCACAATCAGAGGTCTGGGAACTTTGATGGACAGCTAGAGACAAATGACCCAACTAATCCTCCCTGCTGAGAACATGGACAGCATTTAGTTTGGCAGCAGTTGTGCCAATGCATCTGCATCTGTCAGCCTGTCCTGGCACTCACACCTGCAAACAGGTGCTACCTGTGTATGGATTGATGGAGTACTGGGATGCTGAAAATCTGAGGCTGGGGTGAGAGCTGCAGTGGTGGCTCGGGGCCTAGGCTGTCCAACACAGCTGGTTACTGAAGCAGGAGGAGGTAGCAGTCAGGAGAGCACTGTCTTGTCAATGAATTTTCATGGTGGCTGAAAGCAGCCCAGGGCTCATCCTGAACCCAGTGGAAGGATCTAACTGGGACGTTGCTCTTTATTAAGATGGCAGAATTAACCTCAAGCAGGACGACTAAGAGGTCTTTAGTTACAGCATTCACTAATAAGACTAGACCTTCCTTCCTTCTTCCTTAACCACAGCAGGTAAGCAAGAATTATTTGTGTGTGTGTAATTATAGACCAGCTCTAGCCTTTGTAATCCACCTCTTTTGACTAGAAGAGTAACTGGCCCTCCACCCTCTCCTGCCTAATTCTAGAAAAGTGAAGAGAGTTCAGCACTTCACAAAGAATCTCTTCCCTAAGGATCCCTCTTTCAGAGTTTTATTGAAAATGTTTTATTGTATTTTAACACTATCTCCACTAGTCCCAGTGTCTGGTTCCAGCAGACAGACAGAAGGGTTCTGGGAAGGACAGATGCTACTGTACATTTACAGTCACATGGGCTTCAGTAAGATGTACTGTAGTATGCAGAACTGAAAGGGATAGAGCTTATGATATTTTTGGCTGACCTGAATATCGGAAAATAAATTTTATTCAGAATCAAAGCAAGCTTTTTTTTGTTTTGTTTTTCTTTGTGAAATGAGAAATAATAACCTAATTTTTGGACAGTTGGACTGAATTTGACTCACTTTTAAAACTCTCAAGTTATCCTTCTCCTTTTAATGCAGGGCAGGTCTAAAATACACAGCAAAACATTTAATTTGAAAAATATGAAAAGGACCTGTTTCAGGATTTCCAAAAGAAACTCTTTTTCACTCCAGAGAAGGTCAAAGTGAAACATCTGTCAGTCTCCTAGTCTCTTTCTCTCCTTCCACTGAAAAATAAGAGCTGATGGCAAGGTACAGTTCATCAAGAAAAGGAAATTCTCCCCCTTCTCCTCAGTATTTCTGAAAACCAGGCCACCATACTGTAGAGTGTTATTTGCAGATTTAGTGGGAAACATGCCTAAACCAGGAAAGAAAAAAAATTCCATGTGAATCAGCTTCCAAGTCAAACAGTTTCTGTAGGTCTGTGTTTGAAATCTTCCCCCTCGAAGCCTAATTTCAGGCATTAACTAATTCAGATTCTGGTCTTATTAAAACAGTATGAGAAGGAAAAACCAGCCAGACAACTCCCTAAGACTATTGTAATGTAAATTAAATCTAATCCTGAGAAGCTGATTCTTGTAAACACCTGAGGGCTGATTCTTGTAAAACAAACACAAAAAAAAAAAAGGGGGGGGGAGGGAATAAGCCAAAATTAGTAAATACCACTTCTTTTCTAAAAAAAGGTGATTTTATTGAGTTTTAATATACAGCTTTAATATGTTAGGGTAATCATACAAGATCTCTCTTGTGTTCCATTTACACATTACAATAGAGATGTGAGCTAAAATCTTTTGGTTTAATGTACAAAAGGAATCCAATGTTGTCCACTAGCAGCTTTGAACTTGGCAAGAAAGGTTCTAAAGACTTTAAGTGCAGTAACAACCTTAGAGGATACAAAATGAATATAAGGACTTTTCGCCAAGGTATATAAACATTTTAAAACAAATGGTGCCTGCTCCACGGGGCAGACAGCTAGCAAATTAAAAAAAGTCACTGACCAATGTTCCGGGGAAGAAGGAGCATCACCCTGTGTAACAGTTCTTATAAAATGGACTAAGAATATCTGTATCATAGAATTTGTACTGATCAGAAAAAAAGGTCTGAAAAGAAACAGTAGGCAAGGAAATGAACGATCAAAAAAATGACATAGTAATATAAAATATTTCCACCACTATTTAAATGCCAAATTAATCAAGCAATAGTAAAAAAAATTCAAAACAAAACAAAAAACAAAAAACCAAAGCTCTTCTGTTTAAAATAACAGCACTGTTTTTGATTATTTTCAAAGATTTTTTTTTTGTATGAACACACTATATACTTGTTTCTTTCATACAGAGCAATGTGTCCATTTGGTCTGTCACTTCAGAGAAGCTGATAAACAACCAACCCATCACGTCTCACCTTTGATAAATTTTAACCCTTTTCTCCCCTTTTGTTTGCTACTCTGGTGCCTTCTCTTCTCAAGTTAAATACTTTTCCTCCTTTTCTTTATACAGTGCAGAGTATATGGGCTTAGGATATGGAGGTTTTCCTCTACTCCAGCTCACTCTCTGGTTCTGAGTTCAGTGGTGTGCAGTAGTTTGGCTTGTCTGAAGGCACGTACCCAGGGAGACACAAGCACTTGTACGACCCTTCCGTGTTAATGCATTTGGCATTCTTGCAGAGGGACATCCTGTTGTTCAGCTCGTTGCACTCATTCACATCTGCAAAAAGGAGACACCAAAAGACACATGTACTTAAGTCTGGTGTGTAGTTAATACTCATTTAGTTCCAGCATTGTTAGGACTAGAACAATCTGCACAAATGCCCTGAGAACTTTATTTTCAGTTCCGATTGGGTGGAATTAGGCTGGGCCAAAGCTCTAAAAGATGAATGGGGAAGAGGTGGAAGCTATCATAGGAAATCAATAGGATATTAAAGGCCCTTAAACTGTTAGATTACCAAGTCCAAATTCAGCACAGCTGCACAACAAAATTAAGTAACCACTAACATGTGTTTATCTGATGACTGAAAAGTGACTTTTAAGAAAGAAGTTCGAAGTTCTTAGCATAACATCTGCACTTTACCAGCTGAATACTTTAGGAGTTGCTGGGTTGTCAACTGAGTAGCTGTGAGGACAAACTACCTGCACTCAACACCATGCAGCTTTGGCCTGACATACACAGCAGCTACACCTTTTCTTACTAAGGAGGCCAGGTTGCCATAATTCCTGAAGATTACAAAGCACATAGGCTGCTTCTTGCCATAGAGCTGCCAGATTTCAGCTGTGTGTCACAAAGCATAATGCTAAACAAGGTTAGTGCAGGCCTTAAACTGAAATAATCACAGTGTTTGTACTAGGCTTCTACACTGAGGAGTGGTTGTTTTGCTTCATCTTCTCACTGACATTTGCTGTTCCCATAGTTAGTAGTTTTAATTGAAGATATAAACGTCTTGGTTAGTAAACATGCAGATTTACTAGTTTGAGAGTGAGAGAAATAGTTGAGTCTGTTGACTGCTGAAATCTGTGAAAATCAGGGGCCAAACTTCACCAGCTGGTTATACGCATATTTAGGCAATCACTCTGAATCCACCCTGAAAATCCACTCCTAAAATCACTCTTTTGCTCTGGATCCACTTCCATCCTCCTAGCTTACTTTGAAAAACATTTGGTCTGTATATTAAAGTCTTGAATGAAGTTTAAGCTTCATTCCACAAATGTGTGTCTGTTCACTGCTACTGTCTTAACTGAACACAGCTGTAATGACCAAGATGCCCTGAGGAACACCAACATATTTTTGTAACATTTAATTACTAGCCTTTGCAGTAAACACAACAAAGCTTGGATCTTTAATACAATTCAGGTATCATCCCTAAACCTTTGTTCGAGGCCTCCTAAGGTCAAGTGACTGAGCAAACTGACAGACTACCAGGAGATAACAGGTGATATGCTATCCTCACCAACACAGGTCATTTTGGCCATGTCCAGGTGATAACCATCAAAGCAGTCACAGGTGTAGCCTTCCTGGACTCTTACACATCGGCCATTTTCACATCCATTCAGAATACCACATTCCTCTGCTTGTAGCTCCTCAAAGCTGTTCAGGAAACCTGGGAGGAGAAAGAATTGCAAACAGGTAGATTACAAAGCTATGGAATCAGTATATCCATACATATAGTGAGAGACTGAAATTCTCTCAGAAGTTTACTGGAATGTGACTTGACTTTGCAGAAAATAGGTCAGCTTTAGCGGAGCTGCACCATCTGGAGTTTTAAATGTACCAGAAAAGTGCTATGATATGTTTCAAGATGGAAACTGAATAACTTGGTTAACTCTTAAGTTTTATTTTGTGTTAAATTCTGTGTTTTTTTCTGTAGAATGGAAACTTCATAATTTCATTGTTTATTTTTTAAAGGGTAAGTCAGTGTTTTTTAAATAGCACCTTTTATTTCAATTGTTATGTTTATCAGCCTTTAAGGAAACAAGTGGTCATGCAGTTTGGGATAAAAGTTTCTTAAAATAGGATTGCAGAAAAATAAGGTGTGTGTAGAGGAGTAAGAGATGCATTATAATTTATCCAGAAGAAAACATATTAAAAAAAAATCAATCCCAGCTGCCATAAGGAAAATAAGAAGAAATCAGAGACTGCTTTCCTGTTGTGGTTTTTTGTTAACAGTTCTTTGGCTTGTGCTTCTGTGACTGGTGCCAGTACAAATACCTATAATCTACCAATTCCTCCTTGTCATAATTCTAGATGGTGAGCAGTCAAAGCTTAAAGAGTTGAGGTTTTTTTTTCCACCTCTTATACAAAGAGTTGTCTTTGTATTCAGTGGTTTGTATAATGCTTTTTGTGCTCCTTGCCTTAGGGCTTTTGTGACAGTTATGCTTTTAAATATAAGGAAGGATTTATACTTACAAAATTATTTTACATTTTGACATGTTCAGAGATTGTCTCTAGGACTGAACTGCTCCTGTAAGTCCTAAGTTTTTTTTCACTAGCTTTCTGCTCATGGAGCAGTGATGTAACAGGACTGCAGATGGCAGCCCATCACATCAAACAGACTTCTGTGGAAAAAGCTGAGAATGTTTGAGTCATAAGCTTAATAGCACAATGAATATACAGAGGGGAAATTGTAGCTGGAGTGGAATAGAGTAGGATATATCTCCCCATCTGCCCTGTAACAGGTAGTGGCTCTGCCAACAAGCCAGCAACTTTTTGAAAAACTATTTATATTCATACTGCAACAGCTGTGATACATACATTTGCTAGGCTACCTAGGAATATGAATTTCTCCCTTCCTTATGTTTTTTTCTCTTGTCTTTTCTTATTTACTCCATCCTGTCTTGGGCCTTGAGGACCTCTTTTCTATTGTCCTGCTTTTTTCTTCCCTACTCTGCCCTTTCCACATCTTCATCCATTAAACTTCCACATTGCCATTTCCACTCCCCCTCTCTTTGACAACAAATATTGTTCCTATCCTGGATTTTCTAGCATAGTGGGCTTCTTAGTAAGCATCAAGCTGGTCAGTAATACACTAAGTGGATTCTGAAGACACTGAACACATAAGGTGAAGTAAGTACTTGCTGACAGATGTCACATCTCAAGAACATATAAAATATACAGGAGGTATACAAGTGTACATTAAATGGGAAACATTGCAGTCTTTTTCATGAGCCTTGTAAATCACTTCTCAGTGCAATAGTATTGAGGATATTGAGCACTGTCATGATGTAGGTAACCAAGTTTCACTACTTGCTGGAGTCCTCTGGCAGAGCTTGTAGAGAGCTCAGGAGAGACCTTTAAAGTAAATACCTTTCCTAATTTAGAAAACAGTGCCAAGAAAGGGAAAGGTGTCCTCCCAAATACACAGATATTTTTAAACTAAAAAAACCCCCATAATTTATTAGAAATATAGCTTGTATGTAGGCATATATGCATGTGCATAAACATATGTACACACATATATACCTATTTTTCCTCCCTCTCTCTGTCATAAATAGAGTATGTTGTAATTTTAACTAGCTAAAACTAAAATATGTGTCACTCACAGCAAGTTCTACTCCAAAAAATATACTCTAGTTCAAAACAGCTCAATGGGACCTGTGTTGTAATTCTGAGGTATTTGCTTCTCTAGAGACTGATTGCACAATGACAAACATTGCACTGAGGTACAATGGCCCTGCCATGGGATGGGATGTATTGCTGTATTCCTCACACAGCCTGCACCAGGATTGTGTTCTTGAAGTCTCTGATGCCCTAAACAGGATGCCCCATCTGATTCAGTGATAGGATGGGAACAAGAGCCATGAACTCTTAAGCCTCTGTCCCTAAGAGGTTGGAACTAGATGATCTTTAAGGTCCCTTCCCACTGCAGCCATTCTATGAAGTGGTTCCAGCTCTGGATTCAAAACACCCCACAATTTACTATATTTATTCACCACTAAATTATACACCTTGTTTATACCCTGTGAAATGCTTCTTTCCAGATTAACAGTACATTATACTGCTTACCCAGTCATTGTTCTGGGTTTTTCATGGTGTAATCAGTAGTTTTCAGCTGTGTGACATTTCAGCTGAAATGTCACACTCAACACTCAGTCATGCTGACTGGGGAAGAGCACAGTGGCAACTTGCAGGCCATATATATGTGAAGCATGAGAAATGACCAGCTCCTTCTGATGTTTCCACTTTTCTTCTCTAAAACTGTGAGAAAATATTCTGGACCTGTACAGGGTGCCTGATTTTGAGGAAGATGCTGAAACCTGTAAGCTTTTCTCTCCCACAGATTTTAACAGTGAGCTGGGCCTGACTCAACACAAAGAGCCCTGATATTCCTGGAGTACAAGTGAGATGCTGTGTACAACCCCTCACACCCTGCTTGGCAGGCCATAGCATCCAGCCTGAAGTCCATACAGGTGTGTATTCTCTGATCACACTGTGCTGTACATTTTCTCTGCTGAGCAAGAATGACTTGCATGCTCTCACTTCACCCATACAAATTCTCCTGGGAAATCATGGAAAGATGAAGAGGTTTGTTTTTTTTTTTCTTTTAAATTAAATGCACTCTGGAGAAATCTGTCCCATGCTCCAAAGGAAAATCAATTTGTGAGAAGGAAAATAGGCAAGCCTTTTGACCTTAAGCTGTAAAACTGCTGGTAAACACAAACTTAGTACACTTGGCACAAACTGTTTCACTATTTAAAAAATTAATTGTACACTGAGCCCAACTGGACTCTCATACAAACCTGGCTCTTGAACTGGAACACCTGACTAAAAGCCAGTGTCACAGGAATAACTAAAGCACAAATAGGCCACACTACCCAGAAGCAAAGAGAAGAATGAAACTGGCTACAGGGAAAAAAAAAAGGAAGCAAAAATCTCATTTCAAGTCTTTTACATAACAGAAAATCTTGCTTACGGTCTTCAACAAAGTATGGATTGGTTTCTGGAGTGTAGTGCTCCTCAAAGTCAACTAAAGCATCCTGTCCATATGGCCGTCGAGATCCTGGAACGGGAATGTTGCACAGCTGGGCATAATCCTCTGAGGGGGGAAAGAAAATAAAATACAAAAGTAAACACACTTGTAACACAGGCTGCATTACATTAGTCCCAGTGAGCTGTGGTTCATGTTTGCTGGAAATAAATTTATCTTCCTAGAAACACCATAAATCTGCAGAAAAGAAAATTTCCAGAAAGCATTCTGTCTTCAAAAAAGATGTCATTAAAATGTTAATGAGCCAAATATATACTATTAAGTCATAATAGGGATAACACCAGGGATAGATTTGAGTCAGTAACTGTACAAAAAGTTATAGGTCAGGTTCTTCTGGTCTGCATGGGAAGCAGGAGCCGAGGGATGCTGTGTATCCCACTGCTGACGCACTTCTCTCCAGGGCTATCTCTGTTTATACTCCTGATTCTGTGGAACAAAGGCTATCCCAGACCATGGTGGCTGCTAGCAGAAGCCTCCCCAAGGGAAGTAAATTGGGGCAGGTACAGCCAATTTTTCTGGCACTATCAGCCAACCTGCAGAAATCAGAGTGAAAAATACTTCTAAAATAGCTCACACTTATCTACAAACTGTATCTGCAACCCACGGGCTTAAAAGTGTGAGTACTGTTCAAAGTCTCCTTGGCTGTGAACCTTAGAGCGTGTGGAAACACACAGGAGAAATAGTTACATCTGATCCTGTGCCTCTGTCTAAAAGCTAGACTACACAAGTTGAGACCAGAGCAGCTCTCCATTTTAGGTGTCAGAGTCCATGTTTGAAATGCTTATGCAGAGTTTGACTCTTTAATAAATCAAATAAAAATGGTGTCAAATCTGTTTCTACTACCCTTTACTAAAAGACATACAATACAATTTATTTGAAAACAGAAATATTGTTAAGATACAGGAACCCAGGTGCTCCTTTACTGTTGCTTCAGTCTGTTTAGCTTCTGGTTCTGTGAAGATTGCCTGGTGTTCTGAGAATCAGGCACAGAAAGGACGGGAAAGAAAAACCACCAAAAGAGAGGGAGGAAAAAAAGCCCTAAGCAGATACAGAATCCAAGAATTGCAGATGGTTGCAGAGCCAGAAACCTCATGCTGTGTAGAACTGTCCCAGACAGCAAATAGTTGGATAAGTCCAGACTGCCTCTAGACAGTACAGAGCACAGCCCAACTTGCTGTCCAGCACTGTAATTTTATTTTTACAGGTAATATCTCCTCCACCTGGAATGATTTTATTTTGCACTGAAAAAACCAAAGTGTTCAAAAAGTCTGTTTGAATTCTGTGGTCAACAAGCCAGCCCTTTGAGAGCACAAGACGGAGCAGTACAGGCAAAGCTTGTCTGTGCACACCCAGAGCTGCCATGGCTGACAGTCCAAGTCTGCAGCATGAACTCCCCAGAGAACTTAAAAATCACTGTAAATCCCACTACATTCTGCTGCAAGAGCAAAGTGGTTTCCTTCGAGGCATGTCCTCCAGAATATATTTATATACAGTAATAATATTCAAACACCACTTTCCTCTCCCAGAGTACGAAGTACACTGCCCAAGAGCAACATCCCAGAGCACAGGAAACAAAGCCAGCACGGCAAAATAAACGACACATAGCCAAAGTTACTTACATCCCTGACTACACAGCTTCCCACTGAGATACTGTGACAATGAGCACAGTTTTAAGAGTTGTCATAGCACCAGAAACACCCCATTCTTTCTTCCCCATATCTAACCCCAGATTAACATCCATGCATGGGGACAGGTTATCATCTCAGAATGACCCCTTCATTCATATGTACACACAGGAAAGCTATGCAGAATAGTAAAAGCACTTTCTCACAGATGCCCACAAATGTTCTTGGCAAAGGAAATCTGTGTTCTACCACAAAATACTAATTCATCTGGCTTGTGTGGAAGAAACCACCACATAAAAACAGTCAGTGAAAGGCAAAGGGACAATACAAGCAGCTCTTAGGGATCACTGCTTCTTCCACACGAATGTGATCTGATGGGAAGGACTGAGCAGAACCTGTACTCTGGCTTCCCAGATTACTCAGTGCTAATTTTGCCATTAGTGATACTGGTAGTATAAACAATGTTTTGGTTCTGAAGAAAGCAGTTGGAACTTTTGAAAATCCATAGAGCTGGAGCTCTCCTGTACATGAGAGTTGCATAGTTTGATGATTGTGCAAGACTATTTTATATTGCATGTCTGCCAATGCAAAGTTGTTTAACACCTAAAGAAGAATTAAGAAATGTTGACAACAGAAGCTTGTTTTCCTGCCCCACTGGCCCCTCAAAAATCAAGTTCTGAATGTCTGCATTTTTAGGTCTTATACCTATAATACTCTCTTAATACTGTATGTTCTGTTTAGCTGTCCAAATAGAGTAGACTAAATCTCTTGTCTTTTACAATGTGTTGATTCAGTCACTAGGTGCTTAGACAATAAACCCAAGGGGAGCAACAGCAACTCACCAAAGAAACCAAAAGAAGAAATTCAGGACCAATAACAATGGTAAGTTATCTATTCTAGTAAGTTATCTGTTCCACCTTTCTCAGCTTGCCTTGTTCTTTTTCTTCTTCTTTCTCTTTCTTTTTTTTTTTTTTCTTTTTTTCCCCCAGAGAGAAAAAAGGGTATGTAGAGAGGAAAGTACAAAGACTGAAAGGTATATGCGGGCCACATTCTGGAAAGGCTGTGAGAACTGGTGTTTTGAAATAAGGTAGACTTGAGACTTGGATCCCTGACAGAGATGAACCCATCAGAGGGCCCCTGTGGAGGATAGAACAAGTTACAGCAATGACACTTTCTGTTGTTTTAAACTTTTCCCTTTGCTATTGTTCCTACAATTCAAATTAAAAATAATGTATTTTGGGTCACTGTGATGTGTGCTGGTCACAGTTTTCCAGGGGAGGGAATTACATGAACAGAGTCCTGTAAGATTTGTGGGTGAAAGCATGACTGGTGCACAGAAACTTGCAGGCAAGTATTCAAATAGGAGAACAGCATGCCTTTGCCCTAGGGAGATGACAACAGGAGACTGAGATCAAGAAGGTGGTAAGGGGGCAGAGACCAAGAGAGAATGTGTAACTACCCCTGAATGACAGAAACAATTTAGTTGTCACAGAAATTAATGCCCACTTTGAAAAGAATCTTTCAAGCACAGTTGAAAGAAAATATTCTATAATTCACAATGAATGAAGAAACCTTTCTCTATATGGGTTTATTTTTTCTGTTCACTCATCTCTTGGCTGTGATCAGGGACAATGTAACTACAGTTCAAGAGGAAAAAAAACCCCTTTGTTTTTAATATAGTTTAGTCTACATTGGTCCATGTGTTTCTAAGTTTTTCTCATAACTTGCAAATGAAGCATAGGGACAGCTTGTTGTATAACTTAGAGTGGCTATTATAAAAGTAAGCTGATGTATGCTTCCAAAAATGTAAAGGACATTTTTAAAGTCAGAAGTATCACATATTAAACAAGTGTTAGGGGATTACATCTAGCCACACATGTGTACAGGCACTGATGTTAGCTGTAATTGGTGATGAAAGCTTGGCTGACAGAGACAACACAATATAAATTGTATAGACCAACTGGCTTTTAGGTACTTGTTAGCAAAAATGCAGCTGTGCAAATGTGCATCCAATTTGCATATATAGTTGTAACTGAGCAAACCCTTGTGAGCCTTACTTGTACTCAGAGGCTTAAAAATCCCAATGTCAGAAATATTATTCCATATTTCGTGTATTTAAAGCAAAATATTATATAAAAAGCTTTTCCTGACACAACCATGAAACAACTACACCACAGCCAGTCCAGCTCCTGCCCATAAAGAAAGCTTTATTTCTGTTCCAGGTCCTCAGAATTTTCACCATCACACACACAAAAGAAGCCAAGACTAAGAAACCAAACTAGATCCTTCAAATTATTTAAGAAGGCAACAGTTTCACCAAAGGTTCTGGACATCAGTCTAAACTGGTTAAGTTTATGCTGTCTCAGGAGATTGCATGATCTGAGAATCAAAGCTAAAGATATTTCTGCTCTACATTTAGATTGTGCTATTCGACAATTTTGAAAACTTCATTGACGTTGCCCATGGATAGATGCTAAGGTTTGCAGTGAACAGCATTCATATCCATTCTACAGCTTAAGAAAAAGGTAAGGGTATCAGTCTTAAAGGTTATTTTTCACTAGTTAAGAGGGATATTCATATCTTCTCATAGACACAACGCCAAATGAAATCCCTGAAAAAGATTCACAGTGGATGTAAAGCTCTTGCTAAACTGAAATAATTACCAAATTGATTGTCTCAAAACCTCTTGGTAGTGAACTTTTTGTTCCTCTACTAATGCTGCTCAAGTTTCCTAAAATGATCTTCCCATTCCTTTTGCTACAAGTAAATAGTTAAAAGTTGTAGTAAAAGTCAGGTTGTTTCTGACACAATTTTGCACATGGCTTTCTGACTCCTTGCTGATTTCCATGTACAGTTGGAATGTGAGGTTCCATGAGAAAGAACCTTTAGCCAAAGCAACCTTGCATGTCTCTCCTAGCCTTCAGAAAAAGCACTGAAACTCTTCACCAACAGAAACTAAATCAGCCAAAAATCTGCACAACTGAACACAAGAATTTGAATACTCAAAGCCCAATCACTGCAATATTTTAAGCCCAGAGGATAGAATCCATTTGACCAGAGTCCTTACCACAAAGGAAGGAGGCACAATGCCATCCTAAATGGAAAGATGAGCAATGATCTACAGAAATTAATCCAGTGCCTCCCCACTGATCTTTACCATCCCAAAAGAGAAGAGATGAAAACTCATCCTTTACACACATTGGTTTTCCCTGTACTTCCACATCTTTATGAGTGACATTAGCCAGAAGTTAAAGGGAACACTATGTTCTCATAATATGGAAGCTCAGCCCAGAACTAACTCACAATGTTTACAAAGGATACACAGAGTTCCTTTGCAACAAAAATGCAATCCAAACAATCTGTTCTGCCAGAAATGGGCAGAATTCAACTCTATGTAGGTATCTCTGAGGGTCTGCATCTGATTTAGCTGTTCATTGTCCATTTTAATCCATGCAAAGAGACAACCACTTCTAGGACAGCATGTCATTGTAAAGCACAGGTCTAGAACAGGTCAGGGGAATATATTGCTCGGGGTGCTGATTTATCTTTCCTGATGGAAGGAAAAACTGGCAGCACTGATGTGGGTTTCTGTATAAAAACCACAATATGAAATTGTCTAAGAGAAATCCTACATTATACAACACTCCAGGTGATCCACATTACCCACTACTCTCAGTGTTCTCCCAGCATGGGCTTTGCAAATGCTAAGGTGGAGATAAAGAGAAACTTCAAATACAATATGAACACTAATCACATCTGAAACATCTACTGACTGGAAATCTATCATTGTCTTTTCTGCAGATCTTCTAAACATAAAGTGGTCCCATAAAACTCCACAAAGTATTAGAATTTAAAACTTAAGAGTAGAGAAAGTATTTCTAAGGATACACAAATAAGCAGGCTGATAAACTGAATGCTGGTGCCTTTTCCAGTTGCCTACGAATGTGTTCATGACATTATCTTAGTACTCACACCAACAAAAAGGTCTAAGTTACAGATGTACCCCCTCTCTCAATAGTTATGAAAATATCTGCTAAAGCTGCTGAGTCCCAGAGCTACCTCACCCTGTTTTTCTGTATGAAAGCTTCTCCAGGCAGCCAGCTACAGAAGAGTACCCTCCTTAACTGACTGACATCTCTTTGGTTCAGGGGCTCCTAATATCACCCTACCAGCATCTAAAGGTGTTACTGAAGCAAAGTTGGTACTGCACTGCAATAGCCTCAAAACTATCATTTTGCAAATGCAAAAATAGGCTGTCTCTAAATTAAATGCTGACCCCAGCACACCACATTACTCAACATTTTCTAGTTGTTAGTTCTATCTCCTCTCTTCAAATTTCCTGTAACCATACACCTTGCCTAAAATCCATTCCGGTCCCCTAAGGGTCTCACAGGAGCTTCTGGAGTCTCACAACATTTACAGTTCAGGTCCTACAAGTTCAAGCTAACTTGAGGTGGATATGGCTTTATTTTAGATTTCAGATTTTTTCCATATGGGCCAGTTGCTCTGTTTTCTGGCATGAAAGGTTTGACCCAGCTGCTAAACCTACTGGTGCCTGTCCTTCTACCAGTTACTAGGCCATGGACTCTGGATGCAGAGAGTTGGGCTCTTAGGCACTAACAGTAAATTGACCAAGGAAGCAGAATTTCCAAAGGCTGGGCATCCAATATGTATTTTTTTGGGAGGGTGCAATGAAGAAAGGATGTTTTGTTGTTGTTTTCTAAACAAAAAAGTGTCCAATTTTCCTCAACTGGTCAATTTCTTCAGATTGCCAATGACAAACCTCAAATAACACAGAAGTTTTTTAAGAATAGCTAGTAAACTGTTATTACTGTTCTTTGGGCAAATACAGACTAATGACACTGTGAGCTCAGAGAGAATACACTTCAGTAGTCGACATTTGGTATTGATGAAGTCTGTGGAAGTCTTTATCCACAATGATGATACCAAAAGATAATAATGTAATTGAAAACAACGTCTTTACATCCCTTGTTTGCACGAGACAGAGCACTACAGCTCATGTTTGCAGTATTTTGATGAGGACTTTGAACTAATATTTTGAGTTTGTTCCTCAATGTTGTCATCAAAATACTTATCAGTCTTACTGTTGTTAAGATGTTGCTGTTGATACCTGTTGCAATATCAAAAAATGCTACTTATTTTTGTCTCAGCCTCTGAATGTTTGGGGTCATCTCAGTGGAGTTTGTTTAATTATGCACTGATTAGTAGTTTTTAGAAACAGTAGCAACCATGTAAGTTCTGTTTTCATACTGATTTAAGATTATATTTATTTTTGTTTAACATGTATAAATTCTTACAAAAGTGCTCTATCTTCCCACTGGTTTTATGCTGAATCCTACTTGAAGAGGATATTTAAATCTTGTAATGAAAAATGGAAACACTTTAAAGACAAGTTGGGTTACAAAAGTTAGAGGTTATTTTTAATAAAGCATTAATATCTATAGAAGGGACTTGCAAAAGTATATGGTGGTAGGCCTGTATTTCCTTCTTTCTAAGGACTAGATCTTCAAATACAATGGTGCTATAAATAAGGTAAAAGGAAACCACAGATCTGTACTATGAGCCAGCTCATTTCATGGTGAAAGTCTTGTGGTGATAATGCTTTTTACATCAGCAGGTCTTTCTTAACATGTGTTACAAATCTTCAGAAGCCCCTAACTGGGGAAATAAGCAAACACCTTCAGTAGTAAACCCGGCCAACACAATATCTAAGTATTTAAAAACTGAGAAATTCCAGGTTTCCCAGCCAAGACTTGAACCTGTGACCTGATGGCCTGGAGGTGTGAAAGCACTCTCTTGAGCCAATGATATCACTTTAAGTGCTGCAGACTGAAGACATGTCAAATGAATCATTTATTCAGTTCAGTCAGCTTTAAATTTTTCTTGGTAAGCGTTCCTGAACACAGAGAAAGGCTTCCAGGTTTCTGTGTGGGTGAGCGCACATGTGTGCGAGGACAAATGCGCACATACCATCTCCACTAAAGAAATGAGAGCTTGTATGCTTGTTCTGACATAATAAACATTAAATATGCTTTTATTTTTACCTATGTTCCAATCTATAAGGATAATTTAAAGTATTTGGGATCAAAGTATGCCTCAGTTTCAGTTAAAGCAGATACTTCTCAATGCAAATGAAACATTGCATAAATGTTATCTTGTGTCTGGAGGGAGGAAGATTTTATTATCCAACATAATGCTCTTCAGCTTTGACTAAGGATCGTCCAACTGATGTTTAGGATGTGATCCATTGACAACCTCCACATAATTTTTAAAATTAATTGCTCAATTTTCTTCATAGAGCTAGTGGGGATTTGCACCCCACTGCTGGCACAGGACTGAGGCTCCAGAATTGTGTGTTCCTAATGATCAAAATATATCTAGTATTTTCAGACTGAAATAGCTCCAATTTTTTTTCCTGCACTTTTGTTTAAATTAAAAGATTCTGGGAATCCTCAATGATTGTGCTCTAGAGGAGAGTATTAGCATTTGCAGCCTTTGTTCTGCAGCTATGTTTGAAATTTTTCATCTTCCCTTGTGAGGCAGGTTCTCTTTGCCTGACCATGTTGGTGGTCCTTCTCTCTTTCTTTTCAGATTTATCCTGCTTTAAATATAACTAGCTAGAAATCTCTAGAAGTAAATCTTGTACCTAATTTAACTCTCTCTAACAGGAACAGCTTTTCTTTGCCTCCCCAGGATTGCGTGCTTGCATGACACAGATGGGTCACTCTCACCATGTGATGAACTCTGTATGAAGAAAAACTCCTTTAATCTGCTCAATCTTTCCACTTGAGGAGTTCCAGGCCATAGCAACGAGTCTTGCTATTAGCTATTGCCCTGTATTTGTCTTTCAAACACAGGGCAACATTACGTTTCTTTCCATTGCATTTGTTATTCTAGCAGGTATAGTAATTTGATGTCCTCATATAAGATTTGTTCTGACAAAGACATTTCAGAGATTTCCAAATCTTATAAATCAAGCTGCTGTCATGCCCTGTTTTTTTTCTTCTGTCTCCTCCTGGGGTAAGCATCAGCCAGCATTTACTCCAGCCAACATCATCAAAATCAGATGCTTTTTTTTCAGTTGCTGCATTTCCAAAATAAACTCAAAGAAGTAAAGATATCTAAGAACAGGTTCAGAGACCTTGCAAGTAAATTATAAAAGCAAACAACCCGAGCAGACAGAAACAACCACATTAATGCTTCACTGAGCTTCTCCACGTAGTTTTTTAATTCCTGGGTTTTTGCTACAAGTAAAACATGTATTGCTTTAGCCACAACATTACCATTAGAGTAGCACAGGCCCAAGTGAAAATCCAGGAATGTACACAATGAAATGCTTTACCAGTACAGGACGGTATTCCTATATGAAAAGTATGTCACTGAAAGACATATTTAGAGTAAGAAAGCTGCATCCAAACTAGACCTTGGAGCAGTTTATACAGCGTGGGAAAGAAGTTTGTATCATACCACCAGACTGTGCATACCAGGGCTGACGTATCTCAGGCAAAGCATGACAGATCACTATGCTGCTTCCACCGGCCCCTTCTCCAGTCCCCAGAAATAAATCTGTGTGTCAATGACATTTCTCTCTGTATCCATTCAGCTTTTGTAGTCATCACAAGTAACACCTTCTACCTGAAATATCGTGGAAGAGTATCTGATTTCCAAACACGTGAACAAAATACAGCCTTTTAAAAATACGACAGCCAGCTTTCTTTTGAACACTAAATTATATTCCCTGGAAATTCTTCAGTCCTTATTGGTTACTCATTTTTCTTAACTCGAGAGGCTAGGGGTTTTTTTTTGTCCTTTCTCCCATTATTGGCGCAGGTACAAACGCAAGGGACTAAAGTGATGAAGCATTGCAGGTTTCGCTCCGAGAAGCGTCGCGCGCGTTCCCTTACCTGACTCCTTCATGGGGCACAGCGCACACTGCATGCCCCAGGCTTCCCCGTACAGGCAGCAGCACTCCGTGTACGTGGTCTGCTTTCCAACCAGCGGTCGACTGCAGACAAAATCGTCACTTAGGTGCTGCCAGCAAAGGTCCTGGTAGACCTCAGCTTCTTCAGTTTGTTCTGATGGAGAAGACAGGATTAGTTCATCATCACAGCACTGTTGTTTAAATAAGACACTGGTATAATGATACATTTTATACATTTAGATTGGAAAAATAACTTAGCTTTACAGACTTTGCTGAATACAAATTTAAGCTTAGAAGTCACGACCTTTTTTTAAGTGCCTGAGGTGGCTCATCCCTTCAATGTTCAGCTTTGGAAAAATCTTAAAAGGTTCTGAGTTGTCACATTAGGCCAATTTAAAAGCACATTGTGTTGGATGTCCAAAGACCAGATCTTTCTAAATCATAGTCATTGCTGAACACTTAACACGGATTCAGCCTGGCTCCCATGGAAGTTAACAGAGCTTGACAAAAACCAGCACTGGGAGAGAGGTGAATGTTTGGGGAACTCCATCCACACAATGGATCTTTAAAAGCTGTTATTTTGCTTTTCTTATATTGCCATCAATGCATCTGAAAGAACTTTTACAACTAGGGCAGAGCTGAACAAAAATTTTACATGGGCTCCCTGGGAGACTGGACAAATACTTGGAAGAGAGAGTCCCATTAACTAAACAGACAAACTACATCAGTCTCAGGAAATCCCCTGAGCTGAAAATAGCTGGAGGCTGAGAGAGTGCTGGGGAGAGTGAAGAGAAGTATTGTTTATCTGCCCTCCTGGTCTCTAATCATCCACTTACAGCTATTGTTAAAGACAGAACACTGCTGTGAACTACTGTCACATTCTTACGAACATTAACAAAAATCTGTACTTTTGTCAAGGCTGGAATATTTCAGAGGCATAATAGTTTTGACACAGATCTCAGAAGAAACCATTTCCAGTCCCAGCAAGTTCTGATCACTGCTGATCAGAAGGAGAGGAACTGTAAACTTAATCTTCCACTTGGAATGTAAAAACCTCAGCACAATCGTTTTGTGAAGACATCTGCAAGGTTTTGATTTTGCTCCAACACAGAGTGAAAAATAAGTGTTGTCACAAACCAAGGTTCTGTTTTGTCTGTGCATATCCATTTACTGATTTTTACATTATGCATGGGTGAGTACAGAACTGAAATCTTGTTCAAGAGCAAAACTGAGTTCTAAAAGCACGAAGATGATCACAAATTAGATACCTATTCTATTAAGAGCTAGCCAGAACATGCAGTGAAAAGCAGCAGCGGGTCTCTGCAACCAACTCCAAATTCTGCTGGCAGCAAAAGAGCAGCCTGCCCCCTCCCGCTCTGCGTGAGGGAGACACTGCCAGTGGCGATACAAGGCTCGAGTGCTTTGTGCTGGCTGAGATGATCATTGCTGCGTCAGCCGAATGTCTCATGACAGAAGACCCTTTGGGCTCTTGCATTCTCTTCACATCCTAGATGAACCCAAAGGACAATCCTGCTCTTGGTTTGTTTAACTGAAGATTGAACAATAGAAATGCTGCAGTTCTTTCAGAGTTCCACGCAACAGGGCGACCACATTACTCCTGAAAATATCAGCCTTACAATTTGGAGTGACTAAAGCAGGAATTCAGTCTGTATTCCCATTTCCTTTTACAGAAGCATCTCAAGAAAATTCACTGCAAGTTGCAGGAACCAGAGGTCTGGATCTATGGCTATACAGTGCCAGCATTAAATCAAACCCATTGTAACAATTCTTTAGAAGACTTAAGTAGCATAGACAAAGCTGTGCAGACTGCATAATGCTCTGGATTTCTGAGATGCTTCCAAGAATCTCATAATATCTAACATTTTTTTCTGAAATCAATGTCTGCTGAAATTAAAAGAACACACAAAAATGTTACTTTAACAGTGACATTGAAGCCCACAGCTTGAAACTGTGAACTCAATGTACCTTCAATGTCAATCAATTGAAAGCACACATACAATTTTAGCTATTTCCTCCTATATCCTGTCATTCCTGCTTTTATTTTACTTTGGTAGAACTGAATCTTGAGACTTAGCCTGCAGCCAAACCCCAGCCTTACTGAGACAGCAAGCAGGCTGTGCCTCATTACCTACAAGGCTGGACAAGGCAGATGCAGAGCTGGTGAACTGGCTGAAGACTCCTCAGCCCGAGCCTAATCTCACAATACTTCCAGCAATGTCCTGTCTGTATAGGCAAAGTGGAGCACTGTGGAGTCCTACATCATGATGCCTTCTGGATCAACAGATGACGGTCCAAGCATTGCCTTCCAAAATCCTCCAGAGGAGCAGGCTCATCCAAGGATGACCCAGTCTAAGCTTAGACTTCAGGTCTGTAGCCATGTCAGCACCACCTCGCAGAGGTGTACTCACTTCAGTAATATGTATAATGGATCATACCACTCGAATCTGCTGGTCTGATGCATCGCTTTTCTGTTGCGTCCAAAACCATTGGGTGTGTACAGAAACAGTTGTAAGATCCTTCTGTGTTAATGCACTGGCCATCAATACAGCTGTTTGGGTCCTGACATTCATCCGTGTCTTTAAAATGGAAGGAAATGTATCAAGGAAAGCCAGCACAAAGTATTTGCATTGTGTTAATCTATGTTTCTGTTTTGCTATATTAGGAGCAGATTTCCCTGTATGCCTTCTGTAAATTACCACAAATATCCATTGCTGGCAGAAAAATTGTGCCTGTGTCCCTGGAGAAGGACAGACATCTAAAGGATGCTAACCTCTGATCCTCAAGTCTTAGGGAGCTAGTACAGAGAAGTACTAGGGAGGGTAAGGAGGCTTGTTGGAGGGGTTACAGTGCCAGGAATACCCTGCACCCAGTATAGCTGCCACTGCTTCCCACATTTGTCTCCCTTTAGGACAATACCAGCAGGCATTAGAGGTGGGCATACTCTTAGTGATTCCTCGTGAGCTTGTCAGAAGAAGGGATCACCTTACCTAGCCATGGTACTTATTTTTCTTAGTTTGTCTTGGAAAGCAAAAACTGAAATTTAGCTTAAAGGGAAGAGCAGGCCACTTCAGATAAATTACATTTAATCAGCTAAAATCCCACCCTTTGTAAAGAATAATCATAGAATCCCAAGGTAAAAGGCTCTCTTATTGCAGTTGCAAAAATTGCTTCCTTTCATTATGCTATTCTGCACATTATACATGGTTCTCTGCTTACAACGCAAAAGCCAGGGTCATGGTCATGAGTAATTTTCAGTTGAATACCAGAACCAAAGGAGTACAAGGTTGTGCAGGCTAAAATGGGCTTATCAATGACCTCAACTGTAATTTCACATTGCGTATTAACTCCTTGTTAATATGAAAAATATTAACAAGAAAAATATCTGTCCTTGAAACAAAAAAAGGTCTGCATTAATTTGATTTAATATAGTAAATCTAGAACACTTAGCAAATGAAAGATGAGCTTCAACACACAGGCTTTCACTGCTCACCCCATATACAAAGAACAGAAGGCTAAACTGTACCTTGGCAGAGTGAAACAGCAGTGTGCATGTAAGGAGGGAGCCCCCTCTGATCACTTTGTGCTGCCTGCATTAAGGCTGGCACCAGTTCTTGACTATGCACTCAAAGGAGCACAAAAGGCTGTTCTGGAGATGCAAACTCCTGGGAGTAATTTGCTGAAAAAGGAGGCAAATAAAGTAGACCCTGCTCTACATGCCACAGCTATGTCATCCAGAATTGCTGCTCAGTCAAGCAGAAGGAAGGGAAATGACCCAATGCATCTTACAAAACTGCTACAGGAGTCCGGAGGCCCAGTGTTTCTCCCCTTACTGGAAATGCCACAGTTCTGATGGGAATCCTGCTGTACGAGTCTGCTTGTTTTGCTCATCTGCATACCATTATAGTGACAAGACCACTTTAAATAAACTTACCAAAGCACTGGAGCTTAACAGGGTCATAGTATGTGCCTTGCTTGCAGTAGCACTCATAACCTGGCTGCGTATTCAAACAGAAGCCATTTTTACAGATTTCTTGTCCAAAGAGTTGGCATTCATCAGCATCTGGGGAGAAAACATTAAAGGCAGTGTTACCATTGTTATTATGATGCCACGTAAACAAGCAAGATGGAATAAATCCTATACACTTCTCTGTTCAAGCAAACTTTAGTTTAAACAGAAAATCCCGGGAGCACCGATATCTACAGAAAAAAACCCCTCAGACAACTGGTGTGGAAGAGGCTATGTAGCCAGAATGGAAAAGGAAAAATTGGTGGACCATTACTTCCCCTTGTCAGAATTAAGTCCTGCGGCACAGAGAAACTGGAATAATCTGCAGTTTCCCTTTCATTCCTTTGGTATCACATTGCTCTTAACTCCAAGCAAAACAGATGAACAATATAGCCTGTATTTTCCCATATAATTTGCTTTACTGAAGGTATTCCCACCATGGATCCAATTTAAGCACACCATCTGGTTACCAAACTAACTAAGCAGTTATGCTTATGGAAGGACTCTGTGGCTGCTCTTCTCTTTGCACAGAGTTTGGTGACTCTGCTGTGCACGGTAGGAAATCTTCCTATCTGCCCTGCTCATGGCTTTGCTTCTCAAAGCACAACTTCAGTGCAGCCTTCCCCTCACAGGACCAATTGTGTCTGTGGCTGAACACAGGGTGCCAATCACTGCAGAACTAGTGATGGCTGACAAAGAGAACCTACACACTTTCAAATGAGGCTAAACCTTTTCAGGGTGGTTTCACGGAAAATATATGCCAGCTCATATATTGCTTTTCACAGTTGCACACATTTTTTCCCAGTCTTATATTATGTATTTGTTACTGTTGGAATTCCATTCACTTCCTTTTTTCCAGCCTACTTTTCATTTGCTAGACCTACTCAGAGTAATCTGTTAAAGCTAAGTTGGTAATAAAAATGGCCAAAAAAAAGCAGAACTTAAAGTAGGTCATTCTTATCTCAATATCAATTGTTTTCATCCACTGTCTTCTATATATTTACTCCCCATTTATTCCGGGGCATCATAGATTTTATCCCAAAGATGTCATTTCTAGTTGTACAGTAGTTTTAAAGGTGAATCATTCAAATGCTTCCTTTTTCCAGAAGAACTGAAAGATGTAGAAAATGATTTATTTTCACATCCACTCTTCCAGCCACAAGTGGCTACAAACATTAAATGTTTTGACTGTTTAGCAGCAAGAACAATGCAAAGTTTAACAAGAAATGTCATGTTCACATCTGTCTTTTTCCTATGGAACACAGATTTGTGTCTGGAGAAAAAGGAAAGCCTGGAAGCAAAACCAAAGAAGGCTAGCAGGCTATTCACTTCTGACAGGTAATTCCAATAAGAAAACAGGAATTGCTCCTACAAGCAGAAGCTTGTGGACAAAAGCAACAGTAACATTTAAGTTAGTGTAACAGAGAAAGAACACATTAAAAAAGAGCACATTAGTAAAAGTTATTTATCTATTTAGTGTTTGTCCTTTGTGCCATTCCTAAGGTTTTACGACATAAATTTACTGAAAAGGGAAAGGTCTTATTATAGCAGGGATTTGTGGAAGATATTTCCAGGTGAACTATTTCCACATTTCAGTATTTATAGCAGCTAGAGATATTAACAACCCTCAGGTAGCACAAAAACAACGCAGATTTTATCTGAGATTAATTTGGATATGCTACACACACAGCAAGTTCCAAACCCCATTGTGAATATACACAGAAATCCTAGATTTGTAAAGATAAACAACACCCTTAAACAGTCCCTCAACAAAAATATTCTCAGAGGCTTTAAGATGAGGTCTGTGAGTCTTAAAAATTATTAATATTGATGGCTACTTCTCAAAACTAAAAAGAAATTTTGCTCTCTTTTCCTTCTTGGAGATGCCAGCTCCCTCCCACCCACATTCACCAACTTCTATCACTCTGATTTCTTTACTACCACTGGACTACCACCAGTAATTATTTCATGAAGTTCTGTAATGAAAATACCATTGCTGAACTTCTCTTCAGATTTTGCTGAACTTCTCTTCAGATTTAATATTCATTCTCTCCTGTAGGCCAAATGTTTAACAGAACACTCTCCTGTCTTCCAACTCTCCATACATATATTTACGAATTTAAGCTGGCATTGTATTCCATATGTAAACAAGTATTTGTAGATTGTGGTCACAGCGCCTGTTCTCACAGTATATAGCACTTAGCAGAAATTAAACCAGAATACTACAGAGACTGTGTAACTGCTATTCTTAACAACCTGTAGAATGATGATTTTCAGTAATGTTTCATACTACAAACTGTTTTTATCACCTAATAAAATTTGAATTAGTATGCTTATATTCCTGGCTCACATTTCTAGTCAATCAACTACCAGAACTTCTGAAATAATTAAACTTAATACAAGTCAGTACTGACCTTTGTAATTCTGAGCAAGAAGCCCGTAAGATGATTCCTCAGAGGGAATGAAACCTTTTCCTTCAGGACACAAATCAGTAAACTCAGCTGGGAGAGAAAGAAAAAAAATTATGTTGTTAAGAAGAAAGTATTCACATATGTAGAGTTACATGTATTTCAGGGTACTTTGAGATATTTGCCTTGTTTGCATCTATCGGGCAATCATGCACACCTTTAGTTTAATGGGGGATGTTAAATGCCACAGCCTGACTTTCCCCTGCTCCCAGTTTGCAGAGCTAGCTTTCACAAACCTCGCTAGGGTGCCCACAGCATCACAGAGCTTCAGGCAAACTTGTTTCTCTTGCTCTTGGCAGGAGAATGTGGTTCTTACTAGGTTTCATGGTGCACTGCAGTTATAACAATACCAGTAGCCAAATTATCTAAATTAAAGCTAGCATAGGCCTCTATGAGCTACGCTGCAAGCTGTAATCCAGGCATACTCCAACTGAGATACAAACCCCTGTCCGCATTCTTCAGTCCTCATAGAGGAAAAACACTAATTGACTGCAACAGGAGAACACGGTGTGCATTACAGAGAGAAATTACTTAAAGTGTCTTGGAGATTATACAGAATCAAACAAACCTATCCAAGCAGAAAGGCCCCTTTTTCATTTAGCATTTCATTTCAGCTTGACTGATTCCAAGGTATAGTTAAAACAGGAATTAAATGTTATGATACGTTTCTGTGAAAAGTAATCTTTAGCATTTAATCTCAAAGTTTACACATGTTCTCTCATGTGATTTTTTTTTCCCAGCTGGATTCTGAATTTCAGCCATCCGTGTTTATGTTCCAAGTACTGTTTTCAAAATTTGTGACAAATATCACATGGCTCTGTTTGTCTAATTTAATATTTAGAGGTTAAACAATGGTCTGCAGAGAACATTATTAACTGATGTTCAGTAAGTTGCAAAATGTAAAACTAATGTGATAATATATATTGGTAAGCTGTAATGCTGTAGAAACAGCATTACAAGGAATAGCTGCAGCCTCAAAAATGTTGTAATGGTTACCTTTGTTTTCCAGCTTGTGGAAAAAAATCTAACGTGTTACCATAGCATCTGGAAAAAGCTTTTGTGACAATCCATATTTGCTCAAAATCACTGTTCAGTAGCAGGCTCTTTTTATCCCTAGGGCAACAGATTTACACTAGGTACGAATTATTCTTATCACCCTTTCCTCTGTGGAGGGTTCCTATGGAAAAATCATGACTAAATACGACAAAATATGGGATTTAATGGGCAAGCCTCTTCTAAAGGCAAAGCACACTCTGTTAACATAAGCACAATACATCAAAAGCTTGCAAAAGGACAGAAGGCCTCCTCTTACCAGTTCCAACGACAGGGCATGGGAAGATTTCACAGTTATCACCCCAACCAGCACCCAAGGTACAGCAGCATTCCTGTTTGGTTACATTGGACGTAAGCACGTTGTCACAGAAATTAGCATCGTTCAGATTGTAGTAGCACTCCTTCTTTCCATCTTCCTGTGGATCAGCCTCTATTGGCATTTCTAAGGTAGAAAAGAAAACAAGAACCACACAAGATGACACACAAAATTAGTCACTTTTCCAGGAGCAGAGAAGAAAATGGTTAAGTACAAATTTTGGTTTAACTTTTTGATATTAGAAAGAATGATGGAAGCAAATGACTTTGTTTGGCTTTTTCAGATCTGCCCTCATGTTCTGCTACTAATGGACATGGCCAGCTTTTGAAATGATGCTCTTCACATTCGAATCCAAAAGCTCTTCGCAGAGGTAAGCAAATACTACAACCTAATATTTTTCAGATAAAGGAGCTAAGGCATGAAATGAAAAGACTCAATTTTCAAAAGAATGAGCATTTACAGCCCCTTTAAATTTCACTGTGAAAAAAGCATGCTCCACATTTGAATCTAATGCCCTTTATGATTTTTGCAAAAGTAGCTTTCTGACTCCATGGTAAGCAGAGAAATACAATACAGATGTCAAGTTAACTGACTCTGTTTTACTTTAAAATGGGAATCCAGCCAAGAAGGCAGATTTATTGCCTTAAGCATTGAGTGAGTCCTCTCACAATATTTATATGGACTGGAGGCAAAATAGTCTGTCCCATACCTCCAATAAATACCCTATTAGTATAATCGTCAAAGACCTTTTGAAAGCAAGGCACTCCTAAAATACACTAAGAAGCTATTTTGAAAAGAAATATTTATTTAAAGCTTCTGTGTTTGCAGAACACTGTCTACCTGACATTCCACTTCACAAAAATTATCATCAAGGGCTCAGAAGTGGGAACTACCATGTAAAATTGTTATTCACACTTGATCAATATGAAAAACTTTTCACAGGCCATCAGTAAAGTTCTAAAATTAGGCATGCTTACATTTATCAATCAAACCCAAAACTTTATTCAGGAATTTGAGACAGATAAATCTTGAGGTGACTAGATAACTTCCTTTTTATCTAGGGAAATTCTTTATGCTTAGTACTCAAATGTTTAACTGACAAAAAAACCTATTAAAATTATTGCATGTTTGCTGATTTTTCACTCTTTGGGATTTCATTGATTTTTACCCAGGCTCTTGCACAATAAGCCAAGCATGAAACATTGCTCAAGAAACACAGCTATTGAGGCAGGAATCAGAACCCTTATTTTATAGAGTGGCAGTGCATTTCAAGATGCTACTGCAACAAATGTTGGTTCTGTGGGGCAGCAGGAAACGTGTAACAGAGCTGCTACCAGAGACAGGCTGGGATGACTCTCACAGCTGGAGCACTGCAATGCACAGCTGTAAACCCTTGAGAAGGGATAGGCAAGGAAAGAAAGGCAGTGGGGTAGCCCTGGGTGTTAGGGAGTGTCTCAGTTGTCTAGAGCTGAACGATGAGGACAATAGGGTTGAGTGTTTATGGGTAAGAATCAGGGGAAAGGCCAACAAGGCAGGTATTGTGGTGGGAGTCTGTTGTAGACCACCCAGCCAGGATGGAGAGGCAGAAGAAACATTCCATAAGCAGTTGGGATAAGTCTTGTGATCCCTGGCCCTTACTGTTGTGGCAGACTTCAGCATACCAGATGTCTGCTAGAAATACAACACAGGAGAGAGGAAGCAGTCTTGGAGATTCCTGGAGTGCGTGGAGGAGACTTTCCTGACATATCTGGTGAGGAAGCCAGCCAGGGGAGGTGCCCCACAGGACTTGCTGTTTGTGAACAGAGAAGGACTGGTGGATGATGTGATGGTCAGAGGCAGTCTTGGGAAAAGCAATCAGGAGATGATAGTGATTGTGACTCTTTGGAAGTGAGGACGGATGCCAGCAGATCTGCCACCTTGGACTTGTAGAGGGAAGATGTTCACCTCTTTAGGAGACTGGTTGAGAGATTCCCTAAGGCAGCAGTCCTGAAGGGCAAAAGAGTCCAGGAGGGCTGGATGTCCTTTAGAAAGAAAATCTTAAAGATGCATGAGCAGGCCATCCCCATGTGCCGAAAGATGGGACAGGAGGGAAGACGACCAGTCTGCCTGAACAAAGAGCTTTGGCTGGAACTTCAGAAAAAAGTGAAATCGCCTTTGAAACAAGAGGCAAGCAACTCTGGAGTGGGTTTTAAGATCCCACTTAAAGAGTGTTTGTGAGGTGGGAGCTTGAAGATAGTGATGTTCAACAAATGCTGAAGGAATTAAATGAACTTCAGCTCTTGGTACTTCAATCCTTTTATGGCTGCTCACCCACATTCCCCAAAGCAGACAGTGCAAGGGAACTTTACTGAGCATGCAAATACTAGATCCATTTGGAAAAAAGCAGATTTAAAAATGTCAGCATGGATTGCCTATTACTGCACTTCAATAGTATGAACATGTGTAACAGTTCTTTTGGTTTCTAATTAGACACAGACAATTGGATTTATTTCTATTTTCCTCAGAAAAGTGACTTCAGTTTTGGGAGGCTGAGGGGCTGGCAGACACCTCCATTCAAATTTAGTATAATGTTGCCACCTACATGGATTTGTAGTTTTGCCAATATAACTAAATCGTACATTAAAGGATACACCCAGCTGGCTGCTTATTTCAGCTTTGTTAATTTAGCCTGTGGTCAACCCTCATCTGATAATTACAATTTTCCATAATGTGTTGAATTTCATCAGTTGAGGTGGTTTTGTGGTATCAGTTGCTATCCAATAGGAACTATATTAAGACGACCATGTCACAGAAATGCAGCTGAACTAAATCTCCAAGGTGAGAGAGCAGTACTTCAGTCACCAATTTATACATTTTCCTTGGCCATTTGTCATCTGTCTAACTGCATTAAAGCCAAATCTTCATCAGAAGAGAAAGCATGGCTGTTTTCATGCTGTTTATCAGAGAAAGAACACCAGAAGCTGCCCTGGGAGGAAGGGGAGATAGTCTCATTATGTCCTTGTTTATTCTTATTTTACATATGATGTGTTGGTTTCTCCTCCCGTTATCTGTTCAGCAGCTTCAATGGCTGTTTACACAGCTGTAAGCGAGGGTTAGTCAAGAAGGTATCATGAATGTTTGGAAAGCAAATGAGACACAAACCTTTTTTTTTTTAAACCAAGACCAGTCTATGTCTACAAGCTTATAATTTCTCTGTGATAGGTTATTAACCATTTAGTAAACAGGCTGTTTCTGAAAGTAATTTCACTACATATGTTGTTAAAATTTGACATAAAATGAGTACTTCTTTTTTGTATCATTGTTTCTGGTTTTTTTTTTTTATTGTTGGAAAATGTAAAATATCCCTATACCTAAGGCATGCTGGTAAACAAAAATAATTTTACCATATTTTGGCATAACTGTTCTATTAACAGCCTATGAGAGAAATTCTGTATAGTTGCTGCTGGATTGGATTCTGAAGTATTTCTTTGAAATAGATTTATATACCTTAGCATAACCTCCTTGCTACAATATGCTTAGCATATGTTTGATGCAAAAACATGCATGAGTAATATAGGATTCAGCAGATAATATGGATTAGCATATGCTTAGATGTCAGCATACACTGAAGTATTTGCCTAAATATTGTTATGTTAACAACTGTGATCTGAAAAAAGCAAAACATAGAACTGTTGGAATCTTAAATACTGCAACTGTGTACCAACAAGGCTTACAAATGCAATCAGAAAACTGGTTGCAAAAATGAAAAATAGTCATTATAACTTCGTGACTTCTAAAAAGTCAGCAAAGACTTAGATGACTCTGAGCAAATAGCTCAAGTAAGAATTCTCACTTTCAGAATCTGATTTTCAAGAATACAGTAAAAATATATTGGTATGTGCCTACCATCAGGGTGTACTTGTTTAGATTTCTCAAGTGACTCCACACATGACAAGGTAACACGTATGTGTACAGTGCGTATACATACACATGCATATATACAATTGAGGGGTTAGTGCAAGTGATGCACACGTAAAACTTATAGCTAAGACTTTGTCCACAGACAACTGATACTCACTTAACAATTGGAAAGCCCATAATGTTTAAGAAATTCAGAATCTGTACTCATACACCAAATTTCGAGCCTTAAGGAACCTTTTGGATCAAATTTATTAACTGTTACTTGGCAGCCTCAAATTTTTTGTGCTGGTGGTTGGTTAGATTGCAGGGGGGATTGATTTTGTTTCAATATTAATCAGTCTAGAAGGGACTTAATGTTTTGGACACCAAAATCATGATTCTGACTTATAAATCCCATCAATTACTGTTAAATATATTGCCATAAATAACTGGCTGTATTTCATGTAGCCAGGAGAAAGCAACATCTAAATTAGCTGTAGGTATCTAAGTGGGCCCAGGTACCTTAGTGGAGATCTCCATGGTGATGCTGTGCCTAATGCACCCCAGGACAGGGCTGGCCCTGATGGCTGCTAGGGCACTGCTGACTCATGTTCAACTTGCCATCAACCAGGACCCCCAGGTCCTTTTCTGTGGCACTGCTCTCCAGCGTCTCATTCCCCAGCCTGTCCATACATCCAGAGTTGTCCCATCCCAGGTACAGAATCCAGGTACTTTCCCTTGTTGAACTTCACACAGTTGGTGACTGCCCAGCCCTCTGATTTGCTGAGGTCTCTCTGCAGGTCCTCTCTGCCCTCATGGGACTCAACAGCTCCTCCCAGCTTTGTTTCCTCTGTGAACTTGCTCTGTATCCCTTCCAGTCCTGTGTCCAAGTCATTTCTGAAGATGTTGAGCAGCACAGGGTTGAGAATGGAGCCCTGTGGAACCCCCCTAGTGACAGGTCCCCAGCCTGATGTCACCCCATTCACTGTAACCCTTTGTGCCTGGCCCATCAGACAGTTGCTCACCCATCCCATAACGTGTTTATCCAGCTGTGTGCTGGACATTTTGTCCAGAAGGATCCTGTGAGAGACAATATCAAAAGCTTTACTGAAATCCAAAGAGATTACATCAACTGGCTTCCCTTGATCAGCTACATGGAACACCTTGTCATAAAAGAGTCAGGTTTGATAAGCAGGATGTTCCCCTAATGAAGACATTCAGGTGTTTTTCAATACCTCCCAAAATAATCTTCTCCATAACTTCAATAGACACTGAAGTGAGACTGACAGACCTGTAGTTGGCAAGACTTTCTTTCTTGCTCTTTTTGAAAATCAGGACAATGTTTGCTATCTTCCAGTCAGCTGGGACCTCTCCATATCACAAAGACTGCTCAAAAATGATTGGGAGAGACCTCACATTGACATGAGAGGATCTTTGAGTATTCTTGGTTCAAACCCATTAGGTCACAGAGACTTACAGGGATCCAGAGGGAGCAGCAGATCCTGCACGTTCAGGGTCAGATTATCACTCTCACAGCCATGATCCTCCAGCTCGGATCAATAGGACCCCCTTAGCTTGTGTTGGAGACAGAGGCAAAGAATGCATTACACGTCTCTACCTTGTCTGTGTCCCTGTTTGTGAGGTGACCATCCTCATCCTGTAATGGACCCATGTCATCTCTGTGCTGCCTTCCTCTATTAGTGTATTTAAATCCCTCTTCTTTTTATTGTCCCCCCCAGTAACAGCCAGTTTCAACTCTAATTGAGCTTTGGCCATGTAAATTTTCTCCCAACAGTGGTGAGCAGCATCTCTGTATTCTTCTCATGTTATCTGACCTTCCTTTCACTGGACACATACATTTTTTTTCATCTTAGCTCCAAAAGAAGATCCCTGCTCAGCGAAGCCTGCCTCCTGCCTAGCCTTCTTGCCTTTCCATGTTTTGGAATTGCCTGCTCCTGTGCTCCTAGGCAGTGGTGCTTAAAAAGTAACCAGCAATGGACCCAACATCCTCTAGAGCATTTTCTCAAGGGGACCTTGCTAACTAGCTCCCTGAGAAGCCTGAAGTCTGCTATCCTTATATCTTCAGAGCTGAAGTTGGGAGTTTCCTCTTGTAATCATATTTTAAAATTTGATTGCTTTGTGGTCTCTGTGTCCAAGACAGACATCAATCACCACTTCAATCATGAAACCCTCCTTGTTAATTGAGCAACAAATCAAAAAGGGCATCTTTCCTAGCTGGCTCCCTTAGTACCTGTACCATGAAGTTAGCATCCTGTTTGAGCAATCTTCTGGATCTGTTTGTTGCTCCTAGTTAACATCTGGCAAGTTGAAGTTCTCCCCAAGGACAAGAGAAGTTAATTGGAGGTTTCCATTAGTCCCTCAAAGAAAAATTCATCAGTGTCATTGTCCTGGTTAGGTGGTATATAGTAGACTCCCACAATGACATACATGTTATTTGTTTGTCCCTTAGTCCTTACCCAGAGACTTGAAACCGTACAATTGCCAAACACAAGATCCATACATTCAGCCACCTCCCTGCCTCACCTGGCTTGCCTGAAGAGCAAACATCCAGCGTGGCACTCCAGACATAGATTCATCCTACCAGGTTTCCCTTATGCCAGTGATGTTGTATCTCTGCAAGCGCTGGTATTGAAACATTTCAAGTTTTGCCATGCCACCCCAAATCATACTTGTTATAATCCTCAAATATTCACTGTCCATTATAGCTCCTGGATTCAATGTTATGAGACCTGTTAGTACTAAATTAGTCTATATTAGTAGTTCAAATGCATACTACAATATGCAACAGTTAAAGCCACAATTATGCTTGAACTTATTATTTATTACTATTATTACTCAAAATGCATTCAGCTTGGCACTTACTAGAATTAATCAAAAATCGCTTTGTATCATTTGTTAAAAGAATAAATGGGCAAAGATGGTACAAAGATATGTAGAACAGCAGATTCTCATTTCCTATAGAATAAAGTTCTTTCCTCCTTTATCTCATTTCTGAAACATTTCCTTCATTTTAAGAATGGCGGGGCAGAGAAGAAAGGAATCAGACAATCAAGCCTTGCACAATTTTTTGCACTATTCTGGGTTTTTTGACTGTAAAGTGACAATACGGGCTTAAATTCCTGATACATACACTGAGAGGATTGTTTCAAGGCACAGCCAACAACAGGCAAATTTCCAGCAAGTGGAATCTAAATAAAAAGAAGCCTTGAGAGCCCTAAGGGCAAGTAAAGAAAAGTGTGAACACACAGCACTCCACAAATCCAACAGCCTTTAACCACATGGAAGAAAGCCCCTAATTAAAGGAACACTTGAACAAATGTCACCTATTTGCACTTCATACAAGGTGGACAAACACTTCTTTATGCACAAAAATACAGAACGAGAAATAAGCAAGATCTCGGTGAATCAGCCTGAACTATAGATATATGCAACAGGATAACACAGATTAAGTTCTTCCTTTCTGCCTTTTAAGTTCTGCCTTTCATAAGCATGGTGCAAACTAATGCTGACAGATGATGTCCATATGCACCATGCCTAACTTGAGTATGTGGCTTGTCAAAGCCGGAGAGGATGTGTGGCTATTCCAGCATTCCTTACAGCAAGAATAGCTTATAAGAAGGACTAGGAACCTTTTCTCCTTTTACTTTGGAAGAAAAGAGGAGAGAAAGGTCTCTGTTCCAAGTATTTTCCTTTATTCTAGTCCAAGACCATATGATGTAAGTTACTTCTCACTAGCTCCTTGTTGTTTCCTACAAGAGATCTTGATGACTTTATCAGAGAAGAGACAAAGGCGAAGCATGTCTTCAGTTAGGGCCTGATGAAGCCTGGAGGGGAAGGATGAACAGTTACTTTCCAGACTGATCACAGCAAAGCTGTGCTCACTGCTGACAGCATAATGGAGTTAGTACAATCGGTCACACTGTGCTCTTCATCCTCTTCCTCCCCACAAGAATGTTAGGGTATGTCCTTAAATGTCCCTTGGATGTGAGTTTTTTACATGCATCAGGTCCTCTGCTGTTTTTTTAGTTCTGGTTTTGTTTCATCAGCTAGCTGAACTTTCCTGTGTACTACCTCCTCGCAGGCCCAAAACATTCATCACTCAGCTGTTAATGATATTTCACAGGCAACTTCTTGAGTGCTGCTGAGTGCTACATTCAGTGATCTAAATATTTGTGACAATTAGGTCATGGATATTTCAACCCTCTTTACAAGTCTGAAAGATCATGCATGATAGGAGAAAATAGCTACAGCCTAGAAGCTGTAAAGTCAGCATCCTGGCAAAAACAGTCAATTCCTCTAAGGCTTTCCGGAAGCTACATCAGCCTGCAGTGTAAGAAAACAAGGAACAAATAAGAAGATTTGCATTCTGGGGGGAAAAATTATTGTACGAGTAAATCCTGTCATTTCTTGTACTCTGTTCATCCTTACTGTGCGTTTGCTCCTTTCTCCAACCTGGATCAGTGTAGAAATGTGAAGGCAGCTTTAAGAGTTCTAAAGTAATTTTCAATTAGTGTATTTCCATTAGTACTTTCAACACACAAAACACTTTATAAGAAAAGCTCAAAAATCCAGTACAAGGAACTAGTAGGAAAACCAGGAGTAAACCAGGCAAGGACACTTTGAGAGAGACTGACAACAGAGGTAGTTTGACAGCAATGTAGTGGTTTGGGTTTTTGCTTTCTCAACAGCCTTCTCTAAGGACTTACATTAATTCTACATAATGCTAACAAGATATCACTATTGTGCTGATTTTGGCTGGTATAGAGTTCTTTACAGTGGCTGGTATGGGTTTGTTTTGTGGATTTGTGCTGAACCCAGGGTTGAGAATATAAAGATGTTTTTGTTATTGCTGAGCAGAGCTTACACAGAGCCAAAGTCTTTTGTTCTGCCACACTGGTGATGAAGTTGGGGGTGCATGGGAGGTTGGGAGGGGACACAGCCAGGACAGGTGACCCAAACTGACCAAAAGGATATTCCAGACTGAATGACATAATATAAAATGAGGAGAAGAAGGAGGGAGAGTGGGATGTTTGGAGTGATGGCTTTTGCCTTCCCAAGTCACTGTTCTGTGTGATGGGCCCCTGCTCTCCTGGAGACGGCTGAACACCTGCCTGCTCACGGGAAGCAGTCAATTAATTCCTTGATTTGCTTTGCTTATGTGTGTGGCTTTTGCTTTCCCTATTAATCTGTCTTTATCTCAACCCATGAACTTTCTAGGGGAGTGAGTAAATTGCTGCTTGGGGCTTTGTTGCCTTCTGGGGTGAAACCACAACAACTAAATATAACTTCTGGTTTCAATAATATGCTCTCTTAAACATTGTCCAAGCATACTAATGGATGTTTGTAAAAGTTTGGACAAAAACCAAAATCACTCAGGTCATAGACTTGATTCCATATCAGATTTCATTGTTACAGTACAGCCAACGAGACTGTTTACTCTTACCTGAGGTAATTGGTCAATATTACTGACAAGGCTGTTGATGTATAACATTTAGAAGGTACTTCTGCTATACTTTCACTGCTAATCTTTCAAGACAACAACAAAGTTTTAAATTTTTCTGCTGTAGTTAAAGCAACACCAATACTCGAACCAGCTTTGCCTTTCCAATGGTTTTGTGTGCAGCTGAAATCGTGTCAAGCATGCAAAAATCCGCCAGCGTTTTACCTGGTGAGGTACGGAAGCGACACTGTCCAGTCATTGGATCATACTCCTGGTTCTCATCAGAGCACAGGCACAGGAAAGAACCATCAACATTTTCACAGAGGGCTTCGCCACAAACTCCACTCAACATTTCACATTCATTCACATCTGGGGAAAAAAATCCAAATCATAAATCAACTGAGACCCACTACTGACTGTTCTTTTATCTGCTGTATCTGTGCCAATATTGTCTGCCAGATTACAGATGTGATCTCTGGGGAAGGATTAAAAACTCACTAATACCTAAGTGGATTCATAAACAAGTAGTAAGTCCTTCGAAATAAAGGCCCCTGAAAGTCACAGTACAGTTTATAGACTATTAGTGCTGATTAGGTGCTGACTGTAGACCAGAACACAGTTTTTTTGGTGTTTCTCATTGTGAAATACTTGTTTTTTCTATGTATTCTCTTATGGGGATTTAAGACTCAGAGTAATTTAATTTTTTTCCTTAACTTTATTATCAAGCTTTTACTAAACTCAAGGAGCAAAATGACCAGGTTTTGGTGAGATTCAGACTGCACTACAAAAAAGAGAATTCATTTTCCTCCCCAAAATACCATTTTTCTTGTGAACAACCACCCAACAGAGAATTCCCCAGCCCCACTGCCACCATATGCATGGACTCACAGGAAGTTGTGCCCAGGTCACCCAGGAACCCCTGCCGAACACTGCAAAATTCCTCTCTCCAAAAAATTCCATGTATTTTTAACGTGGATTCCATACACCTGCTAACTAACCAACCTGAAATGTTTTTTTGACTGATAGAATTGTCTGTTATTTAAACAAGGATTACCAAATACTACCAAGATCACTTTACTTTCTTTTTAGTTGCTAACACTGACATTTGAAAATCTACTTCTAATGAGAGAATCTAATTAGTAGACAGAAATTATGCTGATTAGTATCAGAAATAGTCATTTCTGTATCACAATTCAGAAATCCCTATAACTGAGTGTGGTCTAACATATAACTTCAGAAGCAGTATTCCATCCTTTTTAACTCTTGCCTATCAAAATCAAATCATCTGAATAAATGTTGATTTTTATGTGTTTTTATATAAATATGGATTTTAACTTTGCTCATGTTTTTAAGTTTGCTCACATTTAAAAAATGCATTCAGATTTTTCTTTATCTTTTTACAGACTTCCTGTCATAAGGAATAAGTCTTCTTTGGGGAACATTGCCTAGCCAGGAACTAGAGACTTACTTTCTCCTTAAATTGTTTTGGCTGATAACTGGCTTCAAAATTTATAACAGTATTTTATACTTTCAGAGTATTATACAAGAAAAAAATTACACAAATGCATTATTTTGTGGTTCAGAATTACTTCAGTGGGAACTCAAAATTAAATTTAATTTCACACCATCCTTTCCTTTCCCCTTTTACTTTTCACTTTCTTTGTGTCATTTGTTTTCATCCATGAAAATTCACCGTATGACAAAATATACCTTGGTATGCAGCAAAGTGTCAAATGGCATAAAGAATTTTATGAACATTTTATGTTTATGAACAAAACTACTTAACTTATTAGAAAATGCATACAAACACTCTGTAAAACTCCTAGTTCCTCCTCTCTGTTTGGTATTCCATTTAGGTCTCTGTTACCTGAGTCTGGCTTGAAGAAATTGTTTAATGAATACCTCTCCTTGATCTGGTACTAATTTTATATTACAAACTTGTGCGGCCTCAAGTGGTTTCCCAGCCATCATTATTAACAACAGATCTGGAAACCTATTAGTCACAAAACAAATGTGCAGTATCTACACAAGTACAAAAATCCCACATCATTTCATGGTGATAGCTGCCTTTCCTGGAGCTGGAAGCTAATGTTAAAATCTGTTTAAACACCATATGCCTAGGGAGGTGCCATCTAATTCAGCCTGGCTGTGCCACATTCCAGATGTTATTTCCTGCAAGGGGTAGTGCAGGGTCCTGGTTACTCAGCTAAGAGACTAAACAGATGTTTACTTAAATAGGCTAAGATATTAAATTCATGCTATTGTATTTGTGAATGTTCCTGACATGCAGAAACAGGGAGGTTTCTTGGGTTTTTTAAAATAAATAAAATAAGTGGTTTAGCTTATTTGCTGTTGGCTTCTGTTTGTCCTAGTAACAGGTTTTCACTAAATAGATACAAAGTTAAGTTTCCATTGGGCACAAACTTCTGTGAGTATAGAAGAGCTCAACTCTACTTTACTATTAAGTGGCATAACTTTAATAAAAAATGTCAGAAAACAAAAATGTGAAATGTGTTTTGTTGGAAGGCTGTGTTTGCTCCCTTGACCTTTTCAGCAGTGACTACTAGCACCCCTGAACTCACCTGTACACCCTTGCCCATCCTGTGTGTCCTGGTACCCTTGGTAACAGAGGCAGCGGTAGGAGCCATCCATGTTTTCACAGAACCCGTGACTGCCACACACCGTGCCGTTCGTACATTCATCCACATCTGCAGGGAACAATTCCAACATCAGACAGGCTGTGTGACAGCCAAAGGCAGACATTCTCAAAGAGTGCAGAACACCCACACATGGGCCATTTTGCAAACAGATGCAGCTATGTCTCAACACAGTGGGAAGGAACACAAGGACAAGACATGAAAATTAATGTAAGCACACGAACAATTTAAGAAATTGTTTCAGTGTTAGCTTTGCTGTAAGTATGTCAGCAATGGTCATCTGCCTCCACCTATCTGTTTCACCAAACTTGCTAACCACAGCATGATGTTACATACCACAGACTAAGGCATAATTTCTCTGACTGACTTAGAGATTCTAGCAGTGTAGTATTATACAGTCAACAACACGAGTGAAAATGAACTCACTGTGCCTACAAAGACAGTTCAAGGGTATAGCTACATCCCCTGTGCAGAAGTGCTGCACAGATCTCATTCTGGCTCTCAGCACAGATCATTTTCATAGTGTAAGTGGTATATCTGTGGACCAAGCATTCTGTCTTAAGTCCTGTAAATCTACATACACAAGTCATCTTACTCAGGTACACAAAGTAATTCCAATGCCAGAATGTCTTCTGTACTGGCTTTTTCATTTGTAGTTCCAGTTTTGGTTTGCTGGCCTTACAAGTAAGTCACTTGCACGTGTAAGTCTGTTCTTTGACTCAGCTTCCCCTCAAATTATAATGAAGCAGAGGTGCTTGTGGCAGACTGGTTTATTTTTGTAAGTGTATTACAAGTGCTAGGAATGTATTATTTTTATCTCCACTCAAAGTAAGATGCAAACCCAAAGCCCTGGCCATATGTGGTCATTTAAGGTGTCATGAGGTGCTTTTTAAGAGGAAGAACAAGAGCTGAAACTGTGAACCTGCCAGGATACTAGGATTAGTACCTTCTGCCTTCTACATTCCTTTGCAGTCTGAAGCAAAGAAATTATCACTGTATTTCTTTCCTAAAAAATATTATGCTGTTAAGTAAGGCTGCTGTCTGCTTTCCTTCTGCACATTTCCTCAAGGGATAATTGCATTTCAAATGGGGAATAAAGTGATTTATCTGAGTGCTTGTTACTATCATTAATTCTGCACATTTTGGTAGCCCTTTATGTGGTGGAGCCTATCATCATTTTACCTCCAGTGAAGGCCTTTGGCACTCCCTGAACTAAAGAAGTGCTGGGACTGAATCCTGCAGTGCCACAGAGAGAAGGCTTCTCCAAACAGGTGAGCAGCACCTGGTACTCTTCTGTAAGGACAGAGCAGGGCTCAAATGTAGTCCTGCCTACTCCTCCAGCTCTTCATAGCTGTGTCGAACAAAAACCTAGAGAAGTCAGCAAAGATGCACTGCATTCTTAACTTGACAGTACTTGCCAAGCAAGGACTTTTTTACTTTCAAATTGTGTTTTATGGTCAGCTGAAAGGGAACTCTCTTGGTCTTTGAGCCATGTCGTCACAGTCCCCCAAGCTACCAAAATTTGAGTGACATGTCATTACCATCCACACCCATTACCTCTTGTGCTGCCCGCTCTGGCAACTCAAGTGCTCAAATTCATCCACACAAGTTTTGTATGCCTCAGGGAGAGGTATTTTCAGGACCTTGAAAACCAGCTTTTCCTGTGTGCTGTTGTGGGGTCTGAACAGGTTAGGAATCACATGAAGACTTCTAAGGCTAGAAGAGTCTATCCAGAACCTCTTAAAAAGGCTAGAAAAACTGTCTCTGGCAATTTCTGTACCAATGGAACAAACTGTGAATATTAACATTTTCCTCAGAAAGGCATGTAGTTTCGTGCTAGGATGTTTAAGCAATGGAAAACTCACTTCTCCTACTGAACTGAGCCATTGGTAAACAAACTTCAGCCTACATATGAAATGCAGGCAAAAACTGTATGTACTAAATACACCAAAATCTAGGACACATATACGAGTATAATTGATGGTTATTGAAAAATACCTGCAGATGGAACTGGCAGAAAAATTTATTTGGTTTCTAAGTTTTGTAGTAAAGATTTTAATGGTCTTTACATCTTGATTTATTAAACAAAGGAAAAATATTCAAGGAATTTATTTTAGAAAGGACTATTGTATTTGGAAAAGAATACAATAGCCAGTATGCTTATTCTCAAGGAATTGAATACAAAAATTTGGATGGTTTCTGGATATTGAACTTATTGAAACCTACCACAAACCCTTCCTAGTAGAATTAATTCAGCAATGTGAATAAATAACTTATCTGTGTTAAAGACTGTCAGAGGTGAAGGGTCAAGAACTACCTTTTATACCTCCTCCTTTTTAAGTCCCCACAGTGACAGAATTATAAAAAGGTGCATACGGACGTTGAAGTGTGTTTTTGGGTTTTATTGGGTTTCCCCTGCGTTGTGGCTGTGTTCCTCGCTGGCTTGGAGTCTCTCTGCAGCCCTGCCCTGGTGTCTGGTACATTCCAGGAGTGCTGTTGTGTGACTGGCCAGGTTCCCAGTTTCTCCCACCCTATCCTCAATGCCCTCTGTCTGTACCCCTCCCCTTTCCCCACCCCTGTTTAAAAGGTGTTGCTCTGCACTGAGACACCCACTTTCGTGGGGACACTGGCTCTGGAAACAAGAAACCGAAGTTCTCCCTGCAGAAGTCCTCCCTTTGTTCCTCGCCGTTGCCACGCTTCAGCCAGGGCTGAGACCCACAGGACCAGGAGAAGGTACGGAGAAGTACCCTTAAAGCTGGATTGGGGCAAGAGCTAACCGGGTGGGACGCAGAATCCCAGGAGCTGCATCTAGCACCCGGCTTTATACAGAGTTACTGGGAGGAAGACAATAAAAACTTTTCACAGTTATGTTTTTCTGGTCCTTCCTTCTTGCTGCTGTGCACTGTCCCTGCATAACATACCTGATAAGAATAGTCTCATGTGATCAGTGGAGTTTCACATATCTGGTAAAAAAAATCTGAATACTCTTAATCAGAAAACCCTTTTAAGAAAAAGAATTCAAAATGAGTAAACAATGGTAGCTTGACAGCCAGGAATTTCAGACAACAGACAATAACACAGTGGTCGTGTTTTCAGTGAACAACTATGGTTAAATAACAAAAAGCTCCTGAGCCACAGGACAGTTACTGTTAAAAACCTATGCAGAAGAAACTACAACTGGAGATTTTAGAATTACCCAAATTACAGAACTCCTCTTACCCAAAACCTAAATGTTACAGGAAGCAGAGGCATGGTTCATGCAGCTGGTTCTTCACAGGTAAAACAAGGTCATTGGCTAAAAGCCGCAGAAACAAAACTTGTGTTTGTAGCAAGTATCCTAATTCAGTATACAATACAGCCACAGAAGACAGGTTTTTCCTAAAAAGTACAGTCTGAACATCTTTCAGTGCATGGGATATTACAGAGAAGGTCCAAGCACCAAATATTTTTCCTTGTCTAGACAGTTCACTCAAAGGACTCTTTTACAGCCGGAAAGGACATTTGTTTCTTTAATCACCCCATAAAGAGCGAGGCTTGTAATCGGCAATTCTCTTGCTACATGGAAACAAAGTCAGGGGAAAAAACTAAATATGAAACTAATATATCTTATATCTACAGAGTGACCAAAGCAGTTCTCTGTAATTACAACATATTTTAGAATCCATTAATCAGTGCTGCCTGCTTTAATCAAAAGGCAAGATGTACCACTCATGCACACTTTTGTGCAGTTCAACACTGTTCCTGTTTTCTGACGACGTGAGCAAACTGAAGGCAACCTCAACCTCAACCTCAAGCATGATATTTAAATCTCATTGAGATCTACTTACATAGCAATATGTCTGGAAGAGGAACTGGTTCCTAAGACAGGTCTGTAAAGTGCTCAGAGAAGCAGAGCTCTGATTCTGAAACTTCCAGGGTTCCCCATAACATGCATACATAAAAAGGAAGAAGCAGAGGTTGGAGAGCTCTTGGGGGGGGATGAGTAAGTGTTTTTGGACTGCCTGTTGCAGCAGTGAGAAGCCAATCAGAGTCACATGGGATGGGACATGGAGACAGAAGAGGTGCTTGAGGCAAGGTATTTAGCATGAGAGAACCTCTAACTTGAGGTTTTGCCAACATATTTGACTAGCAGCCAGCTAGGTAAAACACCATGAACCCTAGAGAGCTCAAAAAGGAACTAAGGAGCACCCCGAGAGCCTCCAGTTCAGAGAGCCCAGTGCAGTCAAATTGCTGAGCCTGAGGCCAGGCTGCAGTGGAATGTCACTGCTGCAACAAAAGTTTGTCTACACCTTGGAAGAAGACACAGTCTCCACAGCTGTTCAGTTTACTTTGGCCAATGGCCACAAAAATTCCATACCAGAACTAAACCACATGAGGTTCTTAAATGTTTTATGCTGTTGTTGTTTCAAACTTCAAAAAAACCCAAGTCAAACTCATACAAAAAAAACGTCTGGAGATATGGAAAATCTGCTCCCCAGGTACAGAGAGGTGTGTGAATCCAGGAAAATTTTCTCAGGTTCTTTCTGTGATGGTATAAACAGTTATACTCACTCACTTAACTAGAATTAAATTCACAGAGGCACTTAGTGTAAAGAACAGTAGCTCCTGTGGCTGGAAGCCACATGCTTTCTCAGTACCTGGAATGTCACACATTCCTTCTGTTTTGTCTTGCCTTTTAGCATGAAGCTGACACCACTACAAATATTGACACTGATGCCATCAGTGCTCCATTAAAATGAGTTTTTTCAAAACTCTGGAGTTGTTTTTATTAAAATGACAGAATGGAGAAACTAATTGTGGTGGAAAAGGAGTGCTGCTGCTTCAGAGACTAGAAGTACCCTTGCTTTGCCAAGTTATTAAAATACTTTTCCAAGTGCTGAATATAAAGTCTGATCTGTATTCCATACACAACACCAATTACTTGTGAGGCATGCTCAACTGGTTTTGTACTTGTTTTATTCTTCGTTAAAAAGTTTCAAAACCAGTCACAATCCTGGAAATAAGATCTTGTGACTTCATCTTTTTCTATTTAGTGGAAGTTTGGCTTTTTTCATCTAATGAAGATTAACTTCATATTACTTCATCATATATGATAGCAACCTTTCCCTGGAAACTGCTAACGAAAGAGATGCAGAGGAGCTCATTGTTTCCGGTACATCTCCTAACAGTAGATGCCAATGACTTTGGATTTTTTTTAAAGTTGTGATCCTTTTCAGTTGTGCTGGTTGTGCTAGCAGGGTATTTCATTTCATGAGAGATCACATTACTAAATATATGGCAGTTTATATCCCAGCTTCAGTAATAAAGCTGTAATGCTTGTTTTCCTTTGGTATAAGCAGCAAGATGCAACAGTCAGACTCAAGTTTCAGTATCTCATCCATGAAAGGACAAATGTTTTCACTATCCCTAAGTGAACCATGAGAAGAATTGGCCTGTGAAAACCAATCACATACAGATTTACTGGCTTATAATTTGAAGAGAGAACAGTTGTTTACTTCTTGGGTGCTTGAGATCAACCCATTGGTTCTAACACTGAGCTATCATCTGCTCAGTGCTTCTCCTCGCCATGCATCCTGCTATGAGAGGATCCTGCTAAAATACTACCATATAATTTTTTTCCCTTTTTAACTTTTCCGATAAGCCTTAGTGTTTTGAACACTCCTCTCAACCATAAGAATAGCCATTCTTAATCTAGTTAGAGGAGTGTTTATTTTCTATCAGCATCACTGACTTCACAAAGCCATATATCCTCTTGGTATCACTGAGCAAAAGTGTTCCTGTGTGTCCTATTTTAAATTCAGTGCAGGAGGGCAGCATCACTTGCAAACGTTTGTATACCATTAGCAACAGGATATATTCTCATGACACAGCAATATAAAAAACCTAGTTACCCTAAATTCCAGGCTCCTGGTTGATGTTTCTATAAAGATCTAATTACTGCTATTTACTCCATTTCTGCCATTTCAAAATGCCTAATACAGTAGATCTGTAATAGAACTACTGGATTTCACTCCAGCTTCTCACTGGAGTTACAGTTCTGTTGCTTAATCTGTGTATTTTAAATAAAAGTTTGGACAAGCAAGGTTCTGTTGTCTTCCACACAGCAATGAGAACATTCAGGTAGCTCAGGCTTGCTGATAAAGTACTTACGATTCAAATTAGATAATCCTAAATATTCATGTGTGTCTTAACCACAGAAACAGATGTGGCAGATTTTAGAGTTAGTAGTGACTGACTGGCTACTTTTCTCAGCCTCCTAATAACAGCAAACCAACGGGAATGAATTATTATAATTTGTCTCACCTTCGCATGTTCGGCCATCTGCAGACACAGAAAAGCCCCGCTCACATATGCACTGGTAGGAACCATCTGTGTTTAGACACTCTCCGTGTGGTGAACAGAGGTCAGATCTCTCACATTCATTGATATCTGAAAGCACAGAGACACTAAGAGCTTTGCAAATCATCACAGCCTTAATATTAAGCCTAGATTCAATTAATCTTTAAAGCAGCTTCCACTCCCACTGGCTATGTAAATAGCTGTGTGAATGGCTCATCTTCCAGAGTAACCAAATGTCCTGGGATCACTCTTAAACTCTGTATAGATGTCAATATGTCCTGCTGCATCACATTCTTGCTACATGGCTCTGTAGATGAACGATGTAGGCAGAGAATGATTTGTGGGAAATCAGCACAGGAGCTACCGTAGCCAACATTTCTTCTGTGTTACAGGTATTCTCAGCCTCATCTCACTGTTTTTTGATGGCTGCACACTGGTCAACTTGGGCATCTGACTCCACATGTTGCTAGCAGGTTTGGAGCTGCATCTTTCCCAGAAGGCTGATTTTATATAATTTAAAGCCAAATGCTCTGTTTTTGCTGATGGGGAGTGGGAATGCTCCCAAAAGATTGCTATATAAGAGCTTATAATAGTCTCTTTTGTTTGGTTCTACATTTAACTTAGAAAGCATTTTTCAAACCTGTGAATCTAAAAAACAAGTATTTCCTTTTGATTGATGTCTCACGTTAGCAACCAAATCTGCCCTCAGAACTTAAGGACTTTATTACTTCATTAAGGTACTACCACTTTTATATCAATTATCATTCATGTTGTAATTGTACTTTTGTATTTTTTGCTTTACAAAAACCCATTAAGAAGCATTCAGTACCATGCTGAGATCAAACACAAATTTACAAACAAAACTTACCCATGAGGCTTATTCATCCCTTATCTAAACACTAGAATTTCTCATTCTTAACTGTACCTTTTGTTGCTTACAGCCATCTGGAATGTATCAAAGTAGCCAGCAATTTTGATACACTAGAGAAATTATTATTTCAATATCATCGTCTCAAGACTATGACATCCATTATAGAATTTTCTCTATCTACAAACTGATCCTAGCCTGTGTGTAAACCTTCCAACCAGTGTCCTGAAATCATGGTCACAAGAGGAAAGAAAAGAGGCAGGCAGCTCGGGGAAGTTGTATCTGCATGAGGCACCTATGAAAAAGTAAGTGCACTGTGCTGACCACAACACTTACATGTATAAAGCTTTCTCTGAATTCACAGCAAATGCAAACCATCAACTACTTCCTGAAGCTCTCTGACAGGTGGGAATGGTGGGAGATCAGCGACGACAAGGACAATATCGTACCTTCTCATACTGTACTCAAGATTTAGCAGTCTTACAACTGCCAGAAAAATACTGGAAACAGAACTAGCTGATTATAGATGGTAGAATGATGTATTAAAAGACAGGAAGACAAAATTACCAGTCTTAGGGAAATTGAGTACAATACCTCTGAAAGAGCAAACTGCAGTTTCTTATGTTTCGGAGTATTTTCAACTTTCTCCTTACCAAAATGCATATCCCTAACTTCTAGTCTAGTCCAGATTCAACTTGCAGACACTGCACTCTGTGACAAACTTGCCAGTTTAATTCAATAGCTCTCTGTTTGCATGGTCTGTCCCTTAGTTGGCTCATAAATACTTTCAGTTTTGTTATATTTATCCATTTAAAATATGAGGCATATATCTACTACTTTAGATGGCAAAGTGAATAGAGGGGTATCAAAGCTGCCATTGATTTCAGCTTGCAGTCAATTCTCTTTTACCTGCTAAAGCAAGGTAAAAGCACTTTTAAGCACTTCTGTATGCTGAATGCAACATTTTTTTAATTAGAAAGCAGTCACAAGGAATACTCAGAACTTTCACAGGGAATTTATTGTTTGTTGCAGAAGATCTTCAATGTGGATGAGCTGGAATCCAGTTTCTCAGCTCAAGTCTAAACTGTGCATAAGTGAGCAGCCAAAGCAAAGTCCAGTGTTCTGGTCCTTCAGCCATTTAGAACATGTACATGTTATCACTTGCCAGCTCTAATACTATGGTTTCTGTTGCACAAAAATGTGGGCAAAAGTGATGAGACATGCCTGGGTGTTGCGTCAACACGAAGACAGGACTGTTCGGAACTAAAACCTGGGAAGTGTTTTCCTGGGCCTGGAAATGCTGATTCAGTCTCAGATAATGCATTCTCTTTCTCCCCACCCATCCTCCACAAAGTACTGCAAGTGTTTCATAGAGGCAATATCTAATGTGACTTGATACTAACAAAGCAGCTCTTGTTGTTACATCTCTGATTCACAACACGTAGAATGTTCTGTAAAAATAAATGTTTCCAGGATTTGGAAAAAAAGCAGCGCTGTTATCTCTGTCAGTTCTAACACAGATTCTCTTTCAAGTTATGGAGGCTGAGACTTCAGCCTCTTGAAATAATTTCTCAGCATATATTTACAGAGAGAATAGAATGAATGAGAATAGAAAATAAGAAGAGTAAGAAAGTACTACAAATGATACGTGAGTTTCTCCTTCTTAGCATGATCTGGGACTATCACAAGTTACACTTACAAACCTGCACATTTATAATAATGATCCAGGTATTTTTGACACCTCTTTCATACCTTGACATCCCCTATTCGCTATCTGCTGGAAACCATCTGGACAAGTGCATTTGTAAGACCCTTCAGTATTTATGCAGCTTCCTCTTAGGCAAACATTGCTGTCTTGAAGGCATTCATCAACATCTGGAATAAAAAGGCAACTGAATCATTAGATGATGTCAAAACTGATTAAACTTTTAATAGTTTCAACATAACTTGAAGCAACTGTGTGCATACATGGAAATCAAGTTTACTACGATTTAGGATTCTTTGTTATTTTCCTTTCATCATGTCATCGAACTTCTCATATGTCTAGAGGGCTTTGAAATTTGAGTATGTATGTGATTCATTCCTAGCAAATATGACTCATGTGCCATCTGCATCTCTCACAAAAGCACATCATAACAGTAATGCAGTTAAAAAGAAATCCAAGCAGCTGCACATTTAGAAGACAGAAACAATGCAAATTTAAAATAGTCTTCTTTGGACATGTTTAAACCTCCACAGAGAAATCCCTGAGCTGGAAGTGCATCACTGAACACTCAGGTGTCGAAGTGAGTGAGCCCAAGCACTGCTGGTGTACCACACCAGACAGGATGTGCCTGGGGAGACTGCTCACACAACAGCCAGTGGCAGGAGTGGGCAGGAGGCTCCTAGGACAGGGACCACACTGTGGGCACTGCTGTGCTAATAGGTGGCTTTTCATGCAGTTCACGAGTTCCAATGCAGCCATTTCACAGGCTTCTAGCTGCTGGGTCATGAAGCTTTTGCAGAGTGCTGCACCCCAGCCATAAATCCAGCTCCAGAGTCCAGGCACACAGGATCTTGTTTTCCAGCTGCCTATACACCATGTTCAGGATCAAGCCTCAGGCCTGTACACTTTGCCCTTGAGTCTCAATATCCATGGGATAAATGGCTGACATGCAGCAGAGAAAGCTTCAGGATACAAACTAGACATGAGATAATCAAACATTTCAAGAACAGGGCACTGGCATTGTCCCCACCTAAAGTCTTTTCTTCCCGTTGTCTTTCAAAGGGCTTAAAGGCAGCCCAGTGGAGGAAACAGAGTACAGCTACTATGGGTACAGGATTAAGTCAGCAAGTGCTGACATTCCAGTGATATTATACAGTTTTGGTTTCACTGCAGCTAAAGATCACAAGGTATTTGGTGCCTGTGCCTCTAAGTTTTAAAAGCAAACAGAAAGTGAGAGAGTCGAACAAAAAAAACTGTCTCATAAGCAACTTCCCTCAGCCTCCACAGAGCCCTACCTAATAATCTACCCAGTCTAGTGCTTTGATAATGTAGTTAGCTTCCTTTGAAAAACAGTAATCAAAGACTTATCCCAGTACCTTCGATTATTCTGATTTCTAAGTATGGATTTTAACTGAGTAGAATTGTAACTGTTTCCTGTGCTGCAGGAATGAATAACAATTGTAATTAAAAAGAGAACATGACCTCATTTGTACATTTATCTTTGGAAGCCCACACTATATCATTCTACTTGGGATTTAATCTATTTCATAAAAGTAAGAAATAGGGATAGCTTTCTTACACAAATGAATGTTATTGAAGATAAAATTGCACTTAATGTTGACAAAGTTGTGACCTTTAGATAACCACATGTTTTATAACCATTTTCAACTGTGAAATAAATTGCTGCTTATTTAAAAAGCAATTAATTTTGACTAGGAGCATGAGAAAAATTAATGACTCCCTTGTGCTAAGTTAATGCCAAGTCTCACAACAAGAAGGTGTCTTGTGCCAAACTTAGTAAAAATGCATTATTTTCCATATAGGATGCAAACCTCCCTCTCTCTGATGCAACTCTTCGTAGACCCTATGAGTGCTGCATGAGAATCCCCAGAAAAATCAGAGGCAGTAACTCATGCTTGAGACATTCAATGCTTTTAACCACCCTTTACACATGCATGTCTTGAACATTTTGGCTAGGAAACTCTCTGAAAGCTCTGGGAGAACACTGCAGACTTATGCATGACTTTCTTCCAGTAACCCAGGTTCTTTGAGATGTACAGTGTGTACGTAAGTCCTGCTGGCGCATATTCCCACTCCCTCTTGGTTAAGACAAGGCCTCACAGGTGCCCTCACACTTCGTGTTCCCTCTTATTCAGGGCAACAATGAGCAGAAAGTCTCAATGTCACTTCATCTCAAGAACAAGATGCTGAATGACAGACTAAGGCAGAAGATAAACATGCAGGTGGGTGTGTATCTTGAAGACATACTGCATGTATACTTGTATATAACAATGCATACATGTTATTTGCAAATAGCTTTTATTCTTAAGTAAAATACCGCGCAAGGGCTTCCAGACAAAAACTTCAGCCAGGGAGTTGCAAAAAGCACAGCTGAAAAGGAGCACAGCATAATTCTGAGGAATTCTGCAATATCCCTAAAAGTTTGCACAAGTTATAATGATCAAACCAGCAAAATGCTTCTTGCATGCAACATCTTTAAGAAAACGTCTGCACCAGAAGAAAACCTAATTAAACAAATTGAACAAAATTCTTGCAAGTGGTTTGCTAATCATATTTGTTTTACAGCATCATACATTTCTTTGGTATCTTCTGATGTGGCAAATGTCCATACCTGGCTCTTCAAGAAACTGGACAAAATTTGAACCGCTTTGTTCTTTCCAGACAATTGTGCTCTGCTATGCTCACAGCTTTTGTCATCTCTTTTCTGCTTTCTCTGTGAAGTGTTATAAAACATTCAGGTAAATAGGCTAATCCAAAAATCAGAGGCCATTATATGGAGAAACACTGGATGTCTTCTTAAGGTGATTTTCTCTTTAGTTTCCAAAGTGCAAAAAGCAGTCTATAACACCCTGTACTTCAGAAAATTTTGAAGGGATATAATGAAAGCACAGAAGAACTTCTTCCACTTCAAGAGATTAATTATTTTTGCAGGACTTGCAATATTTACAGAAGTCTTCAGTGAATAAACCGTGGCTACAGAAATTAACCACTCTGTTACTGGGTGGAGAAGCTGTGAATTTGGTTGCAGACTTTTAAATGAGATAAATATCCTGGCGTAAGGGAATGGTTTTACCCTTTTTCCTTGTTTGATTAAATCCCTCTTCTTTTGCCTTGAAAGTGTCTGAAACTATTTTGTCTTGAAAACTGCCTTTGAGCAGGATCAAGAAAGAGTTAAAGCATGGACCTATCCTGATAGGCCAGGTGATGGAGAGCTGCAACAGCTACCACGACTTCTTGTGCTGCTTGAAATGCACCAAAGCAGTCTGAAGAGAAGTTTGAAATCTCATCTAAAGTCTACTCAGAGCAAGTTAGATGAGTAGTTGTCAGGAATGATACCATGTTATCTGTTCTGTCTTTGGGAGGCAGAAGGACCTGTGACCCATTACACCACATTCTTCTTTGATTCTTGACAGAGTATCTCTACATCTGCTGCAATTCATGAAGATCTTGAAGCCAGATGAGAGCAAAATTATTTGACACAAATTTCTAGCGCATTGCATCATCAGCCCACATTTCTTGAAGCTGATGCAAGAGATGCTGGTACTCAGCACGAATGATGAGAAGACTCTGTAAAGTTCTCCCATGAACATATTCTCCAAATAGCTCAGGACCAAACAGTATCAGTGTGCTGAGGAGATTTTATAAGATGTCCATATTCTTTGTTGATGAGAACTTCAAGAGATGCTGTCACTCATTGAATGTGGACAATCCAGTATAATCATTTATGATAAAGTCTGTTACAAGTTTGTCCTGAGAAAACAGCATTTGGTTAGCCCAGGAGGAACTGCTCTTCTGCCTGGTCACTTGAAGAGGAGGATTCCTGACCTATTGCTGAGAAGGTGAGGACTGCCTTCCAAGTGCTGTGTGGAGGATAACCTAGCAGCAGAACACTATTTGGTAGAACAGCAGTAAGAAGCTGTATCTTGCAAGGTATCAACAGTTACAGAAAGCACACCAGAGACCAAAAATCTTTTCTGAGCTAATGCCACATGTACAGTGAGACCTTAACAGAGAGCTACTTCTCCCTGCTAGTGTGAGATAAGAAAGCAATTGAGGTAGAATCTTTCCTGGAGCTCGCTAGTAAGTAATCTCACATTCTCAAGGTGACCATGAGTAGTGCAGCAGACGTACCATATCAGATGGTATAGCCAACAACAGAGACAAGGGAGTAGCTCTGAAATGCTTCATCAGAAAAAAATATCAGTTTGCCAATCACTGGACAATTAAATTGTTTTACTTGAGGGATAAGAGAATGTTTTTTTCTATAACACAGCATTTCTTGCTACATCAATATGTACATACAACTTACATGTTGTACATCTTTCACTTCTCACTTTTGTTTTGCAAGCTCAGTACCTAGACTGCCTTTTGAGACAGTGCAAGCTGTGAGTTCCAGTAGATCCTGCCAGAACTTATCATCTACTAAATACTTTCTCTTGCCAGTGCACATGTGTGATTGTGGTGGCTGGCTACAGGTTCCCAAAACCAGCTGGAGATGAAGTTTTAACTAGCAGACCCCCATGAGAATAGTGTATGCTGGCTGAAGCTTTTGTAATACAGAGCCTCTGTGTCAGAACTTGAACAACAAGGTTTGGAAAGGCCGACTTGCTCTCGGTAACAATGTCAACTGGTCTTCCAATCTTACTGTTGGAAACACATGTCCTAATTTTTTGTATGTGGAAAGATGACAGGGACTATTTCTAAGAATCCACTAAATACGTGGCTGTGTTGGTGGGAACGAATGGTTGGCAGTGTAGAGAAAGAAAGAAAGGCAACATGTATTTCTACTCCATTCTTAAAAGAACTCACACCTATAGCTGAAATACTCAAGATCTTATTGAAAAGTCAGTAGCTTAAGTCCCTAAGCTTACCTTCACACTGATCTCCAGTAGATGACAATGAATAGCCTTGGCTACAGATACATCTGAAAGATCCTTCTGTGTTCCTGCAGTGTCCATTTGTACAGACTGATTGCTGCTGGCATTCGTTAATATCTGCAGCAGCAGAGACATGAAACTGTTACACATCTGAAAATAACAACTACTCACCAAATAGTACAAAGACAGAGTCTGATCAAAACAGCAAAGCACAGTATCAATATCCAGTACTGCTTAACTTGTTTGTGTTTATCAAATACAGACAGTCAGTGATGCATAAAATTATATGCAACTGCAGACTGTGTGTTTTCCTTGAGATGACTGTGTTCAACATTCTCTCCTGTAATGTCAATTTATCCCTCACACACAATCGGGTACACACAGACTCACAAATACACACACATGCTGCCTGAGAGCTGCTTTTGTTTCTGTTGTATCTGGCAGAGGTAACAAGTCAGCCTCTCCAGTGAGTCAGCAAAACCCACAGAATACTTTCCAGCAGGATCACCACCTTTTAACAGGGTGTGGTTTTCAGATGCACACTGACAGGCTAATCCCCTATTAAGTTAAGGCTCCTTAAAATTCTTGCCTCGTAACAGTATTAATAATCTAACTGTGGCGAAATGTATCTTTGCTTCCACAACACTGCTAACCCTCTGCTCTTCAGCTCTCATAAACTGGGGTCAGCCTGAGCTAACAGATGGATTTGAACATCAAATTTAAATTTTCCTATGGAAAACTCAAAGTGTTGGAGGGGAGTGGCACTTTGAATTCAGAACATAGCACATGCCTTGTTTGAACTAGGAAGCCTATTTTCCCCTCTGTTATTTGTAAAATATTCATTAAGAAGCAGTATTTAAATTGACATGGCGAGCTCTTGGTCACTTCTAGCATTTTGGCACAGCCGAATGTCTTTCTGGAAATACATTTCAATTCAAACAGGAGAATGTTACTCAATGAGGTTTTCCAGGTCTGTGTTATGGCTGTACAGTCTGACCTCTTAAGTAACGGTTCCTTGCAACCACAGAAGTTTAGAATTTAAGGATCACTGAAATCTGTGGGGCTCCATGAAGCAGCTGGGCATGGGTACAGGTCCTTACTTTAGAAGGGTGCACTTTAAGAAGAACAGTCTGCACAGGCCAGCTCAGCTTGGCAAGGGCTCTTTTCCATGAAAGGCTCAGAGGAAGCAGTCAAATTTTGTCTACATATTTTCCCCAAGATCAGTCTGCTGTGTGTCCTGAACAGCACATTTAACTCACTCAAGACACTTACACTGATGTTTTGTTTCAAACTTTCTGACAAATTTATATGAATGATCATTTAGTTTTACTGTATTATTTTTAGAACTCAGAAGTCTGAAAGTGTTTGGGGTAGTACAGAGACACTTAGGGAAGGCTGAGGGAAAGGAAAAAGAAGGAAATCCAACATCTGACAAGAAACATGTAGGTTTCTGTGCACTTGCACAGCCTGGAGACACTGCCCCAGATTTTCACCATCAGGGAAAAGTTTCAAGTACTCTCTAGTTAAGGAGAGGAATATTCCTACCTCCTGTATATGCTCTAGCTTCTCCTTCAGACTACTTCACTCTAACATCAGACCTAATTTTGCTCCACTGGGGTAGTCCTGATGGGAATTTTAGATATGGAAGAAGTGTGGAAACTGACACTTTGAAGGTACAGGAACTGTTCCCAGAAATACCAAGCCCTCTCTCTCAAAGTGTACTACTGGAAAGTGTACTAGTGCAGGAAGGGTTAACTGCTCAGTGATAACTGACACTGCTGGATTCCAAAGGGGAGCAGCCTAGGTTTTTTGATTCCACTCACCCACATGGTAGAAAAAAAAAGATAGAAAGAAAATCAAAAGGCACTGTCCTTAAACCTCCAAAATGCCAGACATGCCAAGGATTTTGCAAAAATTCCAGTTTAGCAATATAAATATTACTACATGTTCTTGACTGGCTTTATAACACATGTCAAAATCCACAGTGTGATCACAGAAACCATAAAATGGCAATACACATTCTTACGTTTCTGTGTTTTTAGCAGCAGTGTCATACATTTAAAAGCAAGATTAAAAAAAATTATCTAAAAGGTAAGCGCAACCTTATGAATTTAATAATATTCTTTCTTACCTTCACACTGATCCTTTGACGCAGAGAGTCTGAAACCCTGGGCACAAATACACCTGAAGGATCCCTCTGTATTTTCACAACGTCCATTTGTACAGTGATTGCCATACTGACATTCATTTATATCTGAGAACAGAAAGAAAGCACAAGAAATTAACTGGGGCACAGCCACCTTTCAGCTGAGCTTGGGAATATATTTAAATTACATCAGAAGCATGGCTATTACTCCTGAGGAATTTATTTCAATGGCATTTTAGCACTTCATGCAGGTCCCTTTGTAAGGCTACTCTATATATTCATCAAGGAACTTCACTGGATTATGGAAAATCTCTCTTCCTAGTCGCAAACCATCCTTTCTTTAGAAGGACTTCAAAGCAGCTTTTATTTCCTATAAGCTACCCCACAGACATCTACTTTCATCCTTCTCTGAAAGGTATTAATTAGATGAGCCACTTTGTTTAGCCAACATGAAAATTGCTGTGTTGCTACTTAACTGTAATTTTTAAGAATTCCTTCTGAATGCAATTTGTATAAATCAACAAAGCAAAAAGCAAACATACAAATAAAATAAGAAACATATTTTGCTATAAATCCATCCAGAATTAATTCTGTATTCTAAAATAACAATTACTGGTTTTATTCTAGCAGTGGTTTTCCCCGAAAAAAATTAATTTTTTAAATTTTATTTCTTTATTTTGGGGTTGCAGTAGTCAGCATATGTCCTTGTTTTATGGAAAAAAGCTGTATTTTTTTAGCTTCACTGATGCAGGAAAAGAACCACCCTTTGTTTGTTTTTATGTGCCAGAAATCATATTACTCCCAATTATCCTGTCTTTTGCCACCAGAAAGCACACAAAATCCATCGGCATAAGAAAGTGCTAATTATTTGAGGCACTACGAAGTTTTGTCAACTTATTTTTTAAATCTGTTCACCAATACACAGAAGTGTGCTCTAGATAATCATGATATATTACTTTATTTGAATGTGAAAATGTGAAGAGAAAAAAATGGAATAAAAATGAATCAGTGGTTAAAAGCAAACTTAAAAAACAAATTTCAAATAGTCCCTATAGAACACAAATGCACTGGGGGACCGGGGACAGTGGCAATTTCAAGGCAATGAGGAGGCAGGCTCTGCAGGTGTCCATTTCCATTTCTTCCAACACACACTGAGCATTCCCACCTAAACTTCAATTAAATGTAGTCTACCCAACTTTCAAGTGAACTGATTGACTTACCTTAAGGAAACAGAAGTGGCTATGTTCCTGGCTTTAAATCCTCAAAGATTACAATATAAATGGCATCAAAGATCTACCCGTAGGATTGTTACACTAGATTTTCTATGGCATAAAGTGCAGGCAGAGGAATGATGTGAGGTAAAAAAATACTGAAAACAGCACTTTGGAAAAACAAAAGAGCTGCAACTGATCAAAACTAACAGGAGAAACGAACGAATTTATGGAACAATGGACTTAAATACCCTTCACAGATAATGGGAAATATTTTCCTTTTTGGTGTATTTAAACACTGCCATATTGTAGAACTACAGATCTAAGAAAAATTGTCTGCATTATATTTTCTAAAATATGTATGGCTCATTTCCAACATGATGTAAGCCTAGTATAAACAAAAAATGGACTGATCACATCACTAATGAAGTGAGTAAGAATGTCTAGGCTTAGAACATTTCATAAAACAAAGGAAAAAAGGGAAGCTACATGCAGGAATACAAGGGAAAAAATTATCACTTTAAACCAAGACATATTCCTTACATGACTTAGTTCTGAGCAAACCACTGACTTCTCTCATTTCCCTCCTACTAACCTGGTTAGCAAGAATGAAACAACTGAAAGTTATGCCAGGGAATTTTCAACCAGGCTATTTTCATAAATAGGTACAGAAATAAAGCTTAAAATTGGGAAAGCAGGAAAAATTAGGCCAAAATTTTGCAAAAAAAAAAAAAAAAAAAAAAAAGGAGTTATGTAAAGGTTATTTCAACAATCACAAATCATAGGGCACGTGTTACATGGAGTGGGCAGGAATATTTGCAACAGTTAGCAGATCCTTCACAACTGATGCTAAATCTGAGTTTCTCGTAGCATCCCAAAAAGTGGCACTTAAAACTGCAAAAGATTATTTATTTTTGCACAATGGATTAATTTGTTCTTTCTTACCTCTATTTCAAACAGTCAAAACTGATTTTGAAAAAAAAAATTTAATCTAACGTTTACAAACAAATCAACAAAAGTAAAATGTGAGAAAACTGTCCTAATCCCCTAACCTATACAAGGGGCTTTAAGATATGCTAATGTTTTGCTAGAAGCACAGAGAATTAAGGAGTTTAATTAACATGTTCTGTGAGCAAAGTCCCATATTCTACTGAAAAACCTGAGTCACACACTGATGTAAGCACTCACTCGTCTTTCCATTTCCAAACAACAGCCTACTAGTATTTCACTGACAATACATCCCCTTTCTGTTCCATATTTTCTATTTCAAGAATTTTTTTTGGTAATTATATCATTTGTAGTCTAGATGCAGTGCTCATTTATCCACAGTAAAACAAGATTTCCTCTTATGTTTCTGAGAACATAAAATAATTTCAAAAATCTCTTATTTTCAGTTATTCTTGAATGAAATGGGGACTCATTCAGCATGACAGTGCTGTCATCAGGTCGTAACACTGATTGAATATGAAATACAGCATCTCAGGAAAAAAAACTACAACCAGAGAAACAACAAGTACTAAACATACCATGGCACTGTCCATTCCAGCCTCTGAATCCCACTCTGCAAGGAATGCACTGGTAAGAGCCAGGAGCATTAAGGCACTGCGCATCTGGACAGGTACTTGGAGTCAGGCACTCATCAATGTCTTCAAAACAGAAGATAAAAGAAAATACTGGTCAAAACCATAGTAGAACACTGAACAATAATCTGCTTACTCTGACTCTCCTCCTGGGATACTAAAGCATTTAAAGAGCTGTGTAATTTATCTCTTAGATACACAAGAAAGAACAAGTTCACAAAAACTTGTACCAGCAAAGGGGCATCTCTTAGAAATACAGCAGCTCATAATACATGCAACTGAATCTGAATTCTCTGTTATATTAAAAATCTTTGGTAGGTCTTCCAGAACACATAGCATGTCAGATTTCTGGCTACCACAGGTAAAAATAACTTTCTTTAAGTTACTCCTTTACCATACTGAAGTGCCTGAGATTCTTCCTACAGTAAGACTTTGGAAGTTCATTGGAACAACAGTTAAATTGTAACTCTGGCTTCCAAAAGCAAAGCACAATTTGGTATTCTCCAATGTTGTAGAGTTATTCAGCATGTAAGCGCTATTGGAACTAAAAACATAATTGTGTGAATGACAATCAAAGATGCTTACATGGAATAACGGGTCAATTTTGTCTGAAAGAAGGCACAAGCTACATTACTGAGGCTGGCAATGTTTAGATTGAGAGAGGGACTTTTTGCATCAGGAAAGGTCCTAGATTGCCCATGACAAAAAGAGATAGGTCCTGAAAGTCATGGAACTCCTGTTCAGGGTCTGAGCAAGAACAACTTCTTACCCTGCACCAAGGAAACCCAGAATATATCCAACATATGCAATCTAGAGGAGACTGCACACAAAAAACAATATTCAAAGACAAGTTAAGTGATCAGTCATCAAAAGATACTGAAATTAAAACTGTGATAGGCAGCCTCCTTGCAGTCTGCTTGCATGTGTAAGATCATTTTATAATATGGTATTTAATTACACAATAATTATAATATCCTCCATGAAATACTTCCATCATGTGGTGCATAGAACTAATTACATTTTCAGTCACCTCTAAACTCAGCTTCCTAAACTTCTATCCTTTTCCTGCCCCAGGCCTAGCAGTTTTGTCTTCTGCAATTAAGGACTGCTACCTGAGCACAGATCATAGGGAGTGAATTCACTTCTAGTTTTGAGAACAAGCTCACAGAATGCAAGGACCTCCCAACACTTGTAATTGAACTGGACAATGCTCCAAGCTTGAGAGAACTGAATATCCCCGTTCCAAACAACTCACTGGATGTAGGTAAATCACAATTTTTCATAGAATCACAATTGTCCAGCTTAGAATACTTTCTTGTAAAAACACCAACAGGCTTCTTCAGCTGCTACAATGCACACTTGCAAAAGTTTCTCATGAAACTGCTGTGGGAATTTTTTTTTTTACTTAATGAACAAAGAAAATTACATTTCTGCTGTATTTTCTTCTCGGAACTGTCTGGACTGTGTCTGTCCTCAAAACACAGAACACGAACGATGTACTTGGTACAGAAATTTTTAGTCAAAATAAAGTCTAAATGTGGCAAAGCGTAAAAAACTTAAGAAGATTCTATAAGAATTCTTCATCCTATGCAATGATGTTCAGCTATGACTACAACACTGTTCTACATAAAGAACAGACTCTATAACAACATGCATGCACTCTTTACATTCCCCTGGCTAGGCCTGTGACAGAGCTTGTGTGAGTACAGCTCGAAGGCAGAATGAAGATGGGGTGAGGAAGTGCAAGTGAACTGTGAGTATTGTGTGCAGCTTGGAGGATTCTTGCCTTTGTTTTTGAACTGTGGTGGGGGTGGAAGGAAGTTTTTTGTGAAATTAGAAATCTGTTAGTAGAGTGATGACATGGTGAAATGATTCCCTGAATGTGTCATTTCCTTGGTTTGATGGAAGGAGGAGGATTTTCCCCTTAAGCAACCTTAAATAACTTTCAACAGAGAATTTGTTTTCAGAAATTACATCTTGTTAAATTAAATTATAGAGGACTACCACCGCACTATTATAAATACAAATAAATAAGTTAATAACAAATTTGATGTAGTGATTTCTAGCCTAGTTGAATTACAGATTCCCTAGTCACAGAGAAGATTTGCAAAGACTAACTGTAAGAGTGAAGTCTGTGAAACATGTAAATTAATTTTTAAAAAAAATTTCAAGAAGACTGTTTCAGCATTGCTCAGAGCAGCAAATATATCCACGGCAGCTTTAAGTTGTTTATTCAGCAATTTTATTCTATCCTATGTGACCTAGACTAAAGCATGAACAAAATAGTGTTTAAAATGAAATTATTTCTTGGGGTTTTTAGTTCACCATTCAAGTTGGAAATGAAAAAAATACCAGGAAAAAAGGCCAAAATAGGCTAAGAAGTAATGGGAAGCTTTGACAGTTAGATGTGCTAGAATCTCCTGCACCATGAAATATCTGCTTGATACAGATATTGAAAAGTCAACCTATAATTTGCTACCTGATATAATATAGGAAATTTTTTTTTTTTTTAATAGAAACTTGGCAAGCGAGTAAGGGCTAACAATGAAGTTAGTGATTCCATGGCAAGAGATGATAAAATGCCTGTTCCAAGATGGTTCTGCACACAGTGGGGGAACTCCTTTGCAGTATCTTAAATTTAAATAGTAGGCATTGAATTGCAGTTCCAGACACCAAATAATGACGAAGATTGAAGAGTACTCACAAAGGCTTTTTGTTTAAGATTGCAGCCTCTGAGATTTGTCCCTTTGCAGCTCAAGCTGCAGTGCTAGGCCTCCCTTGAATAGCAGGGAATGTTAATCATTCCAAACAGCCGTAGTTTGGCACTGGTTTTGTGCTATCAATAAATGGTGCGATGAAGTGCTATCAATATCAGTCACCATTGAAGAGTCCAAACCTACCTTCACATTCCCCTCTCCTGTTCATTTGGTATCCACTATCACAATATTCACACCTGTATGAGCCAAGAGTGTTTATACAAAAGCCTTCTCCACAAGTGTGAGGTCTTGAACATTCATCAAAATCTGCAGACGACAAAGAGAAGAGAAGCTGCTTCACCATCAAAGTATTGAATGCTTGCATCTTATCAAAACTCTGCTTTAACTGAACACTAAGTAGGAAGTTTGGATTTTTGAAGCTGTTTGCAAGCCACCTCAATGCTTGTAATGACAAAGAGAATGAGTTTGAGAAACAGTCAGGGTACAGGAGGTGGCCCGGCAGCACCCCTATGGCTGCAAACACAATGTGTGTTGCTGCATGTAGGCAGTGCCCAAGCCAGCACTAACCTAAGGCAGTCCACAGCCCCTTCAAGGCTGTTTGTGTTGTCTGTGGCTGTTTGCAGCTGTATTTAAAAATATGGTTTGTTTCAGCTTCTACTCACTGAAAGAGTGTTGAATACTTGTATTTTACACAGCAGGTGTTTTTACTAATTGGTAGTTTTCTAAACAATGATGTACTGAATAAATTCTTGTTTTTCAACAAAAAACATTTTGAAAAGGAATATCAGCTAAACAGGTGCTTTCCTCATCACACCTGGTGAGAGACAGTGAAATATACTTCCAGACATCAGTCCAGTACCACTGACATTGAGGAAAAAAGAGCTGAAAAGGGGACTTCAGGAGGGTTTAGCTGTGCTTCTTGAATAATTTTGATATTTTTATTTTCTACAAAGGAGACTAGTTATTACCAACACAGTCAGTTCCATCTTCACTGGCCATGAATCCAGCTTGGCAAATACACAGGAAACTTCCTTCTGTATTTTCACAGCGTCCAAGGGAACAGAGATGTGGTGCCTGATTACACTCATTAACATCTGTAAAAGAAATGAAAATATAAGACTCTAGAATAATGTATATAGTTGTGATTCTTTTTGTGCATTCTATGCCACGCATTTGAAAAGACTGATCTTGTAATTATTTTAACTATTTGAAAAGGTATATATGTTTTCTCTCAGAGATGAAAAAAGATACATTAAATAGTTTTGGTTGGAGAAAAATACTCTTTCTGGCTAGACTGTAAGAAAATTGCACTTGCCTGAAGAATGTGACATGATTACAGTTCAAATCACTACACTGTGTGCAACATGGGCACGAGCTGCAAGCGTGGAACGTTACTGACATTTGGATGAAATACAGGGATTCTAAGTTGCCGTTTGGCTGTGTTGCATAATTTATTTTTCAATACTGTGGTTGCACCTGACAGCATGTGATACAGCGTGAAGCTACTGAGCTTTGGGGGCATGAACATTTTATAGCATATCATCTGTAGATGCAAAACACCCTTTCTGATCCAAGTTAAAGAGGAACAAGTATACTCTAAGTGAAGAAAATATACCAGTACAGCTGCTTCCAAATCTGAAATGGCTCATGTAGAACCCATTTGTGCTCTGCCTTATGTTCATCAGAGGCCTCTGTTCTCGAATTTACTAGCTTAAAAGGGGATAAAGACCTTACTTTGCAGATCTCTTACCGTGCTTCTGGGTTGTTTATGACATACTTTCTCTTTTCAGTAGCAGGCTGAAAGGAATGACCTAAAAAATGCCTGGACTTAGTCTGGCTGCAGAGCTGGTAGCTGGGTAAATCTCTATGAGAAACGGGCACAAATTCATTCTTTTTCCAAACAGAAGTGTATTTCCTCCTAGTAGTCTGACTTCTAGATACCTGATACACAGCTTAGAGGAGATGGTCTGCCTAATCACTTTTTCTCTCACATCACACTGGCAAACTTTTTCGTTCCATTTAATTAAATTCACACTTATTTTGGAGCAGCTGAAAGGCTGTATTAGAGACTACCTAGCAAATTTTATTTGGCATAAAAAAAATTGCCTTGTAGTTTGGAAGCATTCAACAGAGGAAAAACGCCTGACTGCTCTGTAGAGATTTCCCCTAACCAGATTCTTCATTTCAAGCATTTCATAGTACAGTTACTTCAGATTTTTGAAAGCATCATTTCATACCAATGCACTTTGTCTGCTGATCATTAAGTTTGTACCCCTTGTAGCAGATGCAAGTGTATCCCACAGGCAAATTAACACAGTGTCCTGCTCCACAGATATCAGGATTAACTGTACATTCGTTGATTTCTAAGGAAACAAAGAGAAATTTAATGTTAAACTTATATAGTTCAGTAGGTGCACAATACTCTGTAATCCAAGTAGAAAGCTGAGGCATGAAAACAACTGTAAATCAAGTTTGCAACTCCTGAGTTTCTCTAATGGATACCCTATCTGGAATAATCTAGAAACCATCTGGGCTTTTCTTAGTGACATAATCTTTGTCCCATCCAAGATCTATAAATCAGTACATAAAATCTAAAATAAAATGAAGATAAGATAACATAAAAAACAGATATGGCTCAACCTTTGCATTGCACATTAATAACTGCAGTGATTTTCTGATTACAGCGGGTATTCTGATTTACAGAACACTCATCTGCTGATAGCTTGGATGCATTTTGTAAGATAAGGAGATTCAGATATGGGCAGCATTGGATGCTAAATCCTTACAGTAGTTTCAGAAATTCCTGAATTTCTAAATGCGTTACTGCAGAAAATACTAATGACTGTCTTCAGTTGCAACAAACTAAGGTTATACTGCAGTATGGAACTGTAATTCCTGAAAAAGAAGACATTAACTGTAAAGAAGAATTGTTTATCTAGACTATTTAGAAACATGTCACATTTAAATTTAACTAAATTTTAAAATACAGAAATAAGGCACTCAAAAACGTCTGAGCCTGAACTGCAGTTCAGTTTTTAAAATCCTGTTTAGGATTTTGTCCTACAAATCTTACTGCACTTGTACTTTATTATCTCTGAACAACATACTGATTTATAGTACACAGCAATTTCTAGTTCTACTAATTTTCCTGAGGAAATAAAAAACAGAAGATGGAAAACTACCATTTTCTTTTTACTAACGGATGCGAGCTCCCAGCAAGGTAACTTTCCCTGTAAGGAAGCTGGGAGCTGGCTGGCAGAAGGGGCACAGTCACAGAAGAGCTGACTTCCAGTTCTAGTTTGATGATCACAACTATTTGAACTTTTGTATGGGATCGATGAACTGCAATTACAGCAAACTGAAGACAGCAGCTGAATGCTTACAGAAGGACAGGATACTGTCTCTACTCTTACAGTACATTCAGGAGGATTTAACTGCAGACAGAATTGTACAAACAACTGGGTGATTTAGACCCTGTGTGTATTGCATCAACTCAAAAATCCATTCCTGCACGAGGGAAAGCCATTTTGAAGAGTTCACTTTTTATTAAAGTATGTGAAATTTCTCCCTCTGAATGGAAAGCAGGAAACCTCTTTGTAGGCCTAAACACCTCTACTATATACAAGAATGCATCATACAGTGTTTACCAGGACACCGCAATCACTTCAAAGCCTGTGTTCATTCTAGTTCATTCTAATCAATGTGAATTGTAATCTCTCATGTACACAAATATAGCACATTCACCTTTTTGTTTCTAAATGCACAGCAAAATAAAATTTGATGTCTTTTCAACACAGCTGCCATTTAGACAAATTTCAGCTATGGCAGGTGCATTACTTGTATTTCTGTTATTTTCACTTCTTGACATGTAGATGAGGCAACTCTAATACATCAAAAAAGGATGAAGCACAAACATCAAAAGAACATTTCAAAATAGATCTTACAATAATGTCTCACCTTCCTTTTGTAGAACATTCTGATCTAGATCCCTTGAAGTCTACATCCCTCAATGAACATCAAGCATGTATGCTTCATGAAAACACATGCAGACTGTCTAACAACCTGACTTGTACTCAAGAAGCATTCAGTTCTGGACTTTCCTTGCAGATCTGCAAAGAAAGTCCAGAACTGAATCTCAGGTGAATTACTAATTTTATCTTCTATCCTTTACTTGTGGATACAAAAATGGCAGGTACATCTGGAAGGACCTGGTCCTGGCTCTCTTGATAGTAGCCTCATTGTTGTGCTGCTCTGCACTTTCTCCAGAATATTCCTTCTGTTCTACGACCATGTTCTCTTCACTATGGTAATTCAGCAACAGCACAGAATAATAGTGTCAGAAACTCAGTCATTTCTTAATTTATTGTAGTTCTAAAAGAGAAGCACAATACCTGTAACTTGAGTAGGTGCAATAACTTGACTTGCACTTGAAGTAGAGACTTCGGGAGCAACTTCAACAGGCAAAGGAGGGGATGTTTTCTCAATCACTACTGTGTGACATGGAATGGAAATCAATCACATTCAAAAAACCCACCTTAAAGCATTCAAAAAACCCAACCCTTAAAGAATTCACACATGATACTGAACAGGCTAGGCACGATGGAGATTTTTGTTTATTCTGCTTTGACCTACAGTAGAAAAAAAACTGTGTAATTGGGGTTTTCATTTTTCTACTGCTTATGAAAAAACCCACTGAGGTGCTAAAGAAAGCAAACATAGTTGCTAAACTTCTGCAGGAAATGTTATGCATAAATCTGCAAAGAGCCACCTAAGCACAGTTTCCTCTTGAAAGGAGTAGAAGGCTTCACCTCTGCCGACATTAAAATTCTCATGCACATAATCCAGGATATCACTTCTTAAAATATGTCTTTATCTCCTAAACAAGTCACTGAGCCAATGCCAACTCTCACTTCTGCTTCCGTGATTTTTTTAGATCATAGAGAAATTGCTTTTGAAGCTCCAATCATTTTTAAATTAACCTCTGTTGGAATTGCTACTTTCCCATTCTTTTAAGAACTGTAAGCAGCCTCTCATACTAAAAGAAAAGATCAAATAAGTTACCCGGAAACTGTGGATGCAGGTTAATTGTTGAAATTCCAGGAGAAAGCTGAGGCTGCCCAGGCTCTAGATAAGGCTGCTTTTCTTGATCAATGGAAACTAATTCCTAGAATGATAAAAAAATACAACAGTCTGAAAACATAATCTTAATTCATAGCTACCCACAAACTCCTGGCTTGAGACACTGCTAACATTCTCACATTAGTGGCTTTTGATAGCAAGCAGATCATTAATCACCACCAATTTAAACCTGAATGAACATGGAATACTATGTTTATACAATAGCATACAATTTAACATTGATTTTACTTGAAGCAGCCATTTCCTGGAGCTTCTAATTGTGTCTTTGGCTTTCTCCCTCCATAATTCTCCCATTCCCTGGTCTTTAATTGCTTACAAATAGCATTTGAATGCAGTTCAGCATCACACAAAAGTATACAATCACATCTAGTTGTCTGACAACTGTGAAAGGTTCCTTCTTAGCTATTGAACCCATCAACTTATTTTCATAGAAATGTTAGACTCTTGTCTGTCTGTAGGAAAATGAAATGGAGCACAGCTGCAATTATTCACAACAAATCCCATTATCTCCAGCACAGAGAACCTCCAGAATGGGCGACTTCACAAAGATACACACTTGCTCTTCTCCAATGAACACACGACACCCTAAACAAACTATGAAATTAACTTAGGCACTAATACCAGTCTCATAAGCAGGTGCCACAAATGCTTCTGAAAGCTTCATAATGTTTCTCTCTGATTTATTTTCTCTAGCTGTTAGTATCTCTCTTCTTCATACTTCCTGCATTTTTCAGTATCCTCTTCAAAATACAATCTCCAGAATGGGATAGAGCAATATATACCAGACCCTCCAGCAAATGCCTCTAAGAGAGGTTAAATTAAAGTAATCTCTTCCCTGTATCTCACTACCTGCCTGCTGTTTATAACAACATTATAACAACATGAGTTCTTTTTGCCTCAGGATTTGAACAGTAAGTCCATAGTGACTTTTTTGTTCATCACAAATTCTAAATCTTTTCAGCTATCTGTATTCCATCTCATACATGGTCTGCATTCTAATTCCTAGATAAATTACATCATGTTTTACCTGGTCAGGAGCTGCAGTTGCCACTAAAACCAGAAAGAAAAAAGAGAATTAATCAGTTTTCACAAAACATTTTATTACATATTTTGTTACATTTGAAAGTGGTTGTCACCATCACGCAAAAAATTCAGGCTCAAACCTCATTCCAAAATAGTGGAAACGTGAAATCATGTTCCTGAAACAAGTGTAAAAACTAACCTGAAATCAGAATAAGATTCTATACACTGTCTAATGTTTATTTACTCAGTATTCAGCTGCCTTGTAGATTTCTCAATTGTTTACCTGTTTCCTCAGAAATAATTTGACAAACACACAGGTTATTAACTCATTGATGAAACCTTTTCAATTCTTTCCAAAGGATATCAACATCTGTAAATATTTTAAAGGTAAATTAATGTCATAATGATGTATAACTTACCCCTAACAAATTTGCAAGGATTTATTGCAAAAAAAAAAAAAGTCAAGTTTTAAAATTTGTCTTTTCTTTAGACAAATAAGAGTGGCTTGGGTTTTTTTCCTCCACAAATATGACTTTTTTCTGGGAAGGAGTGGCAGGAATTTCATTTAAATTCTTATTTTTCATTGTAGCTTTCCTTTCAGAATTTTCCTTTTAGAATTCATAAATATATATAAATTACATATTTTTTTAAGTCTTACAACAAATATGTACTATTTCTGATAATAAAAATTATTGAGATTACAGCAGTCTCGTTCTCTCTCCATGGTCTCAGCATCTGGTAGGACCTACCCAGAACCTGTGAGAAGTAAATCATGTGATGCAACACACTGGGCACCATGTGGGGAGTGATGCCTCTCGCCCTGCCCTGTCCGCAGCTACCATGCAAAGAAACAAACCATGGAAGACACATGCACAGAAATAGAGAAAGACTGAATTTCCCCACTCTCACCTTCTTGTACAGCCATCTCTGTCTCACTTTTCTGTGAGAAGGTCAGTGCCTCCACTGGCTCTTCCTTTGCTGGGAGAGGTGGAGGAGAAGTACCTTTAGCAACAGGTTGAGTAATCGGGGTCTTGCCAATGGCAGGTGGCTGTACTCTAACTGCAGGGTGATGATATAGCTTGTTTCTGTGAGGGCCAGAAACCGTATAACCCATTCCACCAGGGCAGATTTCCTTAAAAGCAGCTAGATTTGGGATGGGAAAATATTCCTTTTAGGAGTCTAAAAGTGCAATATGTTGACATAGTGGAAAATATAATGACTACCACTAAGAAATTTAATCTCATATTGTATATACATATTTACAAAAAACTTCTTAAAGAGAAGCTATGCATTGCATGCTAATATGACTGAGCATTCTCCCAAAAGCACGTTCTGGCTGTTTTCCCCAGGAGGTTTCCACTGCAGTTTACCATTTTTCTTCAGTTATGCTTATCTGCCAATATATCAAGATATTTTTTTAATTAATCCCCTTCAAACAGTATATTCTATGTATTAATTTAAATGTGCAAATAGTCTTTGTCATCTATACTGCATAATGAATGAAGACCACTACTGCTATAATTTTCTTGTTTGTAGAAATCAAAGGGAAAAAGCTCACCAGCCCTGTACTGGAGGGGCAGAACACTATTCAACCAGTACCAACACTGATCCACAGTATCCCACCTGACTACATCAGAGGCCTCACACCAGTCCAGATCCAAATTCCACTGAATTGAAAAAGGCTGGCTAAAAACAAGATGGGGATCATAAGAAGCCAAATCACTACTGGAAGAGAGGGGAAATAACCTTATTTATAAAGCTGCTACAGAAAAAGGTAATTGAAGTCAGGCAACAGCACTTGCTCTATCTCTACAGGTGCTCTATATAAGCATCATGTTTTGTAGTCCTACTGGAAGAGTAAAATGAAAGAGAAATACAAGTCAGTCTTCCTCCCCATCAAAGAGAATAGTTATGCTCCTGTCAGGGTCAGGGAGACCTTTAGGAGTCTTGAGGGGGCAGTGCTTCATTGTCCTTATTCCTCTAGATAAAGCCGTGTTGGGATGAAACAAAAAGGATTTAGTCTCCTGTGTGGGAATTCTTATTGCTGCCTGAGGGATGCACCAAATGGGGCATTGGTAAGTTCACAAATTCTGCTTTGAAAACATCAGGGTTTTAAAATGAATTAGCATCTAAAATAAAAGCACGAAGTACTAGCTAAAAGCACTCCACAGATGAGTTAAACTACACATTAATCACAGTTTGCATTAACTGCACAATGTGTTCTGATGATGTCTTAGTAATAGAAAATATGAAGGGTCAAATTAATTAGAGTGGATTCAGAATAAGGAAATACTTTTTGCGGGGACATCTCATTTCAAAACTTGCCATAAAAACACCCAGCTGAGGGTAGGAATTCTGGTCAAAGGAGTAAGACAGAAAATTTTATGTCTGTCCCTTCAGATGCATACTTAGGATATAGGAAATCTTGCTTCAGGTCATATTCTCTCAAATGAAAAATAGAAATGTGAGCCTTATTCTACCACAGCTCTGGTAAGAGCTCTCAACACTTGGCATACAAATCTGGTCTCTCAATGTCTCTTTAGGAGATGGTTTACTTTGTACGAATATTTTAGAAGCTTTTATTTTAGTGGCTTCTATACTAACACGGGATGCTGCAGTAAATACATTACCCCCTTCTGAAGTATCCCACTTTCACATATTTTTCATAGAAAACTCTGAAACATTATGAATTTAACCTGTTACAGAAAGGAACATGTTTTTAAATCATGCAAGTAGTAATTAAATGGGAAAAGCTCATCAGAATTTTCTACTAACAGATTTTCTCTCTAAAGTCTTTTCATTAAGAAAAAAATCATTAAAATAACCAATTCCATATGATACTGGATATTTTTTGTGACCATATAGCAGTCAACATAAGGACGTATTCTGTGCTCCCCTACACACACTACTGGGCATAAAGCCTTATGCAATATTCTCACAGATGTAAAACACTTTCACTTAAATTGCAAGTCATCTCATGAGAATAGATTTTTTCCTCCATTAAAAAGCCATAGAAATATTATTTATCCAAAAGTGAAATGGATTTTTAAAATCTTGATCAATGATCAAGTGACTCAATGGTCATGCAAGAAACAGCGGCTTTAAAAATCTATTTAAATGTTCAAAACTGTTGGTCATTTTCATTTCTGTAAGTCAAACTTGAGAAAGTAAGGAATCTAGTGGTCTCATCATATCTCTGATAGTAGCTGTGGATATCCCAAAGCAGCTAGCTGGTTTGAAAACGTAAATCTTTATAAAATACTTCGGGGAAATACATGATCTGTATCATGACAGTGACATCTGCAGCAGCAGCTTCAAGTAAGCACAGTGGACTGTCACTACAAATACTTGGGCTAAAATACTAAATAGACTAGATATCATTTATATTACAACAAGCAATGATGCTTCTAAAACAGATTAATTTGACCATGCATTTGGGAAAAAAGATAATATTAAATTTATTTTGATTGAAGACTCCACTAAGTTTTAAGCAACATCAGGGAATAAAAAGTACTTGAAAACAGTGAACAGCATCTATAATACCATTATCTTAATCTATAACCAGCCAAAGTGAGAGTGGTGACCAAACAGGCTGATATTTTTGAACTCCTTATATATTTAAATAACAGCAGAACTCCAAGGGAACATTGATAATACAAGAGAGCTTTATGTATCAAGTAAGGAATAGCACATTCCTCAAAATGGATGGTAAAGATATGCAGGAAGGTGAGAAAGCCAAGATATTGCTATGCATATCCTACTAACTGTAATACAAACTACACCCCATGTTGCTCTGTAACTGAATTCTCCAAAGCTGCCATTGTTTCACCACAGCCTTTAACAACTGAAGAGTATTAACTACATTTTGGGTTACTTTTCTGCTATCTAAAGTATATACTCTGGTGGTTGTTTTGGTTTTTTCTAAAGCATGCATAACAAATTAGAGGACAGGGGGCAAGAGCTTGTATTTTCAGTGGCAAGTTCTTACCTGTTCCTGGGAGTGGACACTTCTCACAGTGTGGGCCCCAGGCTTTGCCAACACTGCAACAGCAAAGCTGCTTGCTGAGCTGAACAGAAAGAGGATGCATGCACTGCTTTCCTGCACTAACAAACCGGTAGCAGGGTCCTTTCTCTTCAGCAACTACAGGGTTATCAGCTGCAATGAAAGTGGAAGAGAGGATGGTACTGTTCACATGAAAAGCAAAACAGAGAAGCACCACTAGATTTCCAACAACACTTACACAGATTAATATTCTTTCTGTCTGCAGAAGTTTTATTTCAAACACCTATCTCAGATGAGAATCACAACATTAAAAAAATCTTGTCTTGCATCAAACACTCCTGAATTCCAACTTACCCTAGACCAAGGATAAGAAGTATTTCAAAGAAAAACAACAACAACAAAAAGTAAATTCAAAACCAGCAGTTGCCATACTGCCCACAATAAAGAAGTGAGAATCAACTCTCTCACTTGTACACAGTTGCTGAAGATCAGTCACTGGCACTACACAGTTGTGTAAAGCTATAAAGCCAAAGGAACATCCATCTATAAGTAGGCTATGTCAATAACACTGCAAAAGCATTAAGTATCACATGACACATGACTTTTTTTTTTCCCACAAAAGAGACTATTACGTATCTACATTTTGTTATGCTTAGTTTTGATGTGGAAGAGCCAAAGGCCGAAAGCTATGATTAGTATGAGGTAATGGAAAGCTAAAATCCATCCAGCTTTCTAATCTATGCATCCACACTAACATAAAGTTAACAGTTCTGGGTAACATGTTCACCTAACTCAAAAAATACAAAGACACGTGCTTTTCAACATGACATGTAAAAGCAAAACCAAAATCCAACAACCAACTCCTTTCTTCTGGTGTTCAACTGAAAAGCAGTATGAAGTTCAGACCGCTGAGAAACTCTCTCAGCAGTTGTGTCATTAACTAGTAGCATAAGCCAGTTATGCTGGGAAAAAAAGAAAGAACTCACCTATGACTTGAGACTATATTTTATAAATGTAAAGGTAGCTCAGAGAAAGAACTTAGGATTACAGCTATTTTTCACTCGTACATATTCTTCACCAAAAAAAAAAAGTGAAAAATTTACTTGTTCTTTACACTGTCTTTTCTTCTTGCAGAGGTAATTATCATAACCAAAGTAAAAGCTAACTAATAGAGGGAAATATTTGCATTCATGTCATTCACAACTTTTTTCTTTCTCCTAATTATCTCTTAATTTTTAATTCTTCTTAATGAAAAGGAAAATGTGCCAAAGATCATCCTGAGCTAAATCTTTATTAATGGAAACAACCCAGATCAAAGCTGCAGAAGTGGAAAAGGGGAGAGCAGGACACAAAGATGATTTTGGCTGAAACTAGCAGAGAGGGGATTAAAAAAAAAAAAAAAGGAAACTCCAGGCTACTGAAAAATGTACATGGGGGCTGGAGATATCCTTGAAGATTTGATGACACGAAAATCATTAAAAGACAGAAAGGATCCTGGGCAGCCAGCACTGGAGACCAAAGTTTCCAAGACAGAAAAGAGGCAGGAGCACTGAGACTGAGTGAATAAACTGAGAATACAAGTTGGGGACAGGAAAACAAAGATGAGAGATTAGAATAGTTGGGCCCAGTCAAATACATCGTCATCTGAAATGGAATTAAGTATCTAATTTGTTACTTGGATTAGCAGTATTACTTACGTATGCATCTTGAGAGGGTAGTATCTGGCACAAATCCCATTTTGCAGGTACATCTGTAGCTGCCCATGGTATTCAAGCACTCACCATTAGGGCATACTCCCTGTAACTGACACTCATTGATATCTGTGGGAAAATTGAAAAAAAAATAGATGCTGAAACATGTATTAATATTTCTCTTTCTTCAGAAGTTCTGTCTCTTTTTTTTTAATATACGAAGGATAACTTTTACCAGTTAACACTATAATCAACACTCTTCCCCATACTGACATGTGATTTATAACCTTTTAAAACACTGAGAACATAACAAACACAATTATATTTATACATCATTCTTAAGTACTCTGAATTAGAAAAACAAATACACTTTGACTGGCTTATCAACCCGTCTTCTCTTGACTAGATGATTGCTTGCACAGCTCAATACAGCTCACAAGAACATTCAAAGGAGGCAAGTTTTAACCAATCTAGTATATTTTACAAAGAGCAGAACACTGCTTGCCACATTTAATACAGTTTTTATTAGTATTTAAATTTAAGAGTGCTCAATGGTTCATTATGCTGAAAGAAGGAACTTGATGGCAAGAACACGCCAGTGAGCACAGAACACACCTGACATGGAAAGAATTGCAGCTGTGGCAATGGCAACACAACATCTTAACAATTATGTTGAACCTGAGCCAGCAGTGCCTTGGCAGCCATGGGGGCAAACCCTGTCCTGGGGCTCATCAGGCACAGCATCACCAGCCAGGCAAGGGAGGGGATTGTCCTGCTCTGTTCTGCACTGGGGTGGCCTCACCTCGAGCGCTGGGGGCAGTTTTGGGTGCCACAATGTAAAAAACACACTAAACTATTAGAGAGTGTCCAAAGGATGGCAACAAGGATGGTGAAGGGCCTTGAGGAGCAGCCGTATGAGGAGCAGCTGAGGGCACTTGGCCTGTTCAGCCTGGAGGAGACTGAGGGGAGACCTCACTGCAGTTACAGCTTCCTCCTTAAATGAGGGGAAGAGGAGGGGCAGGCACTGATCTCTTCTCTGTGGTGACCAGTGACAGCACCCTAGGGAATGGCCTGAAGTTGTGTCAGGGAGGTTTAGGTTGGATATTAGGAAAATATTAGGAAAAGGTTCTTCATCCAGAGTATGGTTGGGCACTGGAACAGCTCTCCAGGGAAGTGGCCACAGCACCAGCCTGACAGAGTTCAAGAAGTGTCTGGACAATGCTGTCGGGCACCTGGTGTGATTCCTGGGGATGGGGCTGTGCAGGGACAGGAGCTGGACTCGATGATCCTTGTGGGTCCCTTTCAACTCTGCATGTTCTGTAATTCTGTGAACTGCTTTAATAAAGTTTGCTGTTGTTACTAGGCCACCTGTGCAAGTGCTGCTCTCAGGGTCTGATTGAATAATCCTCCCATTCCCCAAGCACTGGGCCTTAGGTCTGTATCATACTCGTGGTTGTATTTGTAGTTCACTTACTCTTAAAACACAACCTGTCTAATAATCATCTGGATACCATCTGTAACTAAGTCAGCCAAACTAGGTTTTTATTTCAGGGGACAGCAACAACATACTTTGCACTGATAATCCAAATGTCAAAACAGTAACAAAAATAAAATTAAAAACCCCTCTAATTCATAATTATCTGTGTCATAAATTGTGGTTCCCTCTTTCATAAAAATTGAGAGAGTAGACTGAAATAGACCTACTTTAAAATATTTACATCTATTATTTTTCCATCAGACTTTTCCTCCCTATCCTTAAAGCTTGGAAAAAACACCTACCTTGCTGGGTAAACAAACTTCATGTGGAAGTTAGAAATTCCAGCTAGTTCTTTGAAAATCAGGTATTAGTGATCATTTATCTAAAATATATAATATTTATTATATTTTCTTTTACCTTTTAACTAATACCAACCTCATTTTATTTCACCTCACTGCATGTTTCTTCCTACTTCAACACCATCACTGAGGGTAAGAGGTTGAATATACAAAATGTAACAGACGTGCCAAAGTCTGCATTTGGAAAGCTATAGAAAGATTATTTCTTCTTCATTTTTCTCCCTAAGTTTGGCTACCTGTCCCATGACACAAGAGTGCACAGTACAGCAGACTCTGGCAGCTGCCATATCAGCCACATTTTTTTCCAAATACTCAGTGTTGAGCTTATCCCTCAGCACTTCCAGTGTGAAACTAATACAATATCTTGACACCACCTGGATAAACTTCACTTCTATGCACTTAGCTGCATGTGACAAGGAGCAATAATTTATATCCTAGAACTCTGGAAGAAATGTGATGGAAACCACGCGAATTACAAAGGATCAGCTCTGCCTCTAAGGAATTTTCAAGTGAAATTCCCAGACTATATGACTTTCTGACCTCAGAGGGAGTGGACTATTTAAAGAGGAGAACGGTATAAGAAAAGAGCAGAAAAAACAGCTGAAATATTTTTGCACAGCAGTCTACTTTTTGTTCCATCCAATGTTTAAGCAGGATGACATCCCATATAAGAACAGGAGTATTTTATTTAAGGATTGCATTAATACAGAATATTTATCAAGCTAGACATTTTCAGATGCACTTGAATTTTACAAAGTTTCTTCATCAGACTAGGTTCTTTCTTTTACCCTGAAATCTCAAAATATAATGGAAGGCATCTACACAGTCCCAACTGATCCCGGAGAGAAGATTATCACTATTCCAATACCATTATGATTTGTGAGTATTAAAGAAATGAACTTAAATCTTAACAGTCAGCAAACTAAAGACATTATTGAAACATCCCCAAATAGAAACACAGTGATGCTGCTGTAAAGCTGTTGGGAGGAAACGACATATTACTAATGTTCTATTTTCTAAATTAGGCTCAACTAGGACCTGATGGAAAAAAATACTCCAAAATATCTACAAGCTAATACAAAGAAAATACTGGAACACTCAAGAACTCTCTATTGAATTTTCTATCTGTTGGCAATTTGGGTTGTCAGACCAGTCTTCAAATGCCAAACCACAAAACGATTCTGCTTGCTTTGATAAAGCATTTTCTCTCATGTCAGAAATAAGTTAGAGGAAGAGATAGTATCCTTTACTTTGAGTACATTAAAAATGCTGTTATCTGTGTTCATTTCAAAATGAAAATCCTCAACACAATTACACAAACACAAACTGCACATACACTTATGTGCAAAAACCACATAGAGATTTTGGAGGTAGAGGAAAAACACAGGAGAAATTGATACACATAATGAAAAGAATTTCTCTACTTCCTACATTGCAATACCCAGACATTTTTAAAACAACTTTTTCCCTTTCCAAATTCTCAGTATATGTTTTCCTTTACAGGAAAATTAACATATACAACTGGGGGAAAATGGAAGATATCTGCCAAGCAACATACATAATGATTCACTTTTTTAATGACTTTTTCTGGAATTAGAACTAGCAGAAATGCATTGTCTAATGAAAACAGTATTAAAATTTTACATCAGCTAAGAAGACAGCTTATTTTAAATAATGAAAATTTGATTTAGATTTTACAATTCTTATTTTCAGTAAAAAGACTAAGTCTCTTGTTTGTTAACCATTAAAATACATTGCTATTTACATATATGTCAGCATGAAATAGATGGAACTTTTTCTTTCTATCTGGGAGAATAATTCTACCCTTCTACATGTTTTTAAGCAAGATAAATAATTACATGGCTTAACATTAGTTCATTTGTATTTTCAATGTTAAAAATGATTAATGATGCATTCTTCACTTATTAGATTATAAAACTGTACTCATTTGCATTCACCTTCATTTTAAGGAATGTCAAAAAATCTATACATGGATAAACTTTATTATTTGAATATTAGAACTATGAATGTTTCAAAGCATTATTTCCTGGAGTGGCTGATTTCTGGATACATGGGATCTTCCTATAATTCACGAATACACAGTTCTTTCCAAATGATTCAACTATTCTGCAGGAAACATTCACAGATGCTGTCATTATTGCCTCTGTATTCAATCTCTTTACAGATGAACTGTTCTTGCACATCTTGTACTAAAAACATAATTCCCCATTCACATGAGCTCTGCTATTGCTATTTAATGTGAGCACTGCTACATTTAAGTACCAGCTTATATATATGTAAATATCAACTAACACTCCTTCTGGATTTACTGATACTGACATTCCTTTTGCTAAATTTGTCCAATTTTTAAAATTAACTTCATTGTGTATGTTCCAGTGCCTCAGCATAACTTAATTACAGTGCATTTTAATGCCTCTTTTCCTGGTCATGTCTACTCAATGAGCTCATAGAATTATTGAACTCATGCTCTATGCTGAATTACACAAGCTTGTCTAGGAATTCCACAGAAACAAGGCAGAAGCTGATTAACAAAAAAAAACAACAAAACACCTCAAATTTTCAAAAGAAACATATATACACATAGGAATAGTGTTTATTAATGACTTGAGCAGAAAAAAATAAATTCCTCCAAGATTTGCTACCTGCTTCACTTCATTTTAGATTGTGGTAAAAGGCCACCTATCCAAAATGTTTCCTACCACCTGCCAGCCTGCCCAGCTGTGCAAATTGCATTGGAATCAACTTGTTCAAGCAGCTCAAAAGGAAATCTGATCAAGATTAGCAGACTTTTTTTTTTAGTCCCGTGTTTCTTGTATACAGACATTAAAAATATTTCAATTTTACATTAGTATAGAAAGAAGAACTTATTTGCTCCATTGTAAAAACTAGAGAAAAATATTTGAATAATGTCTTGTGCAGAAGTACAAACTGATGGCATGCTTGAGGAGTAATTTGATCAAATGCCTTCATCTACACAGAAGAAATACCAAGGGGCTAGGTAGCAGTACTATGAAACCACATATATGCAAATGAAGCTTTCCAAAGACCAACTCAATATAGACTTTCCGTTTTTGAGAAAAGCAGAGCAATGAAGTTCCATTGGTAAAAAGTCTCTGTACCAGTGACACAAAAAAAAAGAGAATATAAACAAAGAGATATTCTACACAGCACCTCACATGGCTCCATAAAGAACTCTCACAGTAAGCACTGTCATTTATAATTTATACAGAACTGGTAAATAAATTATTGATTTTTTAACAGTTGATGCTTAATAATATGAATGACTTGACCCTTTCTCAATGGTAATAAATGGGTATAATCCCACTGGCATGAAAGAAGCATTGTCAGTTCTACACCAACTGACAGCCTGACCCTTTGCTGTTACCCTTTAGCATTATCCATGCCAAATATGTGGAACTGGTCCCTGGCACACTGTGTCCCTAGATTTGGTAGTCCATCCCCATGAAACTCTGACTCATCCTTGCAATCAGTTGAGGCGCCAGTGGAAGCCAAATGCCATCCCAGCAGCCCTGTTGATGACTCTGCTCTCACAAGTCCACTAAATACACAGAAGCTTCATCACAAACTGGGTCTTGACAGTGATGCTGCAGCACTGTACAGATCAGTCTGCTGTGTCTCAGCTCCTCCTACACCATTTTCTAAGCACAGCTTGATATATGGTGAGGTCAGCCACCACGCTCTCCAGAGCCACCACCATGATCCCAGCTTCAAATAACCCAGACACTGTAACCAAACTGCTGCTAATGTATCCCACTAAGGAGAATTTAAAACAGGCTCTCTTAACAACAACAGTTGGTGTTTGATACCATCCCACACATTTTTATAGGTCTTCTGGGTGTTAGGTCAGCCTGCTCTCAGAAAATGCAGTGTGTTAATGACTCACTGCCACTGAATTTCCCGGTGAAAGAAAGCAAGCTCTAACAGCCATTTTCTAACTGCATGCCTATCTGCTGATGTGGAGAGCATGACTATGAGCACAGTACTATCTTCATGAATTAAAAAAACTCAAGGACAACAAGAAAAAAACAACCCTCAAAACCAAGCAAGCAAAGCAGGAAGGTGGGAACAATATAAGATGGTGTTCATTTAAACAAGTAAGCACACGGTAACATTGAACTTGTTATAAACCATGATAATTATATAGCTTTACTAAGTCCAAAGCCAGATTCCTCATCAAAGAACTTTACATCCATTATTAGAAGATAAAAGATGGAAATGAACAGATAAGTCAGATAGCAAAAAGAAAATTTACTTTGCTCATGTTTTTTTCTGCTTGCTTTCTATGAATGCTCACAAAGAAATTTTATTTGGATTTTTGTCCAGTGTAAGGCAATCATCAAGGTTTCATATTAGAAATACCCCAAAGCACTTAACTAGAATCTTGGTCCACATGTATTTAACACAATCAGATGAAGAACTGTTTTCACTCATGACCACAGATAGACATTTGCATGGGCTGAGTATCACAATACTAAACTAAACTTCGTTCAGTCTAAGTGAAGGCAGCAGTTAATATCACCTATTTTCTTCTAATAACTGTGATTTAGAGAAGGACTGAATACTCCAGAAGAAATCAAAAGTGCAGGAAGCTTCTGAAAAACAACCTGACCCTTATGTGTTACTCTTCTCTAAACATTTCTTGCTTGCCTAAAGATCAAAACCCCTGGTGATTTTTCAATATCTCCACCTGTATTTCCTCAATAAATCCTCAATAAATCTGTACTTTCCTCAAGTACAGATTTACTTGTTCAACTCTCTTACATACACTGCACACTGGGGAATTGTGATGACTGAAAAAGAAATGCATCAAACAAAACTTCAAATTCTGTCCTAAGGTACTTAAATTTCAGTGACAAACATTTTCACACCTAATGGAAGGTTTCCCTCTTGCTGATGTAGAGGTATTTATGTACAGAAAAGTACAATGTAGTAAAATCTCTTTCTTAACTGAATGACAACGCACAGAACTCTCTGTTGGAGGGGAGGACATGCTGCAGAAGGTCTTCACTTCCAATATTCTGCTTGCATTCTCCAGTTCTACACTGTCTTTTAAATTAGATCAAAACAGTGTTTGTGACAGCATTAGTGCTGTTCAACAGTACTTTGGTTCTTTACTGGAAACCTACAAGCAACTTCTCTCCCATTTCCTCGAGCAACGTTATACCTAATTCAATCACATTCAGGAAGTGAATCATTTCAGCTTTATTCCAGGATTAATGACATTTAACGCAGCCTGAGTATCCTTTATCCAAGAATAACAAACCATGCTAAGTGTAAACATCCAATCCCAGGAAAAATTCCTGTGCCTGCTTAAAACAAGATCTGTACCTGTCACTTACTGTTGAAAGAATATGCTTTGCTTGGTTACTGTAAAACACGTCGAGTTATTTACAACATCATAAAGCTCCTTTAATTTCCCCTTTTACTGAAATACCAAGCAAATGTGGAAAAGCCTCGCAGCCTGCTTCTGTTCTACACATTAACAGGCCAACACAACCTGAAGGTGATGGCCACTACAGCCAAACAAAGTGGTGCAGAAGGACTACTGATCAGCAGAGATCTGCTCTGCCACAGAGCACCCTACGAAAGCTGATGGCTGGAGTTTCAGCTCTGCAGCGTTTCCCTCTGGCAGCTTCCAGCTGTAAGGCTATTTAGGAAAAGAAGTTCACTGTGTTTTGGCTGTGTTAACTATTACAACAGCTTCTCAGACCACCCAGGCCCAGCTGGCCTAATGCAGAAATGCTGAGGTGGTGTAAAGCTGTCTTCTCTGCCTTCAGGCTAGTAAGTCATTCGGACACACAGAGCAAGGCCACTGCCCACCCTTTTCAGATAGTGAGCGATGCCCATATTTGGTCACAGAATGCAGGAATTTGAAACATTCCTATAAAATTAAATTAATTCTTTCATTTCCAGGCTTAGCACATTGAATTTATGCTCATCAAAATCATTGCTGCTTGGGAAATTTAACCACATTTAAGTATTATCTTAAAATTCTACAACCAAACTTACATTTATTATTGTGTTCTGCAATCTTCTGATATTACATTATTTAAATCTATCTATTAATTTTAAAGAAAACATTTTTACTCAAGAAAAGCAGCCTATGAATTCAAAAAGGTCGGGGTTACTGCAAGAATTTTGAACAATGTAAATGCAAAGAAAAATAGCCTTTGTTTTTTGAAATAAACCACTGCTACTATTGATGTAAATAATGCAGTCAAATTTCTTTTCAACCCATAGCTTGAAAACCATGGGTTCCACTACCAAAACGGGACTGGGGTTTGATTTTATTACTGTTTTATGCTGAAGTAACTAAAAGCCATTCATTTAAAATTTTAATAAACAAGGCTGAAGAATATTAAGTGATTTAGTATTAATTTAAAAAATCCCTCTTTTCAAACAATAGATCTCATTTGTATCATTGAGTTTGCCATATTACAAATTTGGTAGATGATTTTTGATTACATGAATTAATAGGACTCAAAAAACAATTCACATGTCCAATTTTCAAAGTCACATTGCAGGCACTAGAAGAAAACAACATATAATTTCACCATTTTTAATACAACACATAACAAGGCATAAAAACCTAAATATGCAACTACTTTCAGCTAAGACGGTCATGATATCCAGAAGGTTCTTATAAAATTTGGACCAAGAATAGGAACTTCTGGAAGTAGGGATTTCTAGTCAGACCACTACAGCCCTGATAACTGAACCGCTCAGAATAAACTTGTGGATAGAGACGTACTGCAGCCCATCTCACCTCCTCTGTCCCAAGCAGCTGGTGCTGGAGGACACAAGCAATCTCAATAGCTGATTTCAGGCCTAAGCATTGTGGAAAGAAATTTCTGAAGGGGGAGTTCTACAGTTAACTCTGAAATCCTACCTCTATGCTTATCAAAAACTGACTGACTTTGTTTAAATTACTAAGTACTAAAACCAAATGGAAAATATTTGTGCCCTTCTGATGCAAAGAGAACCACTTGCCTTTCAATAAGACCCAAGCACCCTTAAAACACTGCTGCATTTAAGCAAAGAAAGCTGTCTAGATCAATCATATACTAATTAGAATTTGCCAAAGTATTTAGGCAACTTCTTAATTAAAAATGACCTAGTGGTCTATCATTAAATGTTATTCAGTAATATCTGCCTTGATAGATGTTTTCATGCTGTAATGCTTTAATATGCACAATTAATCATGCTGTAAATTTAGACTGGAACATATAATTTATGTCAATTGTTAAAATTTGATACATTCTGGTAAGTTACATACGAGGCTTCACTGCGAGTGCTGACTGATTGACCTCAATATGCAGGCATCAGTTTTTATTCTCTTTATGAAAATCAATTACAATCAATTACCTATTAACTTACTGTTCCAACTGTTTCTGCTATAGCTACATTAACCACTCTTAATATCCTCTAAGAAAAAGACAATATCCAGATTTTACTGCCTCCATTATAGTTGATTGTTTCAATAATAACTTGATTAGTGAAAGTGAGAGGTAAAAGAAACAAAAAACAAGGCTTTGTTGCTAAATAAACTATTGCAATGGTTTTTAAAATTACAGAAAAAACAGTTGCTTTTTCTAAGAAATGACCTACTGATTTCTGTGAGCTAGCAGAATAGCAGCAGAAGAAATCAGTCCAACCCATTTTGTGCTTTTGCGTGGAATTTACTGGAACGCAAGTTTGCAGAGCCACACTTCTCAAACACATAATCAGTGTCCAAACAGCAACTCAGCCCAGTTTCTGGAGATACATTTATTTCTCACTATGATCATCACAAAAGAAGTTCTTTGAAAGACGGTTGTTGACTTAGTCAGTAAGTAACATTAAACAGCATTTCTTATTACTTAAAAGTAGTGAAATAAATATACAACATGCAAAGAAAACAAATTTATTACTGTATTTTAGGGACAAATGTAGGAGGGAAGAATATACCTTCAAAATTTATCTTAAATCATGATGAAGCCAAGGGAAAAGTGCTTCAAGTCCCCTGAGCATGTGATTATAGAATATGATCTATCAACATACAAGTACTAGTTTCTGCAAGCTCATAAACATTTAATTTTAAGAACATAGGAACTTTCCAAGAACTTCCACGCACTTTTTACTTCATTGCAAAACAACAAGTGTTCAGGTATTTTTCCAGTTCTTCAAGATAAGATTTCTAAAGTGCTCTGTTGGCAATATGTTAGTTTCCTGAAAAATGAATCCAACCTTTTCACCAGCTGTTTTTTCCATTCTATTTCAGTTTTCCAAGAAAACCATTAGCAGACTAAGGAAACAGTAAGTATAACTTTAAGCAGGGAATCAGAAATTAGCATTGCATGTGGATTCTGACAAAGAAGCTGTGACACTGATAAGCTGTATTTTGGCTCTAATGACAGCCTTGGGGCATCCATGTGTGTACATGTAATAAATCACCCCATTGAAAAGATAATTACTGAGGGGGGAAAAAGATTTCTTGATAGCAATTACACTAAACTGCTTGAATTAACATACCCACAGATGGCTCTTTGTAGTCCTACACATTAGAGAGAAGAATGCTTGATTACATTAGTTCACTCACTTGAAAGTAAAAAAAAAGAAATCTGGTTACTATTCACACTAATACTCCTTAGTTGATGAAGCCTATGTAGATTTTTGACTGCAAAACCAAAGTAGAACAAAAGGTTAATTAGGCTTTTAGGCCTGAGTTTTCAAAGGCAGTGAAAGCTGGACAACATCTAGGTGAAAAAAACAATCTCTTCTAGCTGCAGGCAGGGATTCCAAAATATATCCCCATTACTATTTGGTCTGGCAGCCCTGGCCCTTTCTAAGCATGGACACAGCCTGCATACCCTTTCAGCAAAGAATAATCTAATTAAAACTTACACTTGCATATGGACATGCTGTTCCACTCCCTTCCAATTTAATTGCAAGGATTCTTAAAGGAATATGAATACTCACACGCCAGCAGCTTAAACAGCTTTCTTCTGCCATCTGGGGCTGTCCGTGTTAGTGATATGGACAGCTCTTTCTTCATTAGTCCTGGCTTCTTCTCGTATAGAAAAGCACGTCTGCCTCAGATAAACAAACAGGAACCTTCTGGCTGACCCATTGAGTAGCACATGCTAATAACCATTTCAGGGCTGAAATGCACCCTGCCAGCAGCTTTCACATATGAAGCTAGCTTTCCTGAAGAACGTTCAAACAGAGGTCAGAATCCTGACCCTCTGAAAGAAAATGGTAATCTTGTTACTTCAATAGGACTAAATTCCATTGTGGCTTTGTTTCATGGGTATTCCTTCTCCCGCTTCTATCTCCGTATTGGAGTGTGTTAGTGAGCAAATGACACAGGACCTATTTAAACCTCAGTAAAGCAATAAGGGGAACCTTCAACAGCCACTACCAAATACCTCCCCAGAAAATTAGGAGATTGTCCCCGTCCTAAATTAATCAACAGTCTACTCCCTGGTAAGATAATCCTATTATCATTTTATGATTAAACATTACATAATAAATTCCCATGTATCAACTACAAGTTATTTTTAGAGTATACAGCTCACTCTCTTCTGGGATAGTGACAACAGTATAAAACAAATTGTTTAAAGCCTCATATTTCTTGCAGTTTTAGTCATGTAGTACAAAAATGTGTCAGGAGAAAAATTATCAAAATCCAGTGATTACCCTACCAGGTACAGATCTATTTCTGTACCCTACCATGGCAGTACTCAGTTCCCTCTTACACTCCTACCCAGAGACATATGTTCTCTCTCTATGGGCCTGTCACTGCTCAGTGCAACAACTTCCTGGCCTATTTCTGGCAGCCTTCACAAGCACCAGACCATTTCTAACTGTCCATAACCCCTGAAAAAAGATCTTAGTTTCCAGGAAATAAGGTTTGCCTACACCTAGGTTCAACCTCTTGAACCAAACTGAATGCACTACTTGCCCTTAAATGCCTGCTGGGTTGCTGCTGTCTGAAACCATTGTGTATTCTGTGCGGTACACACACGACTACTGAAGACATCAAAAGCTCCTGTCTCTCCTGGATCATGCTCAGAGGTTGCATGAGGGCAATAATCCATCATAGAATCTTCTAGATACTTTCCAGGGTCAAAGTTAGAAAATCTCTTTTGCAGACTCTGAAAAACCTCGTGCCTGATACGTGGAACAAGACAATCTCTTTCAAAATAGCTGGAACTGTCTTTCTGAAATACATCCATCACCTGCATGTTTAATTTGAGGCATAAAAAGGCTGCCCATTTACATCTGACAATCACTTCCTTTGCCTTGTCACTTTGCAGCCCTCATTAGCAAACTGCCATCAACACCTCCCCATCCCTTTTATTTACTAACAGGTCCTTACAGTCTTTCACTGCAGAGCAGGGAACAAGCTCTTGAGATGCAATTGGCAGCTCTCCTCCATTTACTTTTTTAGTGCTTTGACCCATCCAGTCCTCCAAAAGCCCCTACCCTGCAAGCTGGTAAATCACTAGGTAGAGAGCTGAGCAACAGATAGGTTCAGGTAGCTGCAGATAACAGCTCACATCTCCCTCAGATGTGCAACTGCATGATGTTTGTGTTTAGTGCTCTACAAACTTTATTATTTTGGCGGGCAAATAATGTCTTTATGCAACTGGCTATTGTACATTCCCTCATTAACATGCAAAGTGAAAATTTTCAGTTAAATAAGATTAAATTTATGGCCAAAATGCCTACAAATATCCTTTAATATCAACTATTCTTTCATTTTATCCAACTCTCCTACTACTCTTTGTTGGGACCTCCTTATCCCTTGCAGTATCAACACTGATCAAGAAACCTGGCCACAGTTCACTTGAACTCATTTTTCCCTTTCTTCCCAAATCTCTCTCCAGAACACTACTGCAAGATTGCTTACATCATCTCAGAGCTCCTTTTTCTTGTTTGCTTGTGCTGTGCCACACAAGTCAGACATGCAATTAAGCTTTTTCCTACATCCTCACCTGGCACCTCGCCTGTGCAGTCCTCCAAGATAAACAGAAAGAATGAGTGTTTGTCTGTGGTCATCTCTTCAGCTTTGCCAGAGATGCTACAGATCAGGAGAATCCAAATGTCCCAAGCCTTGCTTTGTAGCCGCATGATCACGCAGACCCCACAACCCTGTATGTTTTGATAACCTCTGTATTTGCCACCAGGCGATAATAATCTCGGGGTAACACAACTAGCCTGTGTCTAACTCCATACGTCCTCACCTGCACTACGCACATTCTAGAAACAGGTGGGTCACTTCTTCACATGGCAGCCAGGTACTCATTCTTTTCATCTCCACTTGCCAGGGATGTCATCTGGCTTTTCTCAGTACTGTTGTGCCTAGCCTCTCGAGTCCAAAAGAATTGTTCTCTGATTACTCTACACTTTCATGATAACAAAAATTGTTCTGTATTGCTAGTTTCATCTGACTTAACTGAATATGTCTGCAGATTCACTGTTTAGCAAAAAAACTGACAGAACAATGTATTTCTACAGAAAAACAAAGTCAAAGAATCCTTATGAAGTCATCTTTATACACCATCAAAGAAAATGAGGGTATACATAAAAGTTTCAGAAGTTATCTTCCCTGGAGGAAAAAACTCACTCTTATAGAGTTGCCAATATTTGGAAAAAGTCAAAAGCATACTCAACATTTTTTCCCAAATATAAATCAATGGACTGGATTAATTCATCTAAGTCATCAATATCAAAGAAGCTATCACAGAAAGTCAGTACTAAAAATAAACACAGCCATTTTGGGTACTATCATACCTTGACAAAATGTAGCATTGATTCTCTTGTAGCCTTGTGGACATTCCATCATAGGACCATATCCATGGTAAGCTGAAAAAAAAAAAAATCAGTTAAATACCAATAATTTATATGCTTGCAGAGCTCGACAGCTAAATCATTATATAACTATATTTAAAAAATTATAAGGTTTTGTGGAAAATGGTTATGCAAAAAAGACAAAGAAATTAAAATTAAAGATTGTACAGGTAACTGTTGTATTCTCTGGGGGAATGGTTTCTTCCCCCCAGGACCCCTGGATCTGTAACCACATAGTCTGACCCTTCCTTCCTATTTTGACCCCACTGGCTGGGTCCAGTTATCTTTCCCTGAGCAGAAGACTATATAATAACCCTCTTCTTCCTGACTCGCTCTCTTTCCTGGACACCTTCAAGATTAAACCCTTGGAAACCCCTGGAGAAGGGCCTCTTTTGAATTCTTTTACCCTGTCCCTATAATACCCTTCCAAAGCCCTCAAGGAACTGGGCTAGCCGGTGCCCTGGGGGCGGGCAGGAGGGGTATTCATTATAGGTAACCTTAATTCCATCTTTTTCAACATGTGTACCACTTAAGTCTTCAGTTATCCAGTCAAATTTGTGTTAAAAAACAAAGCAAATCTTTGAAATCAGGATATCTTTCATCCTATTTGTTCTGAGATATTCAAATAATTACTTTTGCAAACCAGCTACAAATATCATGTTTGGAAAAGATAAAGTTGAAGATTCATTATGGAAACATCTAGGATTTATCTAACAGAGCAGTTGAATTTCAGAATACTAAACTTCACTTCACTTACTGGCTGATCAGTGTAAACAGTCACAGATGTAACACTGCAAAATAAATACTGAATTCAATTTTGCCAAACTAGAAAGTTTTCAGTTATCCAGCTTTTTATATCTATTTATTGTTTCTTTCCTCCACTCAAGATTGCTTTTCAGACTACCGAAAACCGTTTATTGATTCTTAAACATCATAAGTGAGAGCAGTAACTTCTCTGTATGGCTATGCACTAAAAGCTAACTTCTTGGCAAAGCCCAGTCTTTTATTAAACATATAGGACTAAACTTTTGGCACTATGATCATATAAATGCTTTTAATGAGAGTCAAGAGAATTTTTCATAATTTGAATGTTACAACAGCAATACCTTACATTGTGTCAGATCTTTCATTTCATTTCAAAAGTGTTCCAAATGTTCAACAGACAAAACCCCCCCAAACCCACCAGATTAATTCATTTCCATCTTCACTGTATATAAACTGTCAAATAAGACAGAACAACTGAGTAACATAATAGCATTGATTGGCTTCCCTTCACATAATGCCTGAATTGCACATTTATCCCTGCAGCTTACTTTAAAACTGGCACCTGGTTGACTGTAATGATGGGGAGAAAAAAAAAGAAGGATAATTGTTTTAACTAGTTCTAAAGCTTTGCCTATTATTTGGAAAAATTTAAGTGATGATCTTGAGTAGCAGGCTTTGGAGTGAGATAGTTTAATTTCAAATTTCAGTGAATTATTTAAAATAATTGCTTAATTAAAACATTGAGATTCTCCTCAGACACTGCATAAAGTGTAAAATGGTTTAACACACATATTAAAAATACAGCAACGTTTTTACAGTTCTGAACACATACTTTCCATCTTTACACTGACTACAATCATTTTAACACTAACTACAACTTGAAAATCTTGTCTCTCTACTCAAGTGGCAACTACACATCTAGTTTCCAAGGCAGATTTTTCAGTCTTTTCCTAATGTTAATATTAAAACCAGTTGAAATTTAAGGAGACTTCCAAAACCACAATGCATTAGTTTACTTCTGGTCCCCAAAGGTGTCAATGAAACTCCTAGTACTCATGTTGGCAGATTCAAACTCATAATTGCACTCGTTATATCCTAACCAATCTGTGTTTGCCATAACAGACCTGATTTAATCCACACTAAAACCAGGAGAGTCTCTGTAACTTTCTGTGGGCAGGAATGGTACCCGGCAGTGAACCCTGCTGAATGAAAACAGTTTCCAGTTGTAGATGGAGACCAGCCCATAACCTATGGCAGGTCTTTTCCAGGGCTGCCACACATTTCCCCTCCCAGGGTGACTCAGCTGCTCTAGAAAGTACAGTGGTGGACTGAGGTCAGAGATTTTAACCTCTCCCTCCTTCCTCACCCTCCTACTCCCACAACGAACAGGAAACTGGCAGCTTACCAGCCGCTGTTTTCTTCCTTTCACCAAAGAACAGAAATGTAAGCAAGTCACAGTAGAGAAGAAGCTTGTTCAGTGATGGCTAGTGATCCATGTGGGAGCTGGATAGAGTCTGATATTACTTACCCTTTACTCACCTAAACAACCTGTTTGTAATCACTAAGTCAGCAAGAAGCCTGACCAACATGCAACACAGAAAACCCCTTCTTCTTAAAAGGTGTCTTCTGTTAGAACCCCCTAAAAATGGACATCTGTTCCAAAACTTCTTTTGGTTTTCAATAATACTGAACAACCCATAAACTTACAGACATGGCAGCTGTCTCCTTAAATTTGTTACAAGACAGAAGCCCTGACTGAGCAGTGGCTGTTACCCAAAATACTCAAGTCCTTACAAAGATGACAGAACCCTCTCTAAGACCATGGGAACAAGACATAAGCAAACTTATGCATGTCCTTAAGTAGCTGATTGAAGAGAGAAGAGCCTGCTAGTGACACTAAAGTATATGCTTAAATGTTTTGCTGAAGTGGGTTATGCAGAAGATCACAACCTGATTACATATTATTATAAAAAATATTAAACATAAAAACATTAAAAAACTTTTAATGAAGTTTATGAGGCATAAAACCATAAAAGCAAAAGGAAGTCTGTTTGCTTCCAAAACATTTACAATAAAAAGGCTAATACCAATTTAGGGAAATATCAGAACAGGTCAGAATTGTATGGGAAAAATATGGTACTAACTTAACCTGTTGAGACACACGTGTAGATATCACTTAACAGATAACTTACTATTTATTTACTTGACTCCCAAGTTTTCCCATCCAATATCATATAAATTTATGTATATAAGAATATATGCATATATATTCTTTTTACCACTGAAGCATTCTCAGTGTTGTAAAAATAAAAACACTTGATGAATATAAATCCTTCAGCATCCACTCTAGACTTCCATTAAATCTTCTAACAAATTTGCATTTATCTTTGGAAATTGTTTACTCTACAGAATTGTAACATTTTGATACTGTAATGAGGTTTAGTTTGACACCTATGCCCAAAAGTATGACACTTTTACCCAGGTCCAGAACAGATTTTGGAGTTTCCAATTTTGTGCTGAAGTTCAAACTGAATATCTATAACATTTTAAGATGCTCTAAGATCACTTAAACACCTGCAACACACGAAACATACCACCTTCAATTCTTAAAAATTTAAAAATTCACCATTTGCATCCATGTAGAATTGCCATAAGACATGGCATGATTAAATAGCATCATGCTTAGAATCATTCCTAAATCAAATGTAGCCTAGAGAAAATACATACACTGCTACTAAATCTTCTTGACAGATTCAATGAATATTCTTGAAGCATACACCTACCAAATCACACTCTTGATATAATGACACTGTATTTTAATCTGGATAAAATAGATAGCACACCCTTCTCCTCCTCCCTTCTTAAAACACTAGCATACAGTGAGAATTCCCACCTAGAAAGATGAGAAATGTGTCCTATTATGTCTAGGAGACACAAATCCTTACTTTCCAGGAATGCTTTAATCAGAAGGAGAGGATTATTCCAAATGGCACCATTCTCTGTCTCTTCCTGAAATCATACAGTTACATTCAAAAAAACAAATCCAAATGGAGCCAGAAAGCAGGAGTGAGCATGACTCATACTGCAAGTAATTAAGGGCTTTGGGAAAGAGACTGGGCTCCTAGATCTGTTCCAAGAATTGTTTCTACATTTTATGGGTTAGGGCATCTCCTCATAGGTATAAAATGTAGATTAGAAATTATTCTGGCAGATAAAGGAACTCTGAAGTGTCCCATCTTGAGCAAGCATGCTAGCCATTAAAATTTTTTATAACAAAAGGACATTGCTCATCTCATTAGCATTTAAACAAATTATTCTTAGTGCTTTGAAAAAAGAGTGGACTTCCCTTTAGGAGAGGTTTTTAGGTTGAGTTCAAGGATTTCTCTATACCTGCTTAGGAAGCATCTGTGGATCAGAAGTTTGTTACAGTTTCCTTGTTTGCTTGCTTTTAACACTGTGCTGAGCACCATGCCATTAAGCAGCTGCCTGATCCACACATCTACTGTGGATTCCAGGCTGAGACAATCAGTATTGTACCTGAACTATGAAGAACTAGCAAGTGTGCTTCCCTTCAAACCAAGCACCAAAAATTTGCGTTAGTAGTTCCAACCAATTTCTGGTTGTAACATGTTTCTGGCTTTTGTGATTTTTCTCATAGCACACCTACATCCAAATAAGCAACATTTCACTTGTCAATACGATTCTGATGAACTAGATTTCAGTTGTAGCTCCACTGCATCGTCCAAACACTTATTGAACTCTGTCAGGCTGGTGCTGTGACCACTTCCCTGGGGAGCTGTTCCAGTACCCAACCAGCCTCTGGGTGAAGAATCTTTCCTAATACCCAGCCTAAATCTCCCTGACACAACTTCAGGCCATTCCCTAGGGTGCTGTCACTGGTCACCACAGAGAAGAGATCAGTGCCTGCCCCTCTCTTCCCCAGCTCATGAGGAAGCTGTAACTGCAGTGAGGTCTCCCCTCAGTCTCCTCCAGGCTGAACAGGCCAAGTGCCCTCAGCTGCTCCTCATACGGCTGCTCCTCAAAGCCCTTCACCATCCTTGTTGCCATCCTTTGGACACTCTCTAATAGCTTAGTGTGTTTTTTACATTACAGCACCCAAAACTGCCCCCAGCACTCGAGGTGAGGCCGCCCCAGCACAGAGCAGAGCAGGACAATCCCCTCCCTTGCCTGGCTGGGGATGCTGTGCCTGATGCAGGGTTTTCCTCCTGGCTGCCAGGGCACTGCTGACTCGTTCAACTTTCCGAGCAGGGCACTGCTCTCCAGCCTCTCACCCCACAGTCTCTGCGTACATCCAAGGTTGCCCAGGTCCAGGTGCAGAATCTGGAACCTCTCTTTGTAAAATTTTATACGGTTGGCATACATGCTCCTTTTAGAAACTGTATTTATGTGCTACAGGAATAAAATGGATACCTGAGTCTTATTAACTGTGACCTTCAAACACCCAAGGAGGCTCTCTTACTAAAGCACATCAGAAGACAGACATACTCAAATACACAAAATGTTTCAGAAACTAGCAAATCAGACTGAGTCACCATAAATTTATATCAGAGTCTCCTATGGAAGGAGGAGTCAGAGAAATAGGAGTAATAGCAGATTTTCTGCTGGAATTGTATTTACATCCACATTAAGTCTTACAGAGAAACACATGCTTCTAAAAAAATCAAATACTGAACATATTTCCAGCATTGCTATCTGAATAACAGGGCTCTAGAAGAACTAGGTAAGAATGACTGCAATTTAATGACCTATTTTTGGCCCAGTAAATGCAGGTCCACTCCATCTGCAAAACAGAGATCACATTATCTTTTCCCATCTTTCATTTAATACTGAAAATATGACATGACACAGAAGTATTATTATTCCTGTGCAACAATAATGTAATTCACAAGAAGTTCAAGAGATCATCCTCACCAATCATGCAAATAATTCTGAATTCTTTTCTCATTATAATATGATGTCAAATCATAATAAAATGCTGAAGAAAGTATTTGTCATTGTCTAATTGTTGGGAAAGATATTTCAAAAGCAGAGGAAAAAAAGCAACCAGCAATTTAGAGCCTGGAAGACCTTGGCTCCAAACATGAAATTTCATTTGCAGTCCCGAGAGGTCACTGCATTCTCTCCAAGCAGAAACTGGCGCCTCTATAATTCAAGATTTCTGTGCAAACTTAAAAAAAAATAAGTCCAGCTGGAAAAGGTGAGATGATTCAATGTGATTACTCTTCCTGCACTGAGTAAATGCAACAGTCCATCACTGACTCAAAGGAGGAAGAAGCAGGGGAAAAAACCCTACGACGTCAACTTTGCTGGCTGCACCAAGTGCCTGCATATTGTAACTCTGCTGGCATGCAAGCAAATTCCAGTTTCTACAACCTGTCCCTAATCAAATCATAGCACATTTTTTCTACTAGGTTTCTTTGGTATTTTTCCCCTCTGAAAAAAAAGGAAAATACTACTTGAGGGGGAAAAGCCACAAGAATAACAATAAAATAGCACTTACATGGCTTCTTGGGACATTTCTGGCATTTGTTAAAACCCCAGGAGGTACCCACGGTTCCACAGCAGTCTTCTTGCTTGGAAAGGCCAGGAAGTGCTTTGCCACACTGAAATAGTCAGGTAAAGAATACTCTGGTAAGTGATACTATACAACACTCACTTCCAGTACAATGTTCTTTTTCAACCATTTTGGGTCAACCTCTTGCTGAGACAACTGAAGATTCAATGGAGCTCTTAACTAAACTTAAATGGTGCTCACACATTGCAGAGACTCTCTACACAGGCGCGAGTAAATTAAGTGACATTATTATCTTCCCCTGAGTTGACTTGAAAAGGAGAAAAAAACAGAAGAAAACAGTATGTCATAGGAATGACTGAGCATATTTCTAAGGCAGTAACCCACCATTGGCAAATATAATTTTCATCATAAAAACATGCTTGTCCACTTTTTCAAAAGCTATATGAATTATCTCAAATACCTTATAATTTCTGAGGTCAATTTTCAGTTCCCCACTGATCAATAACATATTTATTATGCTTTAGAATGATAAGACTATTAATATTTGGAAGCTTACAACATACTAGTTATGTTCTCAACTTTTACAATTTTCTTCCAGTTTGCATGGTAAAGAAAGCTTAAATGTTTTTCAGCTGCAGACATTAAAAAGACCCCCCAAACATCTAAACCTGCCAATTAGATATACAATGGAACACACAAATCACAGGAGAAGTCCACAACAGCTGCACTTAGTAATACTGTCAAAGCAAATGTGATATAAATAGGCACTGCAGCAAACAATTCAAATGTGCTGAAGTGTGAATCCTCAGTATGGCGTGAATAGACTTTCCCTAATCTAACTCTGCCTTCTGACAGCATGTAAACCTCTGACCCAAATGTTCAAGATAGCTGGCTCATCCTGTGCCACAGGCTGTGGGCTTGTGGTTGATCTCACTTAGGTGGTAACACAGTCACTACACAGTACAGACGCATGCTGAATGCACAGGCACTGACAGCTTCCTCCAGCTTTCCCAAAATTTTTCCAATGTGCTCTTAATCATACTGTCACACATGAGCCAATGATATTTCTAAAGCAGAGCTGGCCTGTGTAGCTTTACAGTGTGACTACTAACAGGTTAGCAAGCTACTCTACAAGGGTTCTGACTTACCAGAGGGTCCCCTCTTCATGGGGAGGGCCAGCAAGGCATCATCCCAGCCATTTTCTCTGTCCCTCTTTCACAGATACTCCTCAGACACATCCTGGAGTATCTCAACAAATTAAAAGCAGCACCAGTTCACTATTTAAACGTCAGACTGCAGCTCAGCATGTGCACACATGAAGCTTTGATCTGTGTCAAGGGATGTGTGAGAAGTCTGAAGCGTCCTCCATCTCAGTGACACATGTCCAACTTTTTTAGCACCAGAGCAACTTGGCAAGGCTATGGTGTGCCTCTGCCCACTACTCATATACAGGTTAGCACCACCTGTGCTTTGAGCCTCAGTTTGGCATGACACAATGAACAGCAAAAAGAACAGAGTGGCCAAACAGATTAAAACCTGTTATTGTTATTGCTCAGTTATTGTGAAACTTTAGGAGTATATTTTCAAGTTACTGTCGGGAGTGGGTCTGGTGACAAATTTTCCTATGTTGCAAGGGATGAGAAATAGTCCTTGCCTGGATGGTATTTGGCTGTGTTAAAACATTGGAGTATCTCAGCAAGTCTCAACTTTCAGATGCAGGCCCAGGCTTACCCTAGGTGAACGCACATCTTTCAGCTGCCTTGCAGTCCTCTGGCTTAGGCAGTGGTAGGATTAATACCAGGCTGACCATTGACCATTAGTCAGAGTCCACTGAGTTCTGCTTCCACAAGCAACTCCCAGCCAGATACTTCAGAAATACCATCAAGATGCATAAATGGGGAATTCTGTACAAGTTCCTCTGCTGTAGCAGCTCTGCTGTTTTCAAAACTGAAATAAATTGTTCCAATTGCCCCTAGCTAAAGGATACACAGATTGTGCTGCACGTCCCAGAAGCTCAAAAAATCTTTCAGCTGCAGAGTACTCATAATGGTCCCTCTATGTGGTTACCCTAAAACCTTAGACAGTTCATGTAACATCTTTACACAATGCTGGTTTTCTCAATCTGCATCCCAGGCAGGCATGCTCCAGGAAGGACCATTTTACTTTATAACCACAGCTACCTTTGCTTTATAGTTACAGATGCTTAAGCCCTTTTGTTGAGTTTCTTCAAAGACAGAGAAGCCACTTGCTAAAGTTGTACACTGTGGCTGTCATCAAGAGTCAGCTAAGGCATTTTGCACCCAGCTCTTCTCTCCTCACTGTACCTTGGTTTTACAACTCTCCACTCTGCAAAAAGAAATGTGAGGAATCAAGGCTGGTGTTGCATCTCCCCTTATGATCTTAGAAGTGGAGCATTTGGGCAGTGAGGCACATTACCTAACACCCAGTGTTTCTCTTCAAGGTCAAAACCTCAAGGACACATCCTAGGAGCTCACGTGTCAAGGCAAGATTCCACTAACATGAGAGCCAACACATCATCATGAACTGCCCCCCGCCTTTTTTTTCCCCCTCTTTTCCCCAAAATAGAAAAGGTGTCATCTAATTAGTAACAAGCTAAAAAAGAATAAGGGAAGAAAAAAAGGAGAGGAGAAGGAGGAAGACGGACTAAAGTCCGCTTATAATTTAGGTGTGGTGCTATAGTATTTGCACTCTACTGAAAATCATGATCTTTGTGGTCGTAACTTTTTCAAATTTCCATATAAAAATCATGAGCAAAAATAAGGATGCCAAAGTCTGAGTCATCTGGCAACTGTGGTTTGCAGTTCTGTCAGTAAAAGCTGGCAATGATTAAAGCTGCTGCTCCCACTGCCTCTATGGTGAATTAAAGCTTGAAGAATCAATGATAATTTGGTAAACATCCAGATCATTGTAGAAACTGGGCAACAAGGAAAAGAAACTCCCACATGGGGCTCCTATTGCCTTAAGATCTATGTAATTTTGGAGCTATGTATCACAAAACATGAGTGCTCTGCAAAGTCCTAATCCAAGCAGAAACAGAGTTCTTCCGTGGCTACTAAACCCTGATTTCTCTGATACATTTCATAGTGCTTCAGACACTCTAAACGCTCATGGCAGTGCACAAACTATTCCCTAGCCAGCTACGTTTTCTTAAGATGATCCCTCCTTTCAGCAACCTTAAGCATATATGAACTGAAGCTCTATTTCTACAGGTCTCAAAAACTTTTATAGGTAATTCCTTTCCACTTCAAAAGTCTTAACACACTTCCTACATCCAAGACGAACTCATTAGCTCTTCAGACAGTCTTTTTCAGTCTCTGACTCACAAGTGACTGGAAAAGTCACTTGGAGGAATTCATAACTATTTTTTAGTTTGTTTCACCATTCTACACAACTCTAACACATACTTATGAGCCTAAAATAAGCAGGAAAGCTAAACACAGGTATGTTTGACTACGCATGAAGATAATGTCATTCTTTAAGCTTAAGTTTACACTTTTCTATCCATCATCTACACATATTAAACTACTCTAGTCTGTATTCCTGAGGGCTCCTGGGAAAGAGTACAGATTTTCATGAATGATATCTCTGTCATGAGCTTATGATTTGGAAGTAAGTCTTATTGGTTCAGAAGGCAAAGAGGTCATGAAGGTTTGGTATAAAAGACCTCAACTGTGCTGAAAGAGGCTCAGCAGCAGCAGCAGAATGATGCACACATGGTACTGCTATAAAACAAAGTTCTTCCTGGGTAAAGCACTCAGAGACACTGTAAGTATTGTTTCAAATCCACATATTTTTCCTCATGCGTGCCTGGGCCCTTATGCCAATATTTTATATAACTGAAGGAAGTACTGAATATTCCCACTGGAAGACTGAAATTCTGGCTGACCCTGTGCTGGTGCACAAAAGCCACATCACCTCTTTGTTACCCTGTCCAGACTCCAGCCTCTGCCCCATCTCCACAGTCCTAGAGTGCTAAGCTTGGTATTGCCACCAGCGCTGCGTGTATTTTCCAATGCCAGGGAAAAGGAAGGATTATATCCTTGAAACTCATCTGCTAAGGCAGTAGAGGAAATTTATTCAGCTCCCTGTAAAGTGCAGTAGGGAGCCCAGTCTGGCAATTACTCTCAGGGCAACTGCAGAGGATTCTGGCCAAGGCACCACAAGGTTTCCTGGGACTCCCAGTCCTGCGTGACCTATCTACAAATCCCTGTCACAAGCTGTTAGTTAAAACCACAAGACAGGCATAAATAAAGGAGTGTCACATGATTAACCATGATTGAAATTGATAGGTGCTTTGCCTGAGCTAATAGCTAATGACTCTGGGATTCAGCTCAAAAGACTGCATTTCACATACCACAATAGCAGAAGTGAATGGATACACTGTTTAACTTTCTGCAAACTATTCAACAGGCACAGACCTTGGATTGTTGCTTCTTTTTTTTTTTTTCCTATAGGAATGACAAACAGAGCAAGAAACTTCAACCTTAATACACTGTATTACTGAAACAATTAACAGACATACTTAATTAGCTTACTGACCAGCTGAATGACAGGTTGTTACAAATGGAGAGTGTTATCCCATGTAGCACTGGCTCACTAACAGGCATTGTCTCATAAGCAGAGGAGAGAAACTTAAATACTTCCAGACTTTCCAGAAGAACTGGTAAAGAATTTATTTTGGCTTAAGCAGAACATTCTTCATAAACAAGAAAAATTATCCAGCTTTCTTCTATTTGAGTAATTAAAACAATGTTTGATGTTTTTGGTATCTGATACATCTTTAATCTTCTGATATTTCAGAGTATTGATCTTGCAAAGAAACTACTGCAAATGAAGCATTAATTCTGGAAATGAATCCACACCAATTTATGACAGTCTATTTGTTTAAGAACTTCAGAAGCCAAACTATGAGCTTCAAGGAATTCCAGACAGTTATTTTGTTTTATGAGATGGTATTTTTAAGACTATTCTAAAAAAAAGAGGTTTTAAAAGTGCTCTAAGAGAAAAAGTACCAATATGAAGCACAAAATTGTATCACTTCTCCTGCCTAAAGAAGATAAATACCAAAGTTCATTTCATACAGCTATCAAAAAAAGAAAATACCTGAAATTTACCTCCACAGGAAATGTTTTCTTAAATCTGAAGTTCAACAAGGATGCTTTCACAGCTGAATGAGTAACTTCAACAGGCATATTGCTGCTGTCATCACCTCCACACTACGCTATGATTGTGACTGTATTGCATACAGTAGTATCAACACGTTAGGTTAGGCTTTAAGGGCTATCAACACATTTTGCTGTTCTGATTTCTAACTCAAAAACTTTGATGCCTTTGTTTAACATTTCCCATCATGAAAAACTCATCAAGTATCTAAGCTCAGTTTTTAAAAACTGTATGCATATTCTCAAAGTTAAGTCAGTGTATGCCCATGTCTGAATGAAGTAAACGCTTAATGATTTGCAGTCAGAATCTTGACCATGATACAATGTTGATGATTTCTGACCTTTTCCAGATGCCACCTATCACTTGGCTTTATTTTGCATTCTATTAAGTCTGACAGCAGACAGAAATGTGTTGCTCATACCAAAACAAATGTTTCCTGTAAAAGACACTGCCGAAACAAAGTATTAAATAAACTGTCTCCATAGAAATTTATCCCACTTAAGATGTTGGTTAACTAATATCTGTTGATCAGACATACTAAGTAGCATTTGAAACACATTTGAATGCATATGTGAGAGTTTTGATTGCACTGAAAAATGGACAATCCTTATAATTTTCAAAAATATTTCCTAGTGTTCACCATTAATTTATTAAACCATTTAAATAATTAAAACCAATTAATTAAAACCATTCATCTATCGAAATACACTTCCTCTGTCTGCTATAGATGTTATATTGTGATTTTCTTTAAGATGATTTTCCAAAGCATCACTATAACCCACCAAATTTCACTTCACAATACCAAAATGACTCTAATTCAGGTGTTCTTTTGAACAGAGCTGTAACAAGTATGGACCTTTTCTGCAACACCTTTTAAAGCACTTTGCAAGGGAAGCACAAAGCATCATGCAGCAAACCACTGAAAAGCGAGGAATGGAACATATACCCCAACACAGCAACCTGGAACTGATTTGAATTCAAAACACCACAACAAAAAGGGAGATCAGAGGACTGTATTTCCGAAATTCTTGCAGTGCTGATTTCAGAGAGCACTCTCAGCAGTTACACGAGAGGAATGAACAAGCATAGGCGGACATGACTTCATAGCCAGCTTCTCTTCTGGACATTTTGCCATGTGTTCCCTTCATCAAGGTAAACAACATCAGTATCTGTCTCTCGGTAGAATAACAATGGTTTTTTATTTTGTTTTTAAACTACAGATGCTGAGGTCACTAGAAGTCTCCTTCTGTAAACCTAATACCCAAAAATATCTGCTGAAGACAACAGCATTACATGTGAATCTAGTCAGAAAGAACCTGATTTAGATGAATTTTTTGCAATACCAGCTTCTCCAATTTCTTGCTGTTCTGCAAAAAATACCTCCTTTTCTAAGTTGAAGCAAAGAAGAGACCCAAACAGCTTTGAGGGAAAAAACCCCATTTTTTGAGTGATAATACTGCAATGTAGTAACCATAGGAAAACACATGAATATACTTAGTAAACACTTCAAAGTGATCTTAAGGGGTGAAAAAAGTAGTGCTCAATTATCTTAATATGGATTTTCATGGACGGTAGGCAAGTGCATTCTTTTCTTGATTTAAATGCAAAGAAATTATATAGAAAATCAACAGGACTCAAGAATACCAACACAATCTTTACTAGGTACACCGCTGACGCTGTAGAAGTATTTTGGGAAAGAACAAGATACCCTGTGTCATAATAAAGGCATTTTTATTAGAATTAAAATTAAAATAATCTGAAGAGGGCAAATTAAAGAAGAGAAACAAAATCTTCCTTATTTGCTTGCTTTTTAAATAGGACTTAGTGAATCAGTGGTCTAAGATGACCAACTCCTTGGATTTCAGAAATAAAGGACTACATGGCTGTAAAATATTTTGCAGGACACTACACCCAGTCTCCAGCTTTTGAACGCACTCAAATTTTTGGAGAGTGCTCTCCAAAAATTTACTGCTCTCCATCTTAATTGGGATTTTTGTCCTACTGCTTCCATTATGTCTGTTTCCCAACTTCAAGTCTCTATTTCCTCTACATCATTTTTCTATATAACAATGGGCAAGTTTAGGTAAAGGTTTGTTTCCTGTATCTTTATGTCAACAGTAAGTTTATGGCCTGCAGCTTAACATGGTTCATGACATACCTTGCAAAAATCTTCGTGGTACTAGGAAAGAGTCTGATGAACCACAACTTTTGTGTGGGACTACCATGTGGACTACCATGTAACATGATAAGCTATGCTGGAGCAATCACCATTAACATCTCCCAGAGGAGAAATAAATACTGAGTGTTCCACTCAGAGAAAAGAGAGGCAGCCAGGAAAAGTGAATTGACTTGAGAACAAAACATAACCATCCAAAACACTATTTGCTTCCTATAATACCTTTTAAAAATTAAAATAGTAATGCTACTTTTGTAGTTATTTTTCCACTTTACTTCACAGTGCTGAGGACACTTTAGAAAACAACCACAATTAAACAACACATACATACATGTGTACAAGTATTTACAAAAAATTATGTCTTTATTTATCTATTCTTATTAAACTAGGAAATTTCATTCCTCTTGCCTCTCTACTCTCCCTGTCCTTCTGAGGTGGTAGAATGACATCTTTTCATTGACCTTTTACTAGCTTGTTCTCATTGTTGCTACCTTTGGTTACAGTCACTTATGATACGACAGACAGCTAAGGGAAGAGAAGGTCTGAAAGTATTCCTATGTCATTAATGAAAAGTGATTGTAGGCCTGACAATATAGCCAGATTCTTCAACTATCTGTGCCATAACATCCTCTGAACTTCAGTTCAAGGTGGCTCCAGTTGCTAACTTTAACAGCATGCACTTGCTTGGAAATTCACTGCAGAATACGCACTCTGACTGTCTTGGAGATTGAGTATCCTACTGTTTTTGAATGAGATATATTAAAGGAATTTAACTAAGGTGGGGCAAGGAAGAATGCCCTGGGAGATGAAAAGTATTTCACAGAAGATTATGAAAAAAGCCTCAGAGCACTAAAATCAAAGGACCTGTAACTGAAGAGCAGCGGAAATTCAAGGAAGAAAAAGGAGAGAACAAGGGATGGAGAGAAATAGAGAATGGTGGAAGTTACACATGCACACAAAACCACAAAAGAGATCCTGATACAGTTTTAATCCTATGCTTTTAGTGTGGACCAAGAGTAAGTTCAGCAAAGCCCTAATCAACCTAGTTGACCGGTCTACAAGAGGCCACACACAAATCCTTCAACCAATCTGCTCTACAGACAGTAAAGTCATCTCAGGATCCCAGGATATTTAATAAAACATTTCTGAAGCCAAATGTACAATCCACCCTGCAAAAAAATGTATAAACACTGATGATTGTTGAACTAAGTATGGGTATCAAAATTATCCAGCAACAACTCCAGAAAGGACTTGCAACACATTGCTACTAATAGGGAAAGCTCATTTTTGTATTGCATCTGAACAAACAGAGAACCCACAGACATAGCAAAGCAAATATGAAAGAAACTGAAAAGCTAATTCTTTCAGAGTAGGTCTATTAAGCAGTTAAAAAAAAAGTTGCTTTTCCCAGTTCAAGGCATATTTAACATAAATAATAAGCATTGACTGGCTGCAGGAAAAACAGTAACATTTCAGCTTCAAATTTGAAAGGTAAATGAGCAGCTTAGATCCATATTTATGGCAATGTCTTAAATTAATGTTCTACAAAATGCCATTCTGCAACTCCAATTCTAAACTGAACCATCACTGTAACACGATGCCTCTGAAATCCTTACTGTGCTCTTCTTCAAGATTGACACTGACCAATGAAATCTGTAAAAACTGAGAACATGCACTGTTCTAAACTAGGAGGCACTACCCTTTCTTGAGTATTTCCAGGGAAATACTGAAAAAAAGTTATAAAAATTGGTGACTAAACATTTAGTAGGATTCCAAGTCAGAAATGAGGGTAATGCAAGCTTATTTTCCCTTTTCTCCCCCTTTAAAAGGAGACAGGAGCTGAAACAGCACCCATTGCACAGTGTAAGCCCAAGGAGCCGCTGGGGCTGTCCCACTGGCACTGGATGCTGTCCCACCGGTGGCGGGAGGGGGAGGGCACAAGGAAGTAACTTTGTATTCCTTTACATATGAGAACAAAGAGAAATATCAAAAAATAATAAACTATTAATTATCACACTTATTTACAGATTTTTAGGATTGCACATTATGATGCCATGCTTCTTAGATTGCTCATTTTAAGAAATAAGAGAGAAATGGTTGTTGGACATAGGCCCTGTTTCGTTTTCCTCATGTTAAATCCACGAACTTTCATTTGACCATGTGCTTTAACACTTGTTGAAAAAAAAAATGAAGGTTTTAATATGCTTGAAACAGACAAGCACAAAGAACTCACCAGTGTAAATTAAAACCTTTGATCCCAAACCGATCATTTGAAAATTAGTAAAGTCTAGCCTTTAACGTTCCATATGCAAACTCTGCCCTTCTAAAAAAATTTTTGGTGTGCGATGACATTTAAATTATCTTCTTCCATTGCATTTTTCAGAATGAATTACTTTTAAGCATCCTCATGTCAACTCATTAGAGATGGCAGGTGAGACTAAGGAACTTTGATTTCAAGTTCAGCATTCTGCCCATAGCAGGTGGAGTTCAGTACCTTAGGACCTGACAACTAAGTCACCTTCATCCTGCTTCTGACTGCATCCTACTTTTGCTCCTGTCTGTTCCCCATCACTGATCCGTTCCAAACTCCTTGTCTATCTGTGAGTAAGGGAGTGAGGTCTCTTCCCTCTTTTTTTTGCGGGGTGAAGGCAGGGGTTGCACACAGCTTAAGAGGCTTAAAAAAATTCACATCTAAGGAACAATGGGTGATGTCCCTTTGAGGGGAAAGCATGCTCTGTGCTGGTGAATTCTTTGGATAATTTTGCTGCCAACATCTAACAAGCATTTGTGAAATATACTGGAAATACATACAGTATTTGATGCTTGAAAATTGGCTAACTTTAGGTGTATATTACTGGAACGACCAAAAGCAAAGCAACTCTTGTGATAAACTCAAAATTCCCATCTTCAATTATAGAGTCATAAAATATTTTTTAGCCTGAAAAACAACATGTTCTCTAACATTACCTCCCAAAATGAGTGATTTTTCCTGAAACCTCACACATTATTTCAGTCTGAGGCACGCATTCACCTTAAAGACATTTGATCTGAAAAGCCAAATTTCAGAAAGGTAATAAGCAATAAATAACGGGATTTTACTGACTTCTTAATCATCTTTTCACATATCTTTATCATGTCTCTCTACACATATATATTTATTCAAATATATATGCAAAGATAACGTGTTGCTATTAAAATGCTTTCGGGATTAAAAGAAGATACATAATTTTGACTAGTCAAATGAAAAATGTGATGTAAACATACAATTTTTAAGTGAACTAAGGTTTTAATGCTCTAGTGAACAATCAGTTGGCTTCCATGATTTTTCTACCCCATTCAATGGTCACATTTCAACAGATTCAAAACATTAGTCTAAATTACTGTAAAACATAAAAAGTTTTTGACTAGGAATTTCCATGAGAAAAAGAAAAAGCTATAGATAAAAAAATTGAAACCAAAATGTCAGGGACTCAAGTCCACAGAAAATAAAGACATTAGCTTGAAGGAGAAAGAGGTTCAGAAAAACGTTACTTAACAAAAATGTTACATTCTCAAAATAACTTTCTTGCAGAAAAGAATGTCACATGTGCCCTTTCCCTCCAATTGCTGGATTTTAATTTTTTTTTTTTTCATTCCTTTATGAAAAGGAATGGAAGAGTTTTAAAGCTACCTGTCTCACAAGCCTTAGCAAACATTTCTTACCTGTGTCCCAACAGTCTCCTGAAAGCAGCGGCCAAGCTGAGTTTTAACTGAAACAGGAAACATATGAGGAATGGATTGTTGATTTGTGTAAGCTGTATGTCCTTTCTGGGTCTTCTGATACGGAAGACCTTGGTAAGAGACCTGTGGATGTACTGGCTGAGGTGCTTTCGCTTTTTGTCCTGTTGATGTGCTGTCAATCCTTGACACTTGATGGATCTGAACTGAGGCTTCGGGGGGATGTTTCACATGGATATTCACTATGTTAGGAGGGAACTTCACTATAATAATTGAAGGAAAAACACATAAGAGAAATTGGTAATAAAATATGTGAAAAAGACATCTTAGGCACCCCTAAGACATTTCCTTTTTGTACATCAGAATTTTTACAGAGTGCCTTGAAGTGACTGAAATATAAATGAACCCCAAATTTGGGGGTTAGAGGGAAGGCTTAAAGAACACATCGAGTCTCATTAACAAAGCAAGAAAATGAAAAATCTTCATGAAGGAAAGAAAAACATTATAGGATTGTAAAGACTGCTAGATAAACATGGATGTCCAAACTGGCTGGTATGACATTAATATTTGTGGTCATACTGCGTAATAAGAATCCCATTCAAAGTTCCAGAACTCATACTCTATTAGGTTATTTTTGGATATATAGTAAGCTTTATTTTCATTTTCAGATCCATCATCTTTCTCTGGAACACAGAAAAAGCTTCAGATTTCATCCCTTCATCTTTATATACCTGCCAAGTCCCAAGTTCGCCCCTGCAAGAGTTGCCAGCATCTCAACCATCTAAAATCACCACTCCCTTTGTTGAACTTTGAATTCATGGTTTGGCAGATAAAGGGGGCGGAAATTATTTTCAGACACTTCCGTTTTTAAATATGGTTGTAGTTTTAAGTCTGGGTATGTAGACTGAGACCCTCCAGTCAATGCAGCCTGCACAGAACTGCTTGTGACCCTTAAGCCTCCTTTCACTGGAACATGAAAATGCCCTTTAAAGTAAATCAAATTATTATTGGGGTGTGCAGGGAGGAGAGGTGTGTAACAAGCTGTGGAGCTTGTAAGCTGCATAACTAAGTTAGCATTTCCTGTGTCTGGCCGGGCCTCTCTCATCAGCACGTACTGCACAAGCTACTTGAGGCCACACAATCCATCAGAGGTAGCACCCCTTCCAAACACTGAGAACCAAAAAATATAATTTGACACAGCTTTCTCTATAATGCACACTGGATTGTTCAGTCTTCTGGATTATCTCCTTGTCTCCTGAAGTTTGAACTGTTCTTTGGAATGTGATTAGGTATTTTCAGCTCCACTCCTCAGGAGGCATACTTCATTTATTGGAGCTACCTTAAAATTACAATATTTTGGAGAAAGTGCTTTTGGATTTTGAAATTATTTTCATTTATCTAGGCACATTATCAGTATTAATTGGTCTCACATAGGACTTCTTTAAAAGAAACACTTATTTTCACACTGACTGCATTGTTTCATCTACGAAAATTGTCAACATACTCAGACAGAAACATCAGGAAGAAGATGGTAGAAAGTCAGCAAAATATGGCTGCAAGGTAAAGATCTTACCTGTAGCTGAAAAAAACCCACAAGCAAAATGTATGCTACATGAGGTCTGCTAGAGGCAAACCCACAGGGGAAAGCTTCAGTGTTACAAGCAGAAGCAGTGAGGTTCTTTTCAGGCGGTTAGACTGGGTTTGGAGAGCAAGACATGACAACCTAGTCTGTCTGTAAAAAGAACAACACTCACCCCAACATTTTTATATATGAAGAGGGATCCCTTCAACTAGTTTCTCTAGCTGCTAAATTTAAAAAAATATAGTGATTTAAAAGAAATAGTGACTCAAAAATACAATTTCTCTAAAGAAATCATTGAATTTCTCTGCTTTAGTGGCTCAATCCATCCAGAGATGTTCAGATGCTGAAAACATCAAATTTAGGCTGGGTTCTCCTATGCAGTATTATTACCACAATCCTCTCCAGGTCTTGGATCACTGCCTAGATGTGCTCATTTTTATTTCTGCCAGCCATTTCAGGATGAATTGTTGTATTCTTTCCTTTAAAGAAATAAAATGTTTGTCTCTCAACAATCCAACATCCTCGTTTGGACACGTAAAGACAAGAAAAGGCATTGTGACTGCTAATGATTCCTACGAGAATTTGAAGGTCAGGAATAAATATTCAAGAGATCAGACTCTTTAGCAATGAGAAACCTATTGTGCATTTTAGGAGAGAGTCTGAACAACAACTATGTCTTAAAAATTTGGGGGTTGTGGTCCACTGTATTGTCTAAAATTATTTCATCTGGAATTACATAGGCAGAGAAATAAATTGATGCTCTGCAAAATGTTTAGGTAATTATATTCTCTTCTTCAGACAGAGGAGATATCCAAAAGTACTTATAGAACATTGATTTCCAGGATACTGTCAACAGTTCCTTCACAGTTGTGTCCCTTTCTGAATACAGAATTACTACCTTAGATTATATTTATCACAAATATCTTTTAGCAAAGTTATTCAGAAACTATTTGCCAGTAACTGAGCCTCTCACATCTTTCCCTACATATTTTCTTTTTATTCAGAGATATCAGCCTTGGAGAGGTAATTTTAAAATTACCCTTCAACAAAAATCAATCTGGCAGTTCAAACAAGCAAACAAAATTCACATTAGATCATATGTTGAGAATCTGAGTTGCAGGGGTCACTTTACATGGACAAGATCTCACTCAGATAAAATACTACCTAGACCCATAGGACACATAAGAAATAATTTCAACACTTCTCTTCAAAGTCATCAGAAGTTTTCACTTCACAACAAAAATATTAGAGAAAACAGTAAACTGAAGCTCAATGAACTTTCTTTGACTGAGAAAATCTGATTAACATCACAGGTTTCCTTTTTTCTTATCCTCTGTCTTCTTCACATCATTAGCAGTAGGAAAACCCTACTTTTTGGTTGCGAGGGGTTTTTTTTGTTTTGGTTTTTGGTGGTTTTTGTTGTTTTTTATTGTTTTTGTTTTTTGGTTTTGTTTTTTTGGGGGGTGGTTGTTTGTTTTTTGCTTGGTTGGTTTGTTTTGTGTTTTTTGTTTGTTTATTTGGGGTTTTTTTATGATATCGTTTTTTGACCTGGAAGGAATGTTCTATTTAAGTGAATCATATAATGGCCCATCTACACTAAAAAGTTCACCACAAAGTTAACTTTTAAGACTCTACCAAGTCATGTAAGATAAACACAGCTTGTATTTTTAGTTTTACATTAGATTTTAAATTTTTTATGTTGAAAAGCATGGTCTCTTCCCTCCACTAGTAACCATGGAATCACTTGCAATTCTCTGTCTAGGTACACTGCAACTTATGGACTCTGTTCAACCACAATCATTGTCTTTTTGAACAGATCTACACTTCTGGAAGAATCCCCCTGCATTATCCCTTGACTCTGCAATTCGCATTAAATTCTACCATAAAGTAAAGTAAATTTACCTACAAACTCTTTTCAATAACACTGTTATTTCTTATTATTTCAGTCATTGAGCAAACATGTTCACATTCTGGTGGGCTCATGATTCAAATTTGTGGTGTCAATATTTGATACATGTAGACGTAGCACTATTGTTACTGGTTGAACACTCAAAATAATTTGTTAAAACCAACAAGTTAAAAATACATATCAAGAAAGAAGTTACCTTTTACACCTTGCTGTCCAGACATTGTCAGTGGTAACGTATGAGTAGAGTGGATAACTTGTGATCCTACAGCCTTGTTCACCTGTTGCGTGTGATGGTAGAGTTTTGGAGAACTGGCAGTCTGCACGGGAATCTGACAAAGTTTACCAGTGTAATTAGGAGGGCACTGGCATTTATCTCTAGAGCTACACTGGCCTCCATTCATGCAAGGAAGGTGGCAAATAACTGAAATGAAAACAGAAATAAAATTTTCGTTAATGACTTTAGCTTTAGTATTATCTGACCACATATCACACACAAGTTGAAGAGGAAAGGAATAGGGATGGAGAGCTTCATTCTCATTCAGACATCTGAGGAACAACTATCTATCTGACACACACTTTGAACTGCCTTGTGGTAGAACCACTTCCCTTCCCCTCGTGATCTCTGACCTCTGCCTCGTTCATATCTTCTCTCCATGACAAACAGAAAGCAATTCTGCCCTTAAATATCCCAGCTATTTTATTTCATGATGCTATTAAGCAAGACACTAAACTAATACCGTGTCTGGCTACATCTCTTATTCACACTTGGGTACAGATACTCTTATTTGTCAGCCTTCTGTTTCCGAAAATGCTGGACTACTTACCCTTTCCTGGAGGTCTGTGAAAAAATTCACACGAGAATAGAACATACTGGGGACAAATTTTCCATACTGACTTTAAGGCTTGGTTGTTTTCTAGAAAAATATTTCTTGCAGAGGATCTAGATTTTTGCTTAACATTTATTTCTCAGATAAAAGAAGCCAATTTGTATCCACCCATAAAGATCATAAAAATATCAAGAGGTTCTACTGAAATGATTTCATAGACAAACGCCAAAGCATTAAAACCTTGTAACTCCAATATAAAGACAGGGGTAATTATTTTTGTGCTAGCTAGCACTTGCACATTTACAGCAATAGAAATTATCAGATGAAATATGAAAAATGTCAACATCAAATGAAAAATATTTCTCAACTCAGAGATACATGCACTAATAGGCATGGTTCAGCACTTTCTAAAAACATAATGTGGGACTCTATAATCAATCACAATGTAAATGAGCTGTCAGAATTTCCAAGAACTAAATTATGTGAAAACAACAGGGAAAATACTGTAAGTTTTTGTTCAAGACAAACAATTTTTGTGAGGAATCAAATAGTATTTGAGAAATAGAGTTCAGTATCCATTTGTCAGATTCAAGGTAAGTTTCTGACTTTAAAAAATAAGAACCTTTACAGTAATCATGGCATTTTGCTGGCTTGGTATTGCTTGGTCTCTAATAAATTACAATAAAAATGACAAACTGTAGATAATTCAAGGTAATTAAGAACCTAGTGCTCATTATTCCAATTGCTGTGACCTCTGGACAACCACAGGGTATTACTATTATGAATACCATAGAAGGCCAGCGTTGGAAAAGAAACCAACACTGTTGTGTGATGCAAGAAGACAAAGTAAAACACTCAGCAGCTCAAGGAGTTCTAACCCAGCTATGTAATTCCCTTGGCCCAGGAAACACACTCAAGAAACAGCACACTCAGCCCAGCTCCTCACAGAGCACCCTCACACTGCCCAGACAGGGTCTGGAACGCCAATGCCCGATTGCCAGACAGGACCACGCACAACGCAAACTGCCAGGATTGTTTTTTCACTGTGCTCTGCAAAAGTATATTAAATAATTTTTCTTGTCTTATCTTATATTTACATTTATATAAACTGACTGAAAGTACTTCAAGCTGTAGCATTGTGCTAATGGTACTGAGTCAACCTTGGAAGGCTACCCACAACAGCACAAGCCTTACTTTTTTGGGTCCCAACCCTTGTTGGGACTTCATCTGAGTGTATAAAAGACATCCTTACAGAACTGCTGTTACTTCAGGGCAAAACAAAGGGGGGCTGACCACAGCAGTAACTAAAGCATGACAGATATCTCTCTCTTTCTGGTACCATTTCTTCTTGAGCAGCCACAAACAAGTGGCTGCGCTGCAATAGAGACAACATACAAATAATTTTAGTGCTTTCAAAGATGTGTCTGAATAAGGTTGAACACCAAGGTGGTTTTCTTGCAAAGTAAAATCACACAATGAAACAGTGTGAAATGGCACTTAGGGGGGAGCAGTTTGGTGTTTGAAGGAAGTACAGTGAAACAAAGGCAAACAAAAATAGTTCCACTGGGGAATTCCTTGAGTGCAAGAGGCCTACCCTATAGGTTTTCTTCCTCCTCCCTCCAGGATCAAGGCACAAGGTAACGTGCAAAATCCACCTTTTAAACAACAAAACTATATCCAGAATTTCCACCCAAATAAATTAATTTCTTGTGTGCTACTGTTACTATAAAGCAACTGACATCTAGAATTGACATCTAGGCCAAGTTACGTGGGTATCTCTGGACCACCAGGCACTCTTCACATGTTCCTCTCCTGCAGGAATCTCATGAGTAATCAATGAATAGGCACATGAAAAGCTTTATTTTTGAGCAAAAGGTTTGTGCTAAAAATACTGGGAAGGAACACGCCAACAGAAAAGAGTTGGTTCATGTTCCTTCTCATAACTGTTTGCTTTGGATATCCACACAAATAATTTGTGCAAGTAGAGTGTAAACAAGTGATACTAAAAGGTCTAGTATGAGGTAAATAATTAAGAATGTTTAATACCTCAATATTTAAACATAAGAGGAAATAAAAATTCCAAGCTTCCCACTTTATCATGTGGTGCAAATCACTCAGTTAACTGATACTGATTTACATCTCTGGTCTAATGTATGAGGAAGAAAGTTTAAGTGAGAATATATGAAATCTAGTCTGAGAATATAAAATTCTGTAATAAAAAATCTAAATTTTGAAATAAACAATTGTAAGTTTAAATCAGCAACGCAAAAACAAATAGGATGTAATCTCCAGGCTAAACTGAAAACTTGACAATCTCAAACGGTAAATATTATGAGAACTTAAAAAAAACCAACCTCAAAACAAAAGACCAAATAAAAAATAAAGAAAAAAACCCAACGCACATTGAAAAAAAATTTCTGATTATTTTAAATAGGTGTTAGCAGCCCACATTCTTGTTGCATTATTTCTTCAGGTAGTTTATGGCCAGGAGAAGGGGCTGCATTTGATTATGACACTGGTGCTGGAAATCACAGGCACACAACTTCACCAGAACTGGAATTACACACAGACCATTTGAGAAAAGTGAGCTGGAGGAGCATAAGCCTTCAAAAAGGCAGAGGAAGGAACCACTGCATTTCCTTGACAAGGCTCTGGGAATCTCTGTTTAACAAAGACCAAAAAGCCCCAGGGAAAGGGGGCTTAAGATAGAAACAGGACATAAAGCCAATCTATGTTTGAACAGCTCAACCTCTCCAATAAGTTTTTTGCTTTATTTTGTCTTGTCATATTGAGGCTAAAGAACCTAAACAGAATGGCAGAATACGGGAATGCCAGAGGCATACGGGACATTCCGGACAAAAGCCAGATCCATGGTTTTTGGGAGCGACCATTTGAAGATGCTGGGTTTGCACTTAAGTTCTCAACTGGCATTCAGAAAAATGGTACACTGAAGTCTGATTCTCACTGGGCTGTTACAATTTCCTCTGAAAAGAAAAAGAACAGAAGAAACAGAAGTGTCCATTATAGAGTGAAACCCTCTAGCTCAGACCTTGATAAAAATGTGAAGATAGGTCTGCGTAAGATGAGAAGAAATTTCAGTTCACATGTGGGTATCTTACAAACTAAGCAAAGGAAGTATTAATGGATCTAAAAAATGCAACAATTTCCTCACTCGGGTCTACTGTAAGCTAAATCTCTCAATGGTCTCTTAAGGAACAGCCAACATATGATTGAACAAGCTTCGTTATTTTTTACTATAAATGAATACACATCCTCTAGAAATGTGGAGACGGGTATAAGAAAATACAAACACTTAAAGTATTCTTCCCATCCTTGGGCATTTAGTTGGTAATAGCAAGCTCTGATTCCTCTGGCATCAAAAGCCTTAACACTTTCCAGTGTGGAACAGCTTTCTGGGTTATCACTGTTTGAAATGAGCCAAGCAGAGAAGGTGCATCAAGATGTCCCCACAGGGAGTCTCTGAATAGCTCAATGCATAGAAATAGAACATTTGCAAGATTAATTCCAATAAAGCTGCCACAGCCATGGGCTGGAAACACTAGTACAGAACATTAAATCATCAACAAAGCAGCTAGGAAACCACTGATAAATACAGTTTGTTCACGTAATTACATAATCTAATTTGTTTTCGATACTCAAACAACCTCAAACAGCTCCAGATAAACTAATTTAATCAAGTCCAAATGTTTTCATTTAACCAAAACAATGTGTAACAAAACAAATTCCAAGCACCTAAAGCCTCCTAATCCTTAAAAAATAGCCCATGCTTACCCAAACAAGCCCTTAGGATGGAAGGAAACTCCCTTCCTGTAACCAGTGTTAGAGAAAATGAAGATGGGTTTTGAAATGTTCCTCATCAGACTCCAAATTCCTTTTCTTTTACACCTCAGGGAACATATGAGTTTCCCTCACCACTCTTTGCCTTTTCTACTTACATGCTATCAACAATTCAAGCGTAAGCACTATTCAATCACACCAACAGGCTTGCCAAGGAAAACCTTGAACTGCTCATGTAGATTACAGTCTTTCCACTGGATGCATCACAAAGAGCAAATTAATTTTGTCTCTGAGTGCTGCAGTTATCCAGCATTACTACATGCCCCCCAGCTGTTTGGGCATCTTTCATCCACCCTGTTACTAAGCACACAGAAAGAACAAGAACTCCTACGCAGACCTACTGAACACAAATTGTCACACTGCCATGTGAAACATTCTTACAATGCAGTGCTCTGAAACACCACAAGCTTTAGGTAAAAATTGAAACCCAGAGGCGCCACATATGGATCTATACAATTGCTCTAAACTTATTTCTGCTTTCTAATTGCAGAAACTCTTACAGAAACTCATAAAAGGCACAGAGGTGTGAACTACAGTAGTGATGCTATCACTTGGGTTTAGATTCTTCCCTACCTTTTTTCCCTTTTTTTTCTCAACTTGTGGTACCTCAATTTTCTAACTAAACTCTTCTCTTCAGATTTCTGGTTGTAATTCAGAGGTGCGATGTAAAGAAGTTGCAATTTAAAAAATAAATTAATTATTTCGTTACTTTAGTAGCATTCAGATAATCTTGATTTCACAAACTTGTGCTTGGGGTTGCTAAGGGAGAAAATAAAATCTTTAAGTGGCCTTAAAAGTATAATACCTCTGCATTCACCTCTGAATTTATCCTAATGTTTGTATTTTGACTCTTAATATAAACATTCCACTGCAACAAGAAAAAGCAATTTTAAAAAGTAGATCTGATAGCAAGAGCTCCTGCACCAGATGTAAGAATGATTTCTTCTGCTCTGAAAACACTGAAACACCTGAAACACCTCTGCAACACCACTGAAAACAGGGAAGTGATGCCCTGCTCCCATGACTGGCCTAGTTACGTGAACATGATACTTACTGAAGGCACTTTTTTGATAAAAGTTGTATGATAAAAAAATACACAACTACTAAACTGGGTTCTCAGCTACTGCAAATTAACACAGTTACTGACTTCATTAGTATTTGCTTTATATTTTTAAACTAATATTATCAAGGCATCTTTAAAAAAAGTAATGCACCCCCACTTGGGAATGGGATCATAAATACTGCTATTTAACCAGGTAAGCAAACCAAATTACTGCCAAAATAAGCAAGCTTTGTGGTGCTATTCCAGTCTGGATCACGCATGTTTTTTGGAGCTAATGGATGCTACACTGTCAACTATGGAACATCCTGATACTGAAATCTAGGGAGCAAGTTCAGATCATAAAGGACAAGGCTGCAATATGTTATAAAGAAATATACATTTCTGAGTGAGCATCATGATCAGCAAGAAATCCAGAATGAACATGCACTACATAATTTCACTGTACTACTCAACTGTCTTCCACAGTTTTAAACTCACTACTTTAAAAACAGCTCGGGAAGAAAAGTTGTATGTTGACAACTTGAAGCTGTGTACACAAAGTCAACCAAGAGACATCCAATATGTTCCCAGGTATTTAATTCATCTCTCATTGTGGGTCTCAATGGGATGGGAGTCTCATTGGCCCTGTATCACATCTTTCCATACTCATGTGATAAGCCACCTATCCTCAGACATGTCAAATGCAACATGCAATTGCAAATGCTTGACATGATCACCATCTGACCAACAATTGCCAATAAAACACTTATCGTTACCATCTGGAAAGAACAGGATGGATGAAAAACAGTCTTAGAATATTCAAATACTATCAAGAAAATACAATGTATGCTGCGGCATGGAAAATGGCCTAATCAATACAGAAAGGGTATAGCAAAAATTATGGTAGTTGCAAAATGATTCACGGGAGGATTCTTAGTAACACATGATACTTAGTCAATCCTTGCTAACTCTGCTTCTAATATTCTCAGTGTCTGAGATCATTCAGACACTATTTTGGGAGGCAAGGAGACAGACCACTAAGGAGTCATCTGAGTCACTCCTACACTGACCATAGGTGGCAAATTTATTGACTTTATTAGACATCATCCTAATATACTGAGTATATCACAACAGTCAAGCTTAGACTCAGTAAACTAAGAAAAACAAAAACCCACTAGCTGCTGTTTGTCAGGAATTAATGCCTTACAAATGGCCAGGGTCAGACCTTTGATTACAATGCTAACACATACAAAAAAGCTACTCCAGATACTTCTTTGGATTTCTAGCATACTGATGTTTATTTTCCTCAGAAGTAAAATAACTAGGAAAAGCTGGCTTTGGAAGGGTAACAAGTTAGCACCCTTGCTTAAAACAAGCACGCTGCAGTATAAACTTTATAGGTATCAATTTAAGCAATCCCGAATAACTTCTTATTTGCCATCACCAAAGTAGGAATACTGACATCAAGATGCACAGTGTCAGATGAAAACTACCCTTCCTATGTTCCCAGGGTTTTTAAGACTTGCCCTTCTGTATAGTGTTTTGTGTGCCTCAGCATGTGCAATACGAACACGTATTAGTGAATGTTGTTGAAGCATACCCATTTTCAACAGAACAAATTCAAGAGAAGGACATGTAAAAATGAACAGCAAGCATCTTCATTGCTACAGGATCTTCCAGACTACATTCTTCCCTTCAGGTGCCAGCTGAACAGCCGTACCCACCTTTAAGGACAACAGGATTAATGAGTAATTTGACCATAATGACATTAGGCTGTCATTGCTCATGCACTGTTATAACCTGAAGAAGTCAGTGAACTGATTCTCTGCTCTGTCACCTACTGCCCTATTAGGCTATTTCCAAAAAATGCACTGGAATCTCGCATGGAGGAACAGCCAGTAGCACAAGGCAGAGAAAAGAGCTCCTCCTAGACATCTAACTACTTGATTACCATCAGACAAAACAGCAACACGTTCTGAGAAACACTGGGCATGCTTCTGTAATGCAAAGGCTCTGAAGACGACAGAAGTAGTAAAGCTGACAATGGCCAGGGACATCAGCAATCTCACAATTTCTGGCAACTGAATAATAGATATTTAAGCTGATGTGCTGGCTTCAGCTGGGGTAGAGTTAATTTTCTTCACAGTGGCTGGTATGGGGCAGTGTTTTGGGTTTGTGCTGACCACAGTGTTGGTAAATTAGAGATGTTATTGCTGAGCAGAGCTTACACAGAGCCAAGGCCTTTTCTTCTTTGTGCACTTCCACACTGGCAAAGAGGCTGGGGATGCACAGGAAACTGAGAGGAGACACAGTCAGGACTGGTGACCCCAAATGACAAAAGGGATATTCTGGACCATATGAGATCATGCTCAGTATAAAAAGCTGGGGGGAACAAGAAGGAAGGGAGGAACATTCAGAATAATGTCTTCCCAAGTCACTGTTACATGTGATGAGGCCCTGCTCTCTTGGGAATGGATGAACACCTGCCTGCCCATGGGAAGCAGTGAATTAAGTCCTAGTTTTACTTTGCTTGCATGCATGGCTTTCTGTTTTCTCTATTAAAGTTCTTTATCTCAACCCAAGAGTTTTCCAGCTTTTACCCTCCTGATTCTCTCCCAAGTCCCACTGATGAGGAAGTGAGTGGCTGTGTGGTAACTGGTTGCTGGCTGGGGTTAAACCACAACAGCTGAGATTCATTCCCATTTAACATTTTGTGCCTTCTTGAGCCACACAAGTTAGGAGTGCTGTTATCTGAGGTTTCATGGTCTGACAGTGAGGGCAGGCTAGCCCAGCAGGCCAGTAAGGACATCCACAAGCCAACTTGCCATACAGGCGCATCTCATCACCCACTCACAGCTAGGCTCTTGACTGAGGTATCTCAGTATGGTTTGGTGAGCCAGATGAACCCTCAAACTTAGATCCAAATGGTCTATAAACACTGATCTACTGCATCTCACCATACCACAAGACATCCTCCAATAACAAAATTATGTTTAAAATAGAAAAAGAAAAGCCACAGAAACCATAGTCATACAAAAATTCTAAACATCAGGAGACTGGTCTCTGATTACTGTAGCTACCACAGTGCTCATTTTGGTGTAAAAACATCGACAAGAAAAATAAAATAAGAACAGACTCTTTAAAGTGGATATTCATTAGCATACAAATAGCAGCTCATAATCCAGGCATTCATGGAAGAGTTAAAAACATAGGCTATGATTTTCTGGCACTGGCTACATCACAAGAAATTGGAAAGTTTTCTAGGGAGTTGACCTTGCATCAGTGACACAACGTGAGAATGGGATGGATATTGTTCAGAGTTTGAGTAATAAATTAGGTCATAGGAAACCAGTGAAAACCTAGAGACTCAAATCTTGGAGTTCTGAGAGAGGAAAAGAGAAAAGCCACTGCTAGTGAATAGGAAGGATAAAGGTTACTCTGCAGAAAATGTACAGTTGGAAATTCATTTAAAAAAACCCACAACTTCACCACCCATTGTGGTTCTTATAACCATAATAGATGCATAAATTGTTGCACAAGCTGTGTAAACATAAAACACAATCAATGCTCTGCCTGGTCATGTCCAGTTCCATGCAACTTAACCATGCACCAAATTCCCCTGAGCTGTGTGCAACCTCATTGAGAAGCTTCACACCACAACGTTGTACCCAACCCTGTGTGCTGAAATGTGTACAGGTATGAAAAAAACCCCTGCTCCTCCTTGTCTCAACAGGCTTTCTGTGTAACTCTGGTTAGACAGAAGATGTTCTAGCACCTACATTTACAGCAGCCAAAATAATAGACTGAATTTAATATATTCAAACAATAAATAACAGAGATGCAGTGAACATATTAACTGCAGAAGGGTAGTATTACAGCTTGTTATGAAGCTGGTCTCTCCTATTTGCCTATACCAACAGTTTCCAAAGCAGAGTGTGCTCATCCCACACAGTGTGCCAGAAAATGCATTGGGATACAGGAAAGAACTATGCTGTGTACCATTAATAAATAAAATGAACTCTCAAAAGAGTTCACTTAGTCTTTTTCTCATCCATTTTTATTTTCTATTTTGTCTATGATTTATAACGGACAAATCGATTATATATATAGTAGTAGGTGTATATAACTTACAAATATATACATATTGGAGAGAGTGTTCAAAAATATTTTACTGATAGGAATGTGCAATCATTTGGAGACCACTGCCCTATACATCCTATGGACAAAGGCAGTCCCTCTCAGGGAGAAGTGAAAGAACTAATTTCTAAAATTATGAGATGAACAGCTGCTAAAAGTTCCCCTAAACTTGAAATATCTGAGTAATATCAAATACAAAAAAAAAATATTTAATAGCTCATCTTAACATCTTTAAATTAAACTGAAAATACAACCAAAATGAGAAATCAAGAAATTATTGGGATGAATAAAATATAGATATGAAATTCTCTGTTTCAGTTCTTAAAACTCAATCCTCTTCCTGTGCAATCAGAAAATATCCAATTTTCCTTCTATTCATTGACTAGCATCCCTCAAGACTTTGCAAGATATTAGCGGAAAAAAAAGTGAATTTACAGCTCCCATAGACTTCAACTTGATTCACATTCATAAATCCCTGGTCAAAATTCATGGTCCACCCTCTTAACAGGTTTTTATGAATATATAGAAAACTCACTGAATTTAAGTGTGTACGTAACGAAGATAAAGTTCATGTCCCAAAAGAAAAATCCAGGAATCCCAGTGCCTCTGCAAAATAGGACTCTCAATTACAGTGATACTCAAATCTAAGAGCTAATTACAGGTGGGATGGATAGATGAACACTATACAGACTACACAGGCACAGAGACGAGAATTATCTGGAGCAGAATAAAAAAACAGAACAAGCAGTGGAAAGACTGAATGGGGAAATACTGTGATCAACAGAGCAGTGATAGCTGCTTGCTTCCTTCTGACTGTGCTAAGCCCAGAAGGACACATCAAACACAAACTCATTTGCTAAGAAATCTAATAATGATAATATTTTAACATGTAGAGAAAATTTTCAGACTCTTTCTTCTGTACTTGCATAATTTAGAGGCAATTTCTTTTTTAAGCCCAAGTTATCATTTACTTGATCTTCAGTGAGTTATGTGCAAAGACATTTAGTTTAGCAATAACAGAGTTATAGCCGTACAAGGTATGAATATGCAACAATGTAATCATTCAAATAAATGCACTTCTAGTTCTCTTTTTACAGTACTTCAAGTCAGACATACATAAACTAATCTCTATAAATTAAAATCATGTACAGTAAAATAAAACATTATGCATTTTAACTTTGTGCTCTGTTTTGCTTTAACTTGCAGGGGAAAATACTCCACAAGTTTTTGAATGGCTGCAGGCGTGGATTTTGTACCATTCCCATTTGTGGTTTTTCCTATAACTGCATATCCAAAACTGTGCTCTCTGTAATGAAGGGTTTGGAGAGTACTTTGAGGGCAGATGGACTCATGCTTCATGGTGATGGTCTGAAGTCTTTAAAGCGAGCAAGGGAGTGGAAAAAAGTTGCTAACAGAGTTGTATGAATTCAACCTTACTAAAATCATCTGACTGAACAATCTCTTTTCTATCAATTAGCATCTAGCCTCCACTGGAATCTGAGGCTAAGGTGTCAATTTTGAATAATTATTTTAAGTTTATGAAGAAAGAGCTCAGAGATGCTTTAAGTTCCATGGCAGAAACCAGAATTATTTCTTGATGACAAATTCCGATAAATACGTGGGGGAAAGAAATGATTCTTTTTGAACAGATGTGGATATCAAAACTAACAAAATCGTTAAAATACAATTTTTCTTCGTAATTTGAGCACTGGAGGCCTGTAACTGAAAATGCATTAAAACTCTGAGCTTTGCTCAGCCTATAGAATGCTACACTTACATTACAGGATAGAATTGTAGTGCACTAGAATTTCAGATTAGAAAAGCCTATACTATACTACCTGGACTGTAAGTAAATTAATTCATTCTGCTGTCAGCTCAGATTTATTTATAGAACAAAAGGAGACTGGAAAAAAGAAATGTCTTTTGAATTCACAGTCATAATTGTTTCTTTCCAAATAATTTTGCATTGGCTCTTCAGGCTAGGAAACACTGTCTTCCTACTATTTTCCATACGGCAAAGAATAATTTATATTAACAATCCCACCATTATTTGTCATTATTTTAGCTACTCAGCTCACTGTCTGAGGAAAAATACTTGGCCTTCATTTTGCTACAGCTATTACAATCTTGCTGCAAGAATATTTCTAGCATAGTCATCATTTGTACAGATTAAATTACCAGATAAAGCAGTGGATAAATCCTAATGTCCTTTTCATATTTTTTTTTCCTGAGACACATACACTGGCAGACTGACCAACTTCTTTGACTACTGTTGAAGAAAGTTCAAAAAGTTATTCTTTTAGCCAAGTTGTCCAAGAATTCTGAAATTTTCATGTGTCTATTAAAGGAAATAATATTTCATCTGGCAGTAAAAAAAGCATAAACCAACAAAGCCTGACAAGGCACAAACTATAATTACTGCAGGAACAGTAGTAGAAACAAAGCCTTGTAGCCTTATTTTTACCAAATAAGGCTACAAGGTAGCTACCAGAGACAGTAAAAGAACAAAAGTGATAATACTAAAGGAATAATAAAGTTCTTGCATCACAACTTCTTCATATTTGCAAGTTCAAATGCAAATTCTTCATCCTTCAAAACTCAAGGATATTACAAAGTTAATTCACTCTTACCCACAGAGAATATTTACTAAAAACAAACCATGAATTATCATATGCTGTTCTTGAGCTATGTAGTTATTCCAGAAACAAGCTTCTCTTCAATTAGGTTGTCTGATGGAACACATAAAGTTGAAAATAAAAGCATTTAAAAAAACTACAATAAAATCACTTCTCACTTATGTTACCAAAAGAAATTTTAAAAATCTCTGCATGACATGTGTTAGCAATTATTTTAAATCCTCCATATGTTTATCTGCTATGTCTCAAATAGCAGATAGTGTTTTGCCACAGGAATAGTGTTTTGCTGGGGCAGAGTTACATAGGTCAGACATGATGGGTTACCCACACAGACTGACACAGTTCACCAAATAGCAAACACCACTTCAAAACAGAGAAGAAAGCGTCTCTTCTAACATGTTACCTTTCTAGCAACACTTACTAAAGCCAGTAAAACAAAAGAGTAAAATGTGATAGGTAAAAAACTGAACAGCATGTACCTCACAAGCTGCCAGAAGAGACTGTAAATTCCAACAAACCTACACAAACACTTCCACAAAATGTTGGTCTTTTATATGCACTTGCATGTCATCAAATTAGCTTTCCAATACTATTTAAAATATGCCTTTTCACCAAAAGGATACCAGAAAATCCTCAAATATCAGTCTTACAGTTCCTCTTCAGTGTCGTAGGACATGTGCAGTACGTACCATATGGAGCAAAGAATTGACAACTTTAACACCAAATGGGAGCAAGAAAACAACCAGTCATTTCCCTTGGACTTCCATATGTCAACTACAGATAAATGCAGTTGGCTGGCTTGCCAACAGGCTGCCTTGCTTGCAGGTAATTGCCATTTTTAACACTACTCTTAGATAATGCCTGAAGTGCTTGAATAAAAAGCAATGCTAACTCCTACAACACTAACAGTAATTCATGATCACATAGGTCTGAATAAAATTCAGGAATTCTGTCAACACTCTGTAAAATAACTGCTTTAAATTTTCACAATTCTAAATAATTATGCTTACTAAACTCTTTCCTAGATAGGAAATTCTGTTAGGATAATAATTACATAGTGAGTCTTGTTACTAAATTTCCTTTGAATAACCTATTGTTTTAGAATATATTGGTCAAAATTTCTTTCACTGCTTTCAACAGAAGACCAAATAAATTTTGAGGAAAATGCTTCTGCTGCTTCTTGGAAGTTTTGGTCTATATGTAATTGGAAACTTCTGGACAATCTCCACTATCTAAAAACATTTTTGACAGAGTCAACACAGTAAAGCTGGAAAATTTTTCAATAGAAAATTACAATAGGAAAAGTGCCAAAATTCAAGAGGCAACATAATTTGAGCTTTATTGCAATAAAGTACAGAATATCCAGGTCACCATGATTCCATGCTGGAAGTTTCAGAATTTATGATTCAATATGAAGTATCAGATCCATTTCTACTTAAGACTTCTCTATGTTCACCTGGAGAAGGCTTCAAGGTGACCTCATAGCAACCTTCCAGCATCTAAAGGGGGCATACAAGAGAGCTGGAGAAGGACTTTTTACATGGGCATGGACAGGAAAAGGGGGAGTGGCTTTAAATTGAAAGAGGGTAGATTTAGGTTAGACAGAGGAAGAAATTCTTTACTGTGAGGTTGGTGAGGCACTGGCACAGGTTGCCCAGAGAATCTGTGGATGCTCCATTCCTGGAAATCTTCAAGGCCAGGTTAGAGCTTTGGGTAACATGGTCTAGTGGAAGGAGTCCTTGCCCATGGCTGGGGGTTGGAAGTCTAAGATTTTAAAGGTCCCTTTGAACTCGAACCCTTCTATAATTCTATGATTCTGTTTCTTTATTTGACACAGATACTGCCAAGTATCTGCTCAGACACAAAATTTTTACAGACAGATATGCACTTTCACTGGCAACCATGCAACCTTGACTTCTCATTTATAACAGTTTGAATGAAGCACTTTAAATGAGATGCAGGGCTGCAACAGTGAATATGAACCTAAGTATTAAATGACTGCTTCCTTTACTAAGTTCTGTCATTCCTGTTCAATGAATGAAGCACAGACCCCTTGGGAAAAACAGAATGTCAACCTATAATTAAATAAATATACACAATATGGTGGGGGGGAGGAGCATGAAAATATTAATTTGGGCATTTACTAATTCCTTATTGCTTCATTTTACAGTCAAAAATTAGTCATTGTCCTCCCACTCCTTACAGGAAGAGAATTCATTTCAAAATTGGAATTTGGAATAATTTTGAGTAGAAACAGGACACCTCACTGACTCAGTAACTTCAACACTGAGAGAGATAGAAAACTCATGTGCTACTCTATTCCCATCCTTTCCTCTGCACACAGATTGACTCTGTTTTACAAGCCTCAATAGATATATCAGGATTGAAATACCATACAAACTGCACATGTATCAATCCAATAGAATAATAAGATTCATCTATTCAGCAGAAGTTTCCACTCAGATTAAATGCTTTCATTCTCCAAGCCAATGAAATGTTGGAGGTTGGTTAGTTTAATTGCAACATACCCCATTCACAAAATGAAACTGCAAAAAACCCCTAAGTTTCACTGAAGGAGCCTGACAATCAAAGAGGTCATTCCTTTTAAATACCAAACTTTCATCACCTTAAATTGCAGTGCTAGGAGCTATTCTTCACCACAGCCAAAAATCTCAGCTACCTGAAAAGCAGCATTCCCCCCAATCCGTCCCTTGTTATGGATTTTTCTTTTTAATGGCTTATCCATATTGTAAAAAATTTTCAGGAAACAGGATTTTTTCCTTGCCTGGGCTCACTGCTACCAAACTTCAGCTGAACCGACAAACTGAGCACATTTTAAGAATCTGAAATAATCCATGACAAAGCTCAAGTAGCTGTAGTACAGGTATTGCAGCTTATTCTCTCTGAAAATGCAGCGCTTACAAAATTCAGCACAAAGTTGAAAAGAAACAAAAAACTTTACTCTGGCTCATTATTAGACATAATTTACTATTAAGAACAAAGCAAACAGATGTCTAGCTAATCTGTCATCCAAGAACCCAAATTCAGTCTTGTGTACTGGAATGCTGCTCCTGCTATAGAAATGCACTTTAAACTTCTCCAAAAAGAGCATGTGACTATTTTCTCTGGTTTTAGGAAGAACAAATATTTAAAAAAACATACTGATAAAGTGCTGTTCCTGCTTTAAACAGATATTTCCTGACATTACATTCTGTTTCATGGTTGCATTTTTAAATACCAAGTCATCTAAGTAAGAATTTCCACACATTTTGGATTAACAATAAGTAAAGAAGTTTAGAACAAGGACTTCAAAGCAAAATTATAAATTATAAACAAGTTAAACATAATTCAGCTGTTAAAGATACAACAAAAGTTAATGATCTTGGAAAACACAAATTACCTCTGCTTTATGTGTCAGGAGATATCAGGACAAGCCTGAATTAGTGGGAAGCACTAGTTAGAGAACAGATGTGAGAAATTATTTCAGTAGCATGTATTTTAATCTCTGATTCAAAAACTCCTGAAAACTCTGATTGGTGAAAGAATTCAGTCTACAGGTATAGGATTCCTCTTCTCTAGTTATTAAGTTGTTCATGCAGCATTTTTATTTTTAATAATTTAAAGGAGAGCCTTTAAGTGCTAACTCAGACCTCCTTATTCTTCAGTGAATATGACAATACCTAGAGCTGTGCTAAACACTTTTAGTCTTTTAAATGTGGTAGGGAAAGATACCTAACAGGCAAGATAAAAATCCTTATCCATGTGTAGCAACTTGCTTTTATACATTTTTCAACAGAAGACTCCCTTATCTTTCCATCGAATACTACTATAGGCTGCTTTTGTTGAATGTTTCTAGCAGCCCATTGTACCCAGTGCATCAGAGCTGCGTGGCCTGAGGCCAGGAAGGAAGGTGTGGAACACGTCTTCACAGGTCAATTTCCACTCTGCAAGTTTTCAAGTATTTGAGAGAAGGTCATGTTACAGCACAGATTTACATAGCAGACAAATTACTTGACTGCCTGTTCTTAGCATTTCATAATTTCAATAGAAAAATTAGGTCAAATGAAAGGGGGGAAGAATAACCCTATCCTTTCATGGTAGTCAGAAAATTAAACAAAAAACTTATTTAGCTGGGGTTCTTGCCAAAACCTTGGTAAAAATCTGCACTGGCAGTAAACACAAATTATAAGATTAACCATTCTTTTACAAAATACTTTTTTTTTGGTGCCTCCGAACGACCACAAACCCCCAAATCTGCCCTATTCTTGTTTTAAAACACTGGTTTTACTATTAATCCAAAACATATACATTTTTACAAACATGCATACTATGAAAGAATGAGTTAGTAACTTCAAGGGCTTTCCCCTGCAGCCTGACAGTCTAGCAGGAGTGTTAAAAGAGGGAACTGCTCTTTGTATCGTCGGTCCAGAAGAAAAGAAGAGTAATTTCAAATGGCTCAGAGCATGAAATACACTGCACTTGAAAATGGCAATATTGGCCAGCCTCAGCACTGCCTGAATTCTATGTTTATTCTAGACAGAGACTAAAATTACAGTGCTCATATATGGCATTCTTTAACTAGAAATCTGAATTTTAAAAGTTTTTTTCAGAAAATAACACTATGATATTTTCAGAATAACTACAAAATGACTTTCCAAGAGCAGCTCAGGGTATCATAATGTGAAATTACAAGTTTGAAGTGTTCAGGTATGCACCCATGCATCTGTATATCTTAACTTACAAGGTAAATACTCACACACGAATGCTTATTTAGTATACAGTTAAAATAAGCTAATCGTTATCCTGGGTAGCTTTCAGGATTGGTTTCAATAGAGTCAAACAAATAGAGTAGGGTTTAGTCTGGCATATTGTTGATACTCTTACTGAGCAAGCAGAAAGAAAAAACATTAACAAAGAAATTACTGGCTTCAATAACTTTAATTAGGCTTAATATTATTTCTGTTTCTAAAAATGCCAAATATGAAATCCAACTTACTTTCAGCAGTAAGAAAAGTTTTAAGCTGCTGCCTATTTAAAAAGGGTTGTAGTTTTAAGGAACTGCTGAACAAATTTTTGAAGACAGAGTCACTTTTAGCTGTTCACTAGGTTTTATGTGCATTTGATGCATATTAAACACGTAAAAAAGAGAAAACACAACTTTTTGTGTAATCTGTCATTTTTCCATTTACTAACACAAACTCTGAGGGAGGAATTTTACTGCAATCTTCAGCCTAGCATGTTGCATCCCTGCAGCTGAAAATTCAGATGAAAAATAAGGGAGCTTTTTTTCTCTGACACAAAAGGAACTTTGGGGAACATTTCCGAAAGACACCAGAAAGCTCGTCTAGCATACAATGGTTCATACTCAGCAGAGCCCTCCAAACAAAGAATAACAGATGCACAACTGGTATTAATAACAAAACATCTCCTCCCTCTGTTAGTCAAGAGAGGACAGCTAAGGACAAATACAGTTTCAGGGTACTCACCTACTCGGAAGTTAGTGGCTGTCAGAGTGTCAGCAGCATGGCCGTTTTCACTGATGAGGGTGGTTGTATTTCCCTTCTCACAGTTGTTCTGACAGTTGCCTTTGGTACAAGTCACTTTACAAATGCTGGGTGTAAAGACCACCTTGATGCGACCAGTGTGATTTCCCACTGTCAGCGGAGGCAGAGAAAAAAAGAAAAATAAACAGATCACTTTGGTATCCATTGATTTCCTTCAAAAAGTTTTTGGGAAAAAAAAAAGGCGCGGGGGGGGGGGGAAGGCGACAGGTCTGCAGGAGGAGGGCAGTCTGCAGTGCTCTCTCTCATAGATCTCCAGTGGTGTCTCTGAAACAGGAGTAGGAAGCTTAGCAAACAGAACTCCGGGATCTGCTCCAAAACCACATTTAAAGTCAAGTCACTGGAGTGGGATTAGTAATCACAATGCTGCACTTTATTCACAGGCAGACAAAGAGCAATACCAAGGGCATGACAGCTTAAATAGCCAACCCTGACAGGCAGATGTAATGTAAAGAGCTGGCTGTGCACCTAGAGGTGAATAAACTCTTGTGTACTCCTACATACTTTTCCTGTTTCTGCACTTATTAAGTCACTATTTGTAGCTCAACCCCTGGAAACGTTTTAGGCATGCGGCATGTCTGAAAACATCTGTCTCAAATCTCCTGGCACCCCAGCCTGAAGTGGTCAAACCTGGTGACGCAGCTGCCTGGACCTATTTTTTCTTCACAGCTTTTTGGCACTATTTTTTCACAAGAATTTACATATTATAGACTGAGCTCTACTGTCAGCCTTTGTTTTAGTAATAAATAGCTCAAAGAACAGAGTGAGAAGGATCAGTGCTTTTGTGAGATCAAAGATAAAAAACGGCTAGATTCTCTTTTTTTATATACTTCCCTGTAGTCATTTAAAAAAAACTTGAATGTAATAAAGACTGAACAAGCACTAATTTGTTATTAAACTAGTTATAGGAATTTATGGTTACAGAATTATATGTAAAACCAGATGTATTTGATTCTATATCTAACAGCTGAAGACAAAAACTGTATTAAAACTACTTATTAGGAAAAATGGGGTAAAGAACAGATTCCAGTTGCAATTATTTAAAAAGAAAACATTTTGTCCTCTGCATACTACTAATAAATTCAGCAAGTTCTCGAAAATATATCATAGCATCTTCGTGACTATTAGTAAATACTTTCCTATCAAACCTAACAATGCCAAGAAATGACGCACAGAAAGAGAAGAATCTCCTCTTCCTCATGTCATAGAAATAAAAAAGTTGCTGGATAGTTGCCTAACCTAGTTCATTAAATACCCTCCAGACAAACACTTTTCTGAAAATATCAAGAAAATCTTAAAAATCTTCCTATTTCAAAAGAACATAAAGCATCCTTATTTCTGGCTCTTCATAAACAAATAAATTTAAGCAATTCTGGGGCTTGTTTTGTCTACAGTAAAGGCATTGCTCTCTTTGAACAGCAGCTGTAGTACAGATGCTCCCACCTTATTCTCCCTAAACAATGCTTAGAAATGGAAGAGTCCTGACAGATAAAAGAATAAAATATTTTGATCAAAGGCTAACATTGTGATTTCAAAGACATCTACATCTTGGATTCTAGGATGCCACGCATTTCTTACAAAAATGAATACACCTTAAACAGATATAAGTGACCTATGAACTGCTGAGGGTAGAACTTTTAAGCTTTGCTTTTTTAAAGCATAGCTTCCGCAAGCAATATTGCCATCTTTGTATTTTACTTGCATAGTTTTAAATATATATTTTCCTAGAAAACTGTCCATTTTATATCTTATATTTTCAGACATTTTAGCAATACTTTTCCTTTAGGATGTGATCTAATTAAAAAAACAGGGTTAGTTGAGTCAGAAAAATCGGTACTGTCTACACTGCAGAAACCAGTGTTGGGGGACCCACACAATTTTTCTTAGCTAAAAAAAATAAATAAATAATTTGGCTTTGCCAGTGTTGGAAGGGCAGAAAATGCAGAGCTCAATGTGAGATGGACCAGATGAACCTCACAGTGCAAAACTGAATGGTCACATGGTTTGCGTTGCTAGAGCATTGGGAAGGAACATAGGAGAAAAGTGGAGGCCTTGTGGTCTGATTCCTGTATCTGACACCCAGAGATGTTTTCTACAAACCAATACACTCCTACAGAGAAATATTCTATACAACATGTCCACAAAGAACAGAAGGTCTGACCATAGTCCCACCACAGCACCTGGCACAACCATGGTCAATGAGTTGTAAGAAGTACTGCCATTTTCTACCTACCCAGGAGATGAGAATTCAACATGAAATTGTGCAGGGATAGATGGACAGGTTTGTTGTCCTCACCCCCCCAGATGGGACATCTTTCAGTAAGTCTTGTCCCCTCAGCTCTGCTGAATGTTGACTTGGGACATGAAGCTCATGAAGACAATAGTGCCGTTAGTGCTACCCACACCTACTGTGCAGTTAATGCATTTGGCACCAGCAATCCAGAAGGAACATCCATACGTGCTGCATCCAATAAAATAAGCTATTCATGAACCCAAGCAGCTCTTTTGTATGTGACCCAACTTAAAGTGCAACAGATTGTTTGACCACCCAGCATCAGGCCCATAGTTATGTTTTTGAAATAGTAAAGATGAAACTAAATCATCATTTAATTCTCCTTCACAGTATTCTGTACTATATTGTTGATTACTGAGCTATAGTAAGAACATTTGGGCACAGTATTCACAAAAACAAAAATTTTAAAACAATTTTTATCACATAGTTTAGATTTTACTAGAAAATCCTGTAGCACAATTATTTTAGTAAAAGAGATGCATTAGTTTGAGACTCAACACAGATTGTAAAATTTGCTTTTCAATGCTTTTGGATGAGAAAATACTAGTAGCTAAGTTTGGGAGTTATAGTAGTCAAACAGTACTTTCAAAAACACAGATCAATATCTAGAGAGCTAAAGAGTATAACAATATTTAAATGCAGTTTTTCAGGAAGAAGTCTTAAAAACAAGATGATGGAAGCCCTAGCCCCTACAAATATTCAAATTATTATTCAGCAAAGTTTTTCAGAGAATATCCTGAGTTAGAAGGTACTTACACAAAGACAGAGTCCTACTCCTGGCCCTGCACAGGACACCCCAAGAGTCACACCATGTGCCTCAGAGCGTTCCCCAAACACTTCTTGAACTCTGTCAGGCTGGTGCTGTGACCATTTCCCTTGGGGACTGTTCTAGTGCCCAACCACCCTCTGGGTGAAGAATCTTTTCCTGATACCCAGCCTAAACCTCCCTGACACAACTTCAGGCCATTCCCTGGGGTCCTGTCACTGATCACCACAGAGAAGAGATCAGTGCCTGCCCCTCCTCTTCCCCTCATTTAAGGAGGAAGCTGTAACTGCAGTGAGGTCTCCCCTCAGTCTCCTCCAGGCTGAACAGACCAAGTGATCTCAGCTGCTCTCCTTATGGCTTCCCCTCGAGGTCCTTTCTGTTTTCATGGCCCTGCTTTGGACACTGTCCAATTGCTTTATAGGCTTCTTATAGCGTAGCACCCAAAACTGTGTTGAAGAGCACTGACCCTAAAATGCAGCCGTATAGACACTCACTAGCCACCAGCCTGATGTCACCAGCCATTTACTACAACCCTTTGTGCCTCACTTGTCAGGTGGTTAGTCAGCCACCACATGATGTGTTTATCTAGCTGTCTGCTAGTTATTTTGCTATAAAGCAAATTTTCAGATATTCCTGCTTTGATAGTTGCAAAGAGACAGAAATAAGACACCTTCATATTCTTCAGACATGGGAAGATTTTCTTCATCTCTCTTAAATTTATGAAAACTATAAAAACACTTAGTTTGTTCTTCCTCTTTAGCAGGCCACAGCATTTAACTTCAATTCTTTTGAAAACATTTAGGATGGATACAAAGCTAATTACAGCCTCTCAGTTAAAAACTGATCAGCGTTTGACGAGGTGATTCAAGGCAGAGATGTCACTGTCATTCTTTTCTGCAGTTGCAGAGAAGGGAACAGTACTATCCTCACAGATTCTGAGGCTTAGGGACCTTAAAAGTGAGTTTAATACATGCAGATCCAATTTGAAAAAAAAGACCACAAGACCTTCGCCTGAAAGGAAGCTTTTGGCAGAAACTTCAAGTTTAGACTCCTGGACTTCCTTGAATCTCCTCTTCTGTATTTTTTTCCCCTCCTCTTCTCCAAAGAGGAAAATTCAATTCTAAATGAGAAACTATCCTTCAATATCTGCAAGCTGATTTTGCAGTATTAATGCTAAATCCCACAATTTCATGCTAGGAAAGGACCAGTACTGCTACAGCCTTGACCTCTTTTGACTTTGGACTAGCTCATATTAAAGGACAGTATACTTTTAAGGAAGCATACAGAGTATTTTCTTCAAACTCCAGAACCTCTACTGATGATGCCACTGTGAAACAGGCATTACAAAATCTGCAACTTAGATTACCTCAAATCCATTTGTGGAAAAAAAATTCATAGTGCTACAACAACACACCTGGAATAATTTTTTTCTATATATATAGACAGATGTATATCAAACTCTTCTACACCAATTTTAAACACGTGGAAATGAAACACCTCACTATGCTCCTAAGTATAACAGCAGACTGAAGAAATACAAATATGAAACCAGATAAACAAACAAGCCTAATTTAAAAAAAAAACAAACCAAAAACCAAAAGTAGAAGATGCAAACACCAAATAGCAAAAATTCTGAAGAAAATAGCCAAGCTAGAGACAGATTGTTGTTTTAATAAAGGCAGGACAATCAAGATGACTAAAAGTGGATAAAACTTCATCCCTCAGCTAGACAGCAAACTCACAATGAGATTCAGCCAACAGCACCATCATCCTGCTCCTAGTCCAAGCTCACTTATACTTAAGAGCTCTGTGACACGTTTGTCAAAAGAGATCAGTGGAAGAATGTACCCATAACTTCCAAAATCTGTAAAACTCTTGAGCCAGATTAAAAAAAAAGAAAGATGTCTGGGTAAAGTGATGAGTTTTTAGTTGAAAGTTGGCACGGTATGTATGTGATTTTTTTTCCATCTCCGTAAGTCACTATGATATAATATCATGAACACAGCAACCCCCTGCTGTGATAAATTTATGATTTAGCAACAAGTGCAGGAGAAATGGAAAATATAAGCTAAATGATTTCTTAATAGAACCCTTTCTGCCCCCACTATCCATTATGACAATTTTTCCCCTCCCTGCATTAGCAAAAAAGGCGAAGTAGTTAAGACAGGGCAAGTGGCAAGTTTTATGTCCAGGTGGTCACTATAGCTTACACATGCCTGGAGAGAATTGTGTAAGTGGAAGGATTCCTCCTCAACCTCCTGAGTTGCTGTGTAATGCAACTCAGACTTTGTTTCTTCCTAGAATTTCTATAAACACTTCTTTTCCTTGAGTTTATGGCTGCTCCCACAGCTCCAACATTCTGACAGTATTCAATAGCTGCAGTGGAGCACAAATGATTTGTGGTATGCCCCTGTTTTGCAGGAATACAATGGGCTACCAACACCACTGAAAGCAGGACTGGTATTCAGTTAAATAGATAACTACATAGGTCAAGAGGGCAAAGAGAATAAAATATTTTAATGTGACAAAAGCATTGATGTTATTTGTGTGATGGTTTTGTGCTTCACAGTGATCTAATCAAAAGGATTCACAATAAAAAAAAAAATCACAAGCAGTGGCTTCTACCAGCTGAGTACACTGGTACATAGTGTAGCTTATGCACACATCTCCCATATTTCTTGTACACACATTTCTCAAACTATTTTAAAAGGCCAGTTTGGGTGGATTGTTGTTGTTCTCATTGTTTTGTTTTCTGGATTTTTCTAATGCATTCACTTATGACAAATATCCCGAGGCAAATCTCCTAAAGAAACAGAACTAGCAGAACTATAGACATTCCATCAGTACCTCCAGTAAGGATACACACTATTCTTTTCATGACATTCTACTTCTGCACTGATCCCACTATGTTTTCATATGTTTATCAGTGTGTCATCAGACCTGAAGATTCTATTTTAAGATTACACTCTCTTCACAATAAGAATAGATTATTTCAGGCTATTTCACATTTTCAAATTAAAACCATGACACATGAGGAGAGCATTTAAAATTAAATCTTCTAAAATCAAACTCAATTAGCTTTTAAACAGCTAATAGATTCAACATTTTAAATTCTTAGATGACCAATAGCCTCTTTTTTCTTAGCTAAATGCTGACACAAAAAAGATAAACCAAAAAACACTGAAATAAGCAGAAGGAAATTACTGATTTCCTAAAAAAGGTGTCTCCCAGTTATTTCACCAGCCCACCTGGTTTAGTCCTTACACTAGATATGCTTGTTCAGCTAAAAGGAAAGATGACATTGTGCAAAAATCAACCACACAAGTAAGATAGTTAAGCTCTTAGAACTAATGTCAAATGACCTTTTTCCTCTTTTGACAATATCATATATTGTCAAAGGAAGGAAGGATATAAGGAAGTTCTGTCTTGTCACCACCTAGTCATCAATTTAAAACAAAAGAAAAAAAACCCAACCAACAAAAGCCTAGTTCCCAAAGATCAGAACAAGTTGAACTTAGCTGTCATACAACTTAGAAATAGCATCATCTAGAAGATTTATAATGCTAGGAGCTAAAGAAGAAAAAAAAAACCCACAGAAAAAAAAAAAAACCAACCAAAAAACAAAAAGATAAAGACACACTAGATTGGCATACAGGCCAGAGGCAGATCTTCCCTAAACTTTTGATTATATATTGAGAGAAACTCAGGCTTTAAAAGGCACAGAAAGGGATGAAAGAGATTCTGAGAGATCACTTAATCTCCCCTATCTTCATTTTCCCAGGATAAAACAACAACATTAAACAAAAGGTTCGTCCAGACTATCCTCAAATCCCTTCTATTATGCAGATTCCACAGCCTCCCTGAAAAATTTATTCCAGCACTTCAGCCCCTCTTCTTGTAAAGGTATTCCTAATACGTAACCCACATCTCCCCTGTAGCAACTCAAGCAAACTGTTGCCTTGCTTTATCTACAGCAAACTTAACAAAACATTATTCCTCTGTGGATCATTTTCTAACATACTTGAAGACCACTGCCATCAATCTCCCTCAGTCTCATTTTGACCAGACCAAAACCATCTAAACAACCAGTCTAACAGCCTGTATTTTGCAGATCTACATCTTTTTTGTTTTGCTTTTGATACCAGTCACTTGGTCCTCATCTTTCTTCACAAACCCTGTCCAAAACCACAATATACTGCAGCTGAGGTTTGATCAACGGTGGGGAGAGCAGCAGAATTACTTAACACAGCTTTACAAGAAATGCTTCTATGATTTTTATTTTTGTCTCCCAACAGTGCACTAACTGATACTTCACACCCAAAACCAATCTGCAGGCTAGGACAAAGGGGCACACATCTCCCAAATCCCTTTCTGATCTGTCGATACAGATATCATCCCAGTAAAACAAATATCGACCATCCCTTGCACAGACTTAGCAACTCAACCCTTACTCTGCTCTGAGCATAGGAGTAAAATCTCCTGCATTCAAACCTCACCCATCTAAAAATCATGCAGAATATAAGTCTTAATCTTTCTGTAATAGTCACAAGCACAAACAAGTCTATAAACTACACGGATTAATAAGGGCAAGGCACAGCTGTTGAGTAATTTGATTTTTGGCTTCAATATATAATGTCTACCTTTGCTCTTTGCAGAAAATTGGTTACTGTTCCCTAGGTCACCTCACAGCCAGTTCTCTTTTTGTAAGCATTGGGAGAAATCAGACATGTCAATGAAATTAAAAATAAGATGATCCAGATTTATTTCATCCAAGATCCAATGCCTTCTCTAATGATTAAAAGTATACCCCCAGTACTGCATGAGGTGAGCTGTATGTGTGCTGATGCACCCAGTCAAACATTTTGAGCAAGATGAGAGTATGGCAAGCTGTACTTGATTTAACATGTCTAGACAGCTGTAGGAACACATTATTGAAATGTAATTAGTTTAGCACTTCTACTTTTTGTTATTTCTGTACTTCATCTTTTTGCTGGATTTGTATGATGTTACATGTATTTCATAAGTTAATACAGCTCAACCTTTGATATTTCATCACCTTTCAAGTACTCCGTTCTACTGTCTTGAGGCAAACTAAACGGCTTCCAAAAAAAAAGGCAAAATATGATCCAACTACCTAATATGACAATAACTGAAGAGGGATATTCATTGATATTTTTGTTGCCATCCTTATTGCCATTATTGCTATTACACATGCTTCTCTAGATACCTATTTCTGATTAGCCATGTCTCTACATCTTCACATTACTTCCTCCTTCTGTCTTGCTCAGAAGCTCCTACCACAACCTTCTCCCTGCAGTCAGAACTGAGCTCTCAGACTTCCTGCTTCTATCTCATTCTCGTTTCTCCACTCTCTTTTTAAACCCTGCTTGCTCCTTCAGCATGCCTGATGAACAGGAAAAGAAATCATCCAGAAAATTTGACACTTCCAGGAAGCATCAGGTAGGAAGCTTCCAGGAAATGAAAGTAACTGAAAAGAAAATAATTTGGAAAGTATTTTTCCTTCCTGATTATCACAGGGATACAATCTCTTCCTTGCTCCCTGTCAAGGAATAGAACAGAGAATTCCACTGTTTTCCTCACCACCACCTCCACCACCCTCCAAAACACACTAAAATTTTCAATTATCTTAATCTCAGTTTAAAATAGAGATGAGTGTGAACAGTGAACAATTTGAAGTCATTTACTAAAGCAACACTTGTTTCATTCAAGTAGGTTTCCTCTATTAATTTTGACAAATTCCAAGGAGCTCTCTCCTATCTGCAATACAAGGTTTTTTGTCTTTTCTATGGATGGCTTCCCTTAAAAGTACCAAAGGAGCATATGCAGGCACAAGTGCGGAGATTGTTTAGAAAGACCTAACTGTGTCTACATGCCACAAGCCCTTTGCTGATAAAAAGCTCTCACTGACACAGCCTTTTTAGAGCAAGAGAGGAATTCACAGAAATTACATTCAATTTTGTCCCGTGGAAACCCATAATGTACAAATCACACAGATTTGCAATCTGAGATCTCTGCCAGCAGGTTTTATGAATCACCTTTTGTCTTCCTTGTCTTTTTGACCACTACAAAGATTCTTTATATACAATCCTCAGGCAATGAGCATCCTATTTTAAACTACAGCCATTTTCCCTGGTAATGAGAAACATAACTATCATTTCCCTTCACATAGTTGAGAGTGATCCAGAAAAAGGTACCAATGGAAATAAATTAGAGCATGCAGTGTGGTTTGATGTCTGATGGAATGGCTTCAACTCATTTCAATAAACTTATTGGGCAATAATTCTTTTAATCTGTACTGTATTTATTTGGTTTATACAAATTATATTTAAACTAGATCCACAAATGGTTATGATGTTAAAGAGGTAAATTTTAGCCTCGAGTTATACCGCTTATCAGTCCTAGTTCTCTTTTCCAAGAGATGAGGGAAATTAATTGCATGGAGCAAGCAGCACATTGAACAGGAGTGTGCCCAACCCATTCAAAAGCAAATGCTGATGACCTGAGACTGCTTAGTTCAAATCCTTAGTTCAAGATATCTTAGTTTAGGGCTCAGACACTTTTCTTTGAAGGACTATGTGACTTTATTACAGCTGGATTCCAGACACCACAGACTGCTATTGCAGTCCTTGGGGAGCTTAATCCTCCAGGAGAGTTCAGCTGATTGTACTTCTGAGGACAGGCAGACAGTCAAGTGCTTCAGCTGCAAATTCAAGTATGAATTACACAAAATATTAGCACCTAGATGGCCTGTCTTTCCCAGAGTGAAGTAGTTGTCCTGAAACAGAAGCTCTTCAAGAGTCTTATGCTTGAGTTCACATCAGTGCTTCAGGTTTGGGGCTGGACACTACTCCAGCTGTAAGCACAGAATTCAGGTGAACAAGCCTTCTTAAGCTTCCATTCAAATTATCCAGCTTCTTAGGTACCTAAGCATATCTGGACCCAAAAGGCTTTCAATTGAGTGATATGGTAACAAAGGCCCAAAAGCCACATTCAGACACAGACATACACCTAAAGCACAGAGTTATTCTATACAATCCTCACCTCAGCTGTAATAAAGCAGCAGTAACTTTACAGCCCACCACAAGCAATTTTCCACTGATGAAAGTGCAGCAATGCACACTCTGATAATGCATCTTTACACACAAACTTACAAACATACAGGAGCTTTTAAATTACCAGCTAAATACTATGCCACTGTTCATTTTATCAACAGGACTCTCACAAGGTCTGACTTTGGTTTTTATACACTGAGAATGAAACTCATTGTCACCTGAAATTATGCTGTTTGCCTCAGGTTATTATTTAGGCTTCTTTCACTATAATAATACAAATATTAGACAATAGTATTGTAAGTCTCAAGCTGGAAGAGCATTTCTCAAGAAAATAACTTGTTAAGAAAATAAATTCTTGAGATAGAGTTTCCCCCTCCCAACATACACAACTCCCTCAAATGAGAAAAAAATCTAAATTGCAAGAGTCAATATTGATCATTTCTAGGAAGAATAGGGAATAAAAATAAAAATAGGGAATCAAATCAATATTACCTTACTAAAGTATATCCACTTGACATTCCTGAAGGGAAATAACCAAAAAGCACTAAGGAAGTCAACAAACTGTAAACAGTGACAAAAGACAGGACATCATGGAATTAAGTTATAAATGAATACAGCTGCCTCTGCATGCTGAATCACCATTAAAAATCTCTCTCAGCAGTACATGAAGCCAAGATCTTTTTTCCCCCTAATTTTCTGAAGAGGGAAAAAATGACAACAGACATAACGATGTCACTGATTCTGAAATCTCAGCTTCACAGGGTTATGAACCTTGTTACAGTATTTTTTTTGTCAACATTTGTTCATTCCTTCTGGCATAGGCAATGGCACTGACAGAAAAGCACTTTCATATCTCCTATGAAGAAAACCAGACTTAGCTACTTGCAACAATCAGAATCAATTCTTGATATCAAAGACTCGTATCACAGCAACTCTGGAGTTAGCCAGGCTAAGGGACTTGTAATGTTTAATTGTGTGGGTTCAATAGGTCTCTATATCCACCTAAATTAACATTTTTTTAAACATCATAAAGGCTTTCCCCCACAGAATTTTCTGGAAAGCCTATTCTTATCATCTTGAGAAATTTTTGGTCTTGGAGCCAACACTCTTTCATCTCAGAAGTTGAGAAGCATTTGTCCCAGTCTGTGTTTTCCCCCAGAAATTACATGCTTTGAACTAATTTTAATTCTGTTTGCCAGATCACCAATCTGTTTTTCCAACATTCCTCCTCATTCTGCTGTATATCAGTCTCTGTCTCCGTATTTTAAAGCATGGAGATGAGAATTCATTTTTGGGTGAATGCAACATTTAAAATAGTTTCTATAAAAGCACCATCAGCCTTTGCCTGTCAGGCAGACATTTATTTTCTAGTGAGCTCAGGGCCATAAAATCTTTTCGGAGTCCAAAGAGAAAAACACAGTATGTTTTGGGGGTTGCTGATTTTCTGGCCTCCTCAATTGTAAACCCTTTATGGACACAGAAACAATCATGGAGACGACTTAGCAAGGGTATTGTTAGAATGCTTACAGTATATTGAGTGAAATAGTTTGTATTTATACAGAGCTATTCTGTCTCCAAGGTTTTCAAAGAACTCCACAGTCTTTTATAATTGCTAAATAAACTGCATTCATTTGTTAGTTATTTCTTTCAGAATTTGTCACTCTATTTTTTGAGGCAAAAGCAAAGTAAATGAGCTGCTTGGTTTGCTAGAGTTAGCTGCATTAATGTGAATCTATGTAACTCAATTCATACCTAGAATTTAGCCTGTTATTTCCAAGTCCTGCTGGAATCAAAAGTAAACTTTAAATGGCTGTTACAAATCGCCATACTGCTCAATAGAAGGAAGAATAATGCTCTTAAATGGCAAAAAGGAAAAGAATGCTTCATACTAAAATTCTTCTTCGAAAAAGCCCCAGTGCTGTTTGATCCTGATGCTGACAGGAACAAAATTTTTTCTTAGATTTTTTAGTTTGTCTCTGAAAAATCCCTTCTGCCTCTGGAATAAGAGCACAGGCTTTAAACACATGTGNTATATGCAACACATATCATATCTCTGTGTGCACTTTTTTAAGCAGTGAAATATATATGCCTTTTGCAGCTGTTTACCCATTCTTCCTGGCAGGGAAATACTATTATTGTGAAGTAAGTGTCATTTAATGAAGTTAGAATGGTGCAATTCCACAAAAATAGTTTAAATTGGAATTTCAAAGTGACACCTGGGATTTGCTCAAATCAACCTCTGAAGTCATCAGTGAAGGCAGCATTTGTAATTACATATAAACTTACAGAAGAGCTTCACCAAGTTACCAGTGTTACCATGCTGTCAATGTAGGAAAGCTCTAATTATGCCAAATTTGGAGCAGAGTATTCTGCACATCACAGGTGTAAGTGCTGGTGCATTTTCTTCCACATTAAGCTTATTTCATGCATATAAACTTACGTAAAATATGATGCAATATAATATATTCACAGTTAAATGAGTTACATAACTTTCATATTGTTTCAGCTTCATTCTTAGACAAGAATTTAAGAGTTGTCCACATAA
>VWZV01005519.1:66228-181882 GCA_013397155.1 Irena cyanogastra | reverse complement strand
CAGAACCTAAGAGTCCAAAAGCCATACAGGCATATTTGTCCAACTTCCAGCCACAACATATACAACTAAGACACATTAGGGTGCTGCAAGCCCAAATTCACTAAACCTTATGTAACCATTACTACTTAAATTCAAGACATGTTTTCATTTACTACCTAAAACAGAGATAAGTTCTCTTTAATGAATTTTATAAAGAATTTTGGTGAAGACCAAAACAACCCAATCTACCTAAAAGAAAGCTGTTTTCCATAGTACTTAATTTTATCAACTTGACATGTAACTTCAATTGCAAAATTCACATATTTCTCACATTGTCTTCCTGAATAGAGAAGGAAGGAATCTCATTTTCCTTCTTATCCTCCCTTCTTGGGATAACTTCATTATACAAACACATGCCTTATTTACTTCACATAATACAATTCCAGGTGCAGGTAAAGTAGTCTTGAGTTTTTCTTCTGCTTTCAGTGCATTCTGTGGTTGCCTCAGTCACTAATTAATACATTTTCTCAACGTGCCTCTAAAACAGGGAAGTAGTGGCATCATCATTGTGCTTATGAGGAACTGTACCCTGGTGAGAGGGTGTACAAAGTTATCCTACACATGCAGGCAACAGCAGACAACTGATTTCAGAAGCAGAAATTTCACTATTTTCAGCTCCATGGGCAAAATGCATAATGCCACTAAACACTAGCCCACACACATCTCAGGCTGTAAAACAAAGTGTGCATCTAAATGCATTTTCTGAAGAACCATATAGCAACCAGAAGCAGATAGAGTGAAACTGAGAACTTCCTAGCCTCTTCCTGCTGTAATAAGCACTTCTCACAATAACTGTGCTGAAAAGAATTCCAGAAATACTACATTTAGAATTTGTTTACTATCATATACATTTTAGACCAACAGAAACAGCGCAAAATTCCTTTAACTAATTTTCTTCAGCACTGCATTTATAAATCCAGGGAGATAAGCACTGTTACTTAGAGGATTCAGGCTCTGATGACTAGTGGTTACTATTTAACAGTGCCATTAAGGGACTAGTCGGAAATGTCTGAGGTAGATGTACCTGAATTACTAAAAGAATCTTCCTACTGTTTTATGGACCACCAGGTTGCAAATAGAATTTTATAGCTGAAATTTCTGGGCTGCTGCCATTGCTACTATTAGAGAATTTTTCACTCTGAGGTTCCAAATATTTAGGCAGATTACACGTGAAGTGTGACAGTACGTACTTTTAAGCAAGTAATACCTTGAGAATTACTCAGAGTTTGTATCCCACAGGAAAAAGTTCAAAATGCTTGACAGTAGAAATGCTACCTGCTCCTGGCAGGTAACTTAATTTCACATCCCAGGGTGACTTTAAATGCTATAATTGCAATCCCAGTGTCTTGCTGAATTTTCAAGCTCTATTGATGTGATGCATAACCTCACAGTAAAATTCAGCTTAAAAACCAAAAGAATAGACTATTTGCTGTTTTTAATAAGAGTACTATACTGCATGTTCTGAACATTATCTGAGAAGTGAAACTGTTTACAAATGCACCAGACTAAAAATTCCAGAAGGCATCTTGAATTAATTTTAATTGAAAAATGTTTAATGTGACTTAACTTTAATGTTTTTTACCCCAATATATCCAAAAGCTCATCTGACAAGACTGTGATGGGGCATTTAAAGATGACTGACTTCCTATAAATCAGAAGATGCTCAGAAGCACCTGGTCATGTTTGGCAGTTTTCTTCCCAGCGTACCAGTACCCCACATCTCATTTGTTTCTTCCAGGACAGACCTGTCTCTAAAGGTAACAAAACAGTGACACTTGTTCCAGTTTCAAGACCATCCATTTTATCTCACTGGATTGAAACGATCCATAGAAGTCCAGACAAATCAAAACCAACTGCAGCTACAGCTAAAGAGTAAGTTTGTTCTATGGGATACATTTTTCACAACTGCCAGTCTCTGGCACAATGTTAATATTTTGAAGTAAAATGCATAGAAATGATCATAAAAACCCAACAGAATGAGTAGTTTTGCACTCCGTGTTAATTGATAGCTATGAACTCTTGGGCAATGCTACCAAGTATTACCTGGCTACTATTTCTTCTCATCTCTAAAAAAAATTTATTTAATGTCACCGTAAAAAAAAATTTGTGAAGCATTCAGTATTAACTTTCTGGCTTCTGCTTTTAAATACAATTATTATATTTTCCCCCTTTTCCTCTTCAAGTATCTCCACATGGCCATTACCAATTCCTCTACTCAATGAAGTAAGAGGCTTAAATGTATCATATTACTTAATTATCCCATTAAATAATATGATACATTTAAGAGCAATAACAAAACACCATGAGATCATCAGACAGTCTCATAAATTAACTAGACAATGAACATCAACCATAGGCATTAATTAATTCACAGAGTCCACCTCTGGTCAAGACAGGACTAAGAACTGCATATTCATGGTTATCACAGAACACCTGACATGAAGTTTCACATCCTAATCTTACCCCACTGTAGTTAACTCAAACATCCCTAACATTAAAATACTGACAGCTGAAATTTAGAATTTTTATGAAAACAAGCAGTCTTCTAATCTTCAAGTTCATTCCAGTACCTCCAGAAACCAGAAAACCCAAACAGATATGGCTGGCCAAGTTCCTGGTCTCCTTTTCAGGCTAGCAGTACATAATCTAGACTAACAACATACTGCTCAAACTGCACCCTGTACTAGCAGATATCTAAACTGCTTCATCAGAAGTTGCTGTCACTGGCTCCCACCTCACAGATGTAGAAATCAGGTGAAACAGGTAACGGGACTGGTATTTAGGCTGATGAAGAGCTCAGAATCAAAAATTTTGACACCATCCAAATAACTGGCATTTTACCTCTGAATCAACACTTAAGTCATGGTTGACCTTATCATGCCATAGAAATTCTTTTTACTACTTGTCCTCTGGCTGTTTTGAAAAGCTTTCCAATAAGGGTAGAATGTTTTTCTAATGCATTGCCCACTAATGGGCTTCTTAGAATTTGATAAAAAACACTCCTGTCTTCAGCTCCTGGTTTTCCTTCTCCTAGTCATGTCCCTCACAGCACTGTAAGTAACAGTGAGGCTCAAATAAGCTAGAAAGAACTAGAAGCACTGGCTCCCTTGTCTTACAGCTGCATACAGTCATCCCCTTATGCTACCATAGAAGAAAAAAAGCAATTCACAGAATCCATCCCTTTAGTGGCAGCTTGACCCTTGTGAGTACCATTGAGTGTATTGAAGGTAGAATGACTTAAACAGCCTGAAAAATGGAGCCAAAAGGAAAGATTTTTTTTTTGGTCAGAATCCAACCTGGAACAAACACTCCAAATACTGGAGAACTATACAACTTGGAATTTGTATACTCTTTGACTAGTAAGAGTCATAAGAGATGGTCACAATCCAATCTTGGTGGCCATTAATATTTTATTTGACGGAAAACAACTGCTAACTGGAAAAAAAAACCACTATTATCTTATTTTCAAAAGAGACTACTGCTTGATGTTGACAGCGTGACCAAAAAAAAAAAAAATAAAGCTTTCTGAAACTTCTAAGAAAGGGAGATGGTGCTTTGCAAGATATATACTTCACCATTCTGAAAATGTTAATTGAAAGACCTCCAGCTACCCACTGTTCTTCCCATTAGAGCCAATAGACTCATTTACCATCAATGAACTTTTACTTGAAGAAAAGGAAGCAGGGAGTTATTTAAGTGTAAATGGACAGACCATAAAGATGTGCAATGCAGAAATGCAAATATACACAAAGGAATTCTAGTTAAAGATTTAGAAGGAAAGGCTCTTCCCTAAAACCTCAGAAGAACATAATTCTCTGTGCTACAGCAAAGGAAGTCTGTCAGGAGACTGCAAGTACCTTAAGGTCTCAATGTTAATCAATCCATTATTCAGCTGCAGGAACTTTTCTCCAAATCAAGCCAGCAGACATTCTGTAATACCTAACCCATAATTCATCAAGCTCTTAATCTTCTAAGCCAAAACTTGTCCTCAAACTCTGCACACAACGGGGCATGAGCCAAGGCCACAAGCTGGGCACCTACACAATCTTTTTTTTATAAATATGAAGCAGAAACTCTCAGGCAGCTCCATACTGTGCAGAAGTTCATAAACACGTAATAAATTAAACAGAGAGAAAAACAGTCACCAATGAGACCACAGTCCTGAACTCCAGCTTTCCAAAAAGGTATCCATCATACTGACACTGACTACACTCATAGATGTGCCTATTCTAGCAAAGCATTCACAAAGCAGCCTTTTATGAAGAAAAAACTATTATCTAGAAATAACATGATAAATTTTTAACAGTGAATCAGGTTCAATTTTTTTTTTCTCATCCAGGAAATCTGTTTTGTTTCTCCACAAAATGCAGAATATTGGAGCATTTGCTAATCTACGAATTCTCCTGTATAGCTGTTTTAACCTTTGTCTGTCTTGAAGTGTTACTGCAGAAAATTTCAAGATCTTACAAAAAATAGGGAGTGGGGGCTTTGTGGGGGGACAGAAGGGAGTAGGCTTTTTGTAATTGTACTCACATCGCAAAGGTGATGCAGATTGATCCTGGCCCAGTCTCAGTGGTAATGAGCCCTCAGTGGACTGCTCTCCTGAAATCACTTTTTTTACTGGATAATATTTGGGCTTAATCACATATTCCTGTGTTTGGCCATGATGAAGATTCATCATTAATGTCTGAGATGAAAGGGGTATCATCCTGGTTTGGGAAGAGATAGAAAAAAGACAGAACAATGTAAGAATTAATAAATTAGAAACTACCTGTAAAAATATTGAAGACAAATTCAACTGTACTCCAAATTCTCCAAAATGCCTTTTGGGAAATCTACTACCTTAAAAGTAAGCACCTAATTTTCCAAGCATTTAGCACTCTCAATGTCTTGTCATCTCAATAAACTCCTAAGAAACAAAGACTATAGGGATTATATAACTTTCTTTTTGACATGGAAAGAGAAATATCATGGACAGCTCAGAAAACAGGGAGGAACAGGGAAAAGCCCTGATCAAAATGAGTTGCAGCTCAAATCTGTTAACATATAAAGCTTTGCAGACAGGTCAAAAAAGCACTGATGCATTCAAACCTTATTCCATTTCTTACAACTCTCATTCCATACAAGGTGTATTAAGCAGAACCTAAACCCAGCTGACTTCCCCTTCTGTTCCCAGAAATCATTTCCTTCTTCACCATATCCCTCTAGCAAAAGAGCAAAGCACTGCTCCTCTTCCCCGTTTTCAGACTGTTTCCCACCTAATCACAAGGTTTGTGTCCCAGAGTCACATTACTTTGCCCATCCACTTTCTCTTTGCCTGCACTACTGAACATCTCTGACAAATGTCCCATAACCACATGGCCTCCATTAACAGCAAAACCATTTTGCCTTCCTGGTAAACAAGAAGATTCCTTCAAGCTCAGGATTCCCTCACTGCTAATCCTAACTCTAACGTCCTCCCTATGACCTCAGCTTTTCGTTGCACAAGGCTACTAACTTTCAATAACAACTCCCTCCCGTCTCTATCAAAAAGCCCATGGTTATTTAGTGACCATCAGCAGCAGGAAGAATTTATTCACTAACAAACTGGCCTTCACTCTTCCAGCAATTTATAAGGCAGCAGATTGGGCAGCTCTTAGCTACATGCAATGAAACTGCAAGCTGCTTTGGGGCCCCAAGGCTGAAGAATCCCACCACCCAGCAAGTTATAACACACTTTCAAGTAACAAACCTACTAATAACATGCCTTCAAGCAGTTACAGCTAGTGCAGATCAGACTGTAAAGACACACACTCCATGAAGAGTAGAATCAATTACTAACCTAATAACAGTGGCTATCAGGACTACATCGTCCTTTGCTAAAATGAAGGCATACAGAGTGGGATGCTGGAAGCCTCCCTTACTTCAGTCTCAGCTGAGGGTCTGTAACCAGTTTGGTCTTCAAAAATGGAAAAATGGGAAAAAAAGTTATAGGATTTGAAACAACCATCCCTCAGAGTCACAGTTCTGCAGGGTAAATAACTGTCCTCTGAGAATAAGTCATGAACCCTATATTATAAAGGACAGCTGAGCAGCACTACCACACAGAGGTGAGACTGCAGAGTTTCAGCTAAGAACTTAGATGACTACTGCATTGTTTTCTGACATATGGAGCCTGAGCCAGCCCCTATCTCCAAAGCAATGCCTAACTCCTTGGTCATGTTATTCAAGATGCTTAGTAACTGCTGTAGCCAATGGATTTGTGGTTAGAACAAACAATGGGGTTTTGTCCTACACAGATGCTCTTTTCCTCAAGCTGATCCAAGTTAACAAGAGCATTCATTAACAGTGACATTCTAAGCCTCCTATGTAGAACAGAAACATAACTGGTCAGGCTGTCTCCAAGTCAATATTCCTAATACACTACTTACACAGTCTCATTACATTCACTAGAAGTCCTTTTGCCAGAGTAAGAGAAAATACTATATTTTCTATGTTGACTTTAGGATTCCTACCAGAAGACCAAAAGAGAGCCTTCACTGGTATTAGAGATCAGGCTTGGAATTCAACACAGTCTGATAAGAAGTAGGACCAGGGAACCCCCAGCCTGAGATAAAGCTGAAGTTGTTGCCTTCAGTACTGCATACATATGAATTTCATTTCTGTGAAGAATCACTGCAATCACTCCTGCACAATCCATTTTTTTCTAACGGACCCCATTAGATGCCTACACATAAGGACATCCATTTCTGGTTTTTGACATAAAAGAGTGTCTATACTGAATGTAGAAGCAGGACTTGACAGCAGAGATCAAAAGACTAGATACAGATGCTGCCATTTAAGTAGCTAAGTGTTTTCTGTTAAGGTTATAATCAGTTGTAAAGCATTACAGAATCCCAGAATTGTTAAGGTTGAAAGGGAGCACTGGTGGGGTGAACCACTGCTCAAGCAGGGTCTTCCTAATGGTCTCTGATTAGCAGTCCCCTAATTACCTTTGCTGCTCTCTGCTCAAACCCACTCCCAGAGCTCCACATCTCTCTTGTCACAAAGAGCCCAGGACTGGACATGGCACTCCAGGATCACCTCCCTGACCTATTGACAATGCCCTGCCTGATGCACCTCAGGACACCACTGGCCTTCTTGGGCACAAGGACACACTGCTGGCTCATGGATGGCTTGCTGTCCACCAGGACCCCCAGGTCCTTCTCCACAGAGCTGCTCTCCAGCAGGTCAGACCCCAGCCTGTGCTGGTACAGGACCCTTCATTTGCCTTTGAACTTCAGACAGTTTTTCTCTGCCCATCCTCCAGTCTGTCAGGATCCTTCTGCACAGCACTCTGGGGTATTAGCCAGAGATATCATCCCAGTTTTGTGTCATCAGTGAACTTGCTGAGGAGGCATCTACCCCTTGACCCAACTCATTGCTGAATGAGTAAACAATATGGGAGCTGGTCAGGTCTTCTGCCATTCAGCCAGCTCTCAAAGCACCTCACTGTCCACTCCTCCAGTGTGCACCTCCCAAGTTTGCCTATGAGGATGTTGTGAGAGACAGTGTCAAAGAGCTTGGTAAAGTCCAGGTAGAAAATATTCACTCCTCTCCCCTTATCCATCCAGGCAGTTTAGTCACTGTAGAAGACAACTGGGTTGGTCAAGCACGATTTACCTTTAGTGAATCCATGCTGACTTTCTAGTCTTCCACAAACTTAAAGATGGCCTCCAGAATAAGGCACTCCATTACCTTTCCAGAGACTGAGGTGAGGCAGTATTTGCCTGGATATTCCTTTTTGCCTTTTTTGAAGGCTGGGGTGACATTTGCTTTCTTCTAGTCCTCAAGCACCACTTCTGACTGCCATGACGTTTCAAAGATGACCACAAGTGGCCTAGCTATGATGTCTGCCATTTCTCTCAGCCCTCATGGATGCATCCCATCACGGCCCATGGACTTGTGGATGTCAAGTTTGCTTAGGTGATCTCTAATTCAATCATCCTTGACAAAGCAGAAGTGTTCAGACCACCATTCCTTTTCCCTGGTGTCCTAGGTCAGAGATTCCTAAGGGCTGGTCTTGTCAGTGAAGACTGATGGACAGAAGGCATTCAGTAATTCTGCCTTCCTTGCATTCTCTGTTACCAGAGTCCCCACTTAATCTAAAAACAGGCCCACATTTTCCTTAATTTCTTATTTGTTATTGATGCATTTGCTTCCTGTACTTGCTATCCTTGGCCAGGTTTTTAATTTCAGTTGGGCCTCAGCCTTCCTTGTTGCTTTTCTGCATACTCTGACAACACCTCTATTTATGTTTTAAGTATTCTGCCCCTGCTGCCCTCTCCTGTGTATCTCTTACTTGTGCTTGGGTATTGACAGGAGCTCCATGTTCATCCATGCAGGTCTCTTGCCTGCTTTGCTCAATTTCTTGCTCATCAGGATGCACCATGTTTGAGCCCGAAGAAAACAATCCTTGAATATTGACCAGCTGTCTTGGATCCTTCTTCCCTGAAGGCACATTCCAATGATATTTGTCAAAAGAAAAGTCCCTGAATAGGCTAAAGTTAGCTCTCTGGAAGTCCAGGGTTGCAATCTTAATTGCTGGCCCTCTTCCTTCATGTAAGATACTGAGTTCCACAATGTCCGGTCACTGCAGCCAAGGCTGCCCCAATCTTTGCATGTTCAACAAGGCCTTCCTTGTTTGTTAGTATTAGGTCCTTTTATTTTTATTTACCCTTTATCTTGCCACACATCCAGCCACACTGAACTGTCAGCCTTCAAACACAACTGTCAGCCTACAAAAGTCCACCATAACACTTGAAATTATTTAAAAAAAATTTAAAAATCATTAAAAAAACCCAACAACACACCATGCCACACCAAAAACATGAATGCCATATGTTGGAGGCTGAAAGCTTAATCACTAGAATTTACAAAAGTTGCCTCTTTCTTCCTTCTCAGTTATTATAATTTTCTTTCCTTAATTTAGTTTGCATTAAATATTCATGTTAATAAATTACTGCTAGGACAGCTTTGGTTTCCAAGAGTGGCTTACTCAGTACTACACAGGAAAGCCATAAACTTTATCAACTTAATTCTTTCAAAGCAAACACCCCCACATGATGTGCATGTTGTTAATTTTTGTTTCGACGCAGACTAAATCACCTAATCTAGATCACCAAGTTATCTGCTTGCAATAATCACACAAAACCACAGTTAAGACTTGTCTAGACCCTTTCCCTTAAATACTTATGCTCCGTTTTGATGATCTTGGTGTATAACTGACATGAACTCAACAAACTTGTTAATATTTCAGAATTTTCCATTGCTGAAGTACACACCAGGCAGATAAACAAATGTCTAGCTGCACCTTCAACCAACAAACAATATGATAAATACTGATAAGGTTACTAATAAGTACTACAGAGGAAGAGGAAACATTTTCAGCTGTCATGCAAAAGAAAGCTCTCTTGCTTGATAAACCAGAGAAAGAATGTGATGTATCAGAATAACTCTGGCAAGCAGAAATGACATCAACAACATTTGGCTTGAGAAGTACTGTCTAGACTAAACTAAGACAAATCTCACTCAGGTTGCTTTCTTTATTTTATTTACTGTAAGCCTGATGCTCCCATGCCTGGCTCCTGGCTAGCAACATTTCAGAAAATATGAATTGTTAACACTACTGGTTCATGCAAATGGACAAATTAATTCCTTCTTCATTACCTCCTCACAAAGCTACAATGAAAAATGTCACAATGAAAAATCAAAAGGAGAAGAACACCAGTACTTTCTAAAACTATGAGATAGCAAAGAAAATATGCAGGCCAGTTCAAAAGGCATGGAAATAGAACCAGAACCCTCTACTCCTCCGTAAATTGTTAAAATTCAGTTACTAGTTCAGCCTGACCTCTGCCAGCTGTTTCCTCGTTCCACTGCTTCTCTGATATATATATATATTTTTTTTTTTTTAAGATACATGAAAAAGTTTAACTTCCAAGCTGATGATGAACAGATGGATTTCTCCAAAGCCCTTTACAATATCATATCCATCATTAAACAAGGATGGCTTATTTCACAAGGTCCTACCACTAACAAAAGATGAAAGAGAGAAGCAGTCAGCTTTTCTTTATTTTTATCATTGCAAAATTTCTGAAAAAAATTGATTTTATGTGCAAACATGTATTTTTAATGCATATTTAAAAGTACTGTCCCTGAAATACAGTGCAAACACTGCAAAACAATCACTGACACCTGCCTGTCCTACAATAGCAACCCTACAATGTTGCATTAATATCTTCTTTATAAAACTGCCTGGATTTTTATCCTTGCACTACATTCTTCCCCAGGCAAAATTTTGCAAAGACAGTAGTTTGGATATAACTTCAGTTTTCAAATAACACCATCAAGTTATAAATTCCTACTTTTCCTACCACCTTAAAGAGTTAGAATATTATTTACAATATAGAAAAGATCTTCTTAAATTATCATCAAATTGATATAGTTTGTAAATGAGGTAACACAACAAATACAACAAATTTTAATAAAGGTATTTAATCTACACCAAGATAAAAAAGGGTAAAAAGGAATTCAAAGTTGTTTATAAACGTTCACACGGAAATGTGAAACATTAACTTTTATCCACAAGTACCAGTTTTGCCCCTCTTATATGTAATTTCTGTGGTAAAAGCCTTGCCCAAGACACTTTCAGGGATTATCTAACTCCTAAGTGTTTGCTCATAAAGCTAGCCCTGTATTTGCAGGCTCAACTGAATTGCTCACTGGTTGGATCCCATTTGCCAGTATAACCTGGTGTAAGAGCTGAACTAAAGCTCTGTGACACAAAACTCTCTGAAAACAGTGCAACTATGACTCCATTGATACATTTCATTTTTCACACACAACACAAACTGAAATGTGTAGATTACGAACATTCTTCCAGGTCTCTAAAGAAAGACACTGAGTTTTCCAGAATTACAAGCAATGATTCGTTTCCTAGATGTCAAAAAGCAGAAAGAGCTCTTAAGGCAAGAGAAATGTATTTGTTGGTTAAATATTCAGATGCAGAGCAACAATACAGATGCTTGGTCACACAAGCAGAAGGAAGTTACAGTTCTAGCAAGTTGTGCAACAGCAGGCAAGCATTCCTCATGCAATACAGCATTCAAAGATTAAATATGAAGAATATTCCTTCTGTAAAATACTTAAACTATAAATGGTAATTCTATCAGTAAAAAAAAGCAACGTTTGCCTACTGCATCTTTTCATTAAAACAGGTAGAAAAAGTTTGCCCCAGTCTACTCCTAAAGTGCCATCAAGATACAAGTGACATCAATTTAAAAAAAAATCTTCTTATAGTATTAAGTCTAAAGTATACTTCAAGCATCCTAAACCACCATTAAAGAAACAGTATAGACTAAGGCTAGAAAAGTCTGAGACAAGGGTGAACACTAACCAGCTAAGACTCACACTAACTGCAATTCACAAACTTTCATTTTCACCATGCACCAAATGAACAACTAGGAGTCACAAATTATTTGTTACCTCATGCATACTTTCACTAAAACTTAACCAATGAAGCTCTTCACAAATCCAGATGAATTAATTTGATATCTGTATTATTCTATATAGATTTCCAGCCATACATTTACCTTCAGCTTCCCAGGCACCTCTTACCAGTAAAGTTCAAGCAGGCAAAAAAAGAAAAAACTCCACAATAGAAAACCTACATGTGTTGCTGACTTGTTCCTCTGCTTTTACTGGTTAACTATTCATTTTGGAGTTTTTTGTTGTTGTTTTCCAGGATGCTACACTGATAATCCTACAGTCAGGTAAGATATTTTGCCACTTTCAAGCTCAGCTTTTAAAAGAGTGGCTGCTAATGTCACCAACACCTGCAGAAAGAAATTGCCCTTCAAGCATCCACTATGTTGCAGCACTGAGTAAAGATGAAATTCACTAGCAGCAGACTTACTTAACCACAGCACTGTGTCAGTCCAATACACTGTCTTCAGCAAATTCATGTATGTTTTTCCCTTTCCTGTTTTACATTATATTTTCTACAGAAAAATTGCTTTTGTTTCCATAGCATTAGTGGCATGTTACACTGACATTGTGTCATAAAAAAAATTACTCGGATCAAGACATATGGACTAGTGATAATTTCTAGTCTGCCATCCCATGAGACAGACTTTGGTATTAGAAAAGCATGTTAAAATGACAACTAAAAATAGAAACGAACTCCCACAATGGATGTTATACCATAAAGGCAAGTGAGCACAGCTGCTGCAAAGCAAAACCATGCATCACTAATCTACTCAAACTCTTGAGCATGTTAAACAAGAGACAAAGGAGACAAAGAGCCCAGTCGGTTGATGTAATTTATTTGAAACTTGAAAAAATCTTTGAAGATTTATATTACAAGAGACTACTGAGAATCTTAGATTATAAAACAGTATATTTTAAGCTGTAAGCCTAAAATGAGCAAATATATAGAATATAACAGATTCCTTTTCTTGAATCTATATTAATGATAAAATGCTTTTGAAGCCTACTAACATATACAATATTATCAAAACATAATATAATATTATCAAATTATATACATGGTTTGATAATAGCTCAGGTTAATAAGTAACTTAAAACTATATGCAATTTTGTTACAGTAGTTCAGAAAACCCTCAATTATTATTTTGTCTTCCAGACTAGCAATTATAGTCACACAAGATAAATGCTCTCCGGGAACACACTTACATCCTTGTCTGAATTAAGCAGAAATCTATCATTTAGGAATATAATACCTAAATAAAAGTAAAAATGATAGTAAAGAACTGAAAACCTTGGCCTATCCTTGATATTCTGACAGGTTAATTCATGATTATGAAAAACATAAATGCAAAGAGCAAGTAACTACCCCCATCAAGTTTTTGCAAAGATGCAGATGGATTAGCAAACAATGTTTTCCCTCTATTGTTTTACAAGTATGATCTTGCTGGTATAAACAGAGTTTCTCAGATATAAAGGAATACATCATAGGTTTATAATCTTTTCATAAATTAGACCTATGTACAAGTAGGAAAAGACACAAAACCCCAAGAGAATTAATGGTGGCTAGACAGGAAGAGACGAAGACTCTGAGTACCTGGACTGTAGAGGAAATTGAGCACTGATGAGCACAACAATGTGCATCAGGAGCAACCAGCACATCACACACTAGGTGATGTCTATGACAACTGCAGCCAAACAGCCAAGAGACTCTCGCATCAGCCCAGTGAAAGTTTCCAGCATACAAAACTGGATTAAAAGATAAAACTTAAAGCATTACTGAGGTGCAAAGAGCCAAGGCAAAATAACAAGGGAGGCTTTTAAAGGCATTGATAGTCACAAAGCTAAGAGTGTCCAGAAAGTGCACAGGCAGAGAAAAGCCCGACTCTGGTTCCAGAGGAAATTGTTTAGGGAATATATGATAGAATGACACAAAATAACCCTAATTAAAAATTAACTGCACTAAATTCTAGACTAAAAATAGAAATACTTTTTCCACATAATGCATAATCAGAACTATGACAAGATATAATTGATTGTTATTGCTTTCAAGAATGCCAGTGTAAATGGCTGATGTGCATACCTCAATTTTGATTGAGATCACAGAAAAAAAACGTCAGAAATCCTTATGCTTAAGGATATCAGTTTCCTAATACCATAAAAAAAGCACTTTTCTCCTGATAAGAAGTGCCAGGTGTGCAGTTGGAGCACTTTATCCCGCTGTAATACATACTGATTTCTTACATAAGCAACTACTAGCAGATGTATACAATACTGACTTTGCCCAAGTAATATACACAAGAAGTGCTCATAGGAGAACAAATTATATCTTCATGTTTGAGTGGGAAAATAGTCACTGCACATTAAGAATCTTAACCACATTTACTGAAGGCTTTCTAAATTTACTTGACAAGAAGCATAATTTATGATGAGCAAGCCTTGAAAATTTCACTATTAAATCCAGACTCCATCTTCAGTATGTCTATTCATCAGCAGAAGCTTTTTCTGGTATATGAAATCAGCAGTAAGAAGCTCTGACAGACTGCACTGGCTACAGGATACACTCCTTGAAACACCATAGGGGCTGCTCTTCCTAAGTTACACCACAAAATTGAGCAATCCTAAAGATGGAGGGTCAGAAAAACCCCAAACCCCAAAGTTTACCCAAGTTCTCCACAGCAGTCACCTAAATTCAAGTGATGAAACAATGGCAAGCTTCCTACCACATCTGGGAAATCTGGAAATGATGCACAACAGGAATAGAAGTACACATTGTGCTGTACCCCAGAGGGTAAAAGGATTAGTGGTGAAAAGTTTTGGACATAGAAATAATATTTCCATTAGGCCAAGAATACTTTTAACATCTACGTTTTAAAATGTATAATTACTTTCTTAGCTGAACTAGATAAACAACTCATATGATCTATTTCTTCATACCACAAAATTGAGCAATAAAGAATGTCCTTCATATTAAGTCACCACCAAAATGGAATGCTTCCATCTGTGGGCAGAACCAGAGAAAGTGGGGACAGCAGCAACCAGTTACATTTACTAGGAGCCTAATTTTGGGGAAAAGGAGCTTCCAAAACCTTGCGACTCATATACACAAATAGTTTGAACATAACATTACACAGAAAAAGATTTTCTAATTAATCAAGGTAGTAAACTCATGCAGGATCAGAGGGCAGCAATTTCAATAATTGTTAGTGAATTGTAGTTTGTTGAAATTCAGCCAAATAACATTTTGTTCACTAAAAATACATATATATGATGCATTATAACTGTGTGTTCATCATTATTTTCAGAAAAATAACAACCAAATAGTGTGTTTGTGCCTACATCCTTTTTGTGTCAGTACAAGCTCCCTGATGTAAAAAAGTCTTCAGTAGAGCTAAAGGACAGACTAAAGCTAACAGAACTGATAATGCATTTATTCACTGTCATGACCTAAGAAATTCCTCCGCAGACAGAACCTTGACTAAGAACCTTGACAACAGATTAACAAAAATCAACATGCTTTATTTATACTTCTATTAAAGATATCATAAAAAACAATCAAACTCCACCACAATGCTATTTATCAGCTTATCAAGCTTGTTTAATAATGGAGACCAGCTATGGTAAATTTTAGCTACGTGACTAATCGCTTTTAGGCTTAATAGGAGCACTTTAGGAGTATGTCTGTATTGGTTTAGTGTCCCAGCATCAGGAGAGACACAACATATTCCTTTTCATGTCAGACATTAAAGAAAGAAAAAATAAGTTTAGTACATCAACAGAAGCTGTTGGCATATATAGATCACTGCAACATTTCACACAGCTAGCAAATCTAAAAACAGCATGCAAGGAATCTAGATATAAAAATAGGCTGGTTTTCCTCATTTGCTTGCTTAATTTAATCCTGCCATAAAAAGCCTGGTTGCTTGAAAACTGTGTTAAAATAATTTTTCAGAAAGCAAAGCTAGATAATATAAAGACAGTAATATTTTTGTCTGAGAAATGTTCAGCAAAAATTACAGGGCTGAAAGTGAGTGTAGATTTCAACTCAGTAGTGCCTCACTCCCCACTGCTAATGAGCCCAACAAATGCTATAACTATAATCACTATCATAATTATGCCCTTGCTTTATTTCTAAAATAATTAGGTAAAAGGTAAGATTTTTCTAGTGCATTGAGGTCAAGGACAAAAGTTAAACTCTATGAAATTCTCATTTTTCCTACCAATATTGCTCTACTGAGCCATACAGTTTGCTCCAGAGACAGAGAAGTTTGCATAGAATAGGCACATTTTTTCTTTTTCACTTCCCCATCTGTAAAACAAAGATCTACATCACCATCTAATAAGAGATTGCAGAGATTTTAACAATAAAGGTTGGTACACTGGTCCATATGCAAAAGAAGACCAAACAGTTAAACTGGTTTTCATACGAGCTGTTTTCCCAGACATTAGCATAAAATTCTGATTTCACTGAAGTCAACAGCAGAAATCTCATTTATTTCTTTGCTGGCCATGATTTCATTCCAGGACTTTGTTACTTGTCAAACACAGCTTTGCATCCTTGGATTTAAACCCATAGATGGTACATTCAGCCGTTTTAACCCTGCCTTGGAATGCCAAAGCAGAGATTCCTCGTGGTTCCTAACTCTAGTTCCTGAAACCCACATTTGTCACCTTGGAAGGCAGTGAAATGCAAACAAACTTAAAGAACACTGTATCCCTGACTTCAGCCCATGATCAAAACAGGGATAAAGTATGTGAAAGCAATCTAATCCATTATTAGAAAAATAAGTCCACCTACAGTTCAAGTTCAGCTTGCAAGAAAGCAGCTATGAAGCATTTCTAACATACGGCTGAACCAACAATGTCTGGAGGAACTTGGATCTCTTATTCCAAACCACTCTGCCTACTTTAAAAAAAAAATACTGTGACCAGAAGCCCAGACTGCATTCCAGAGGTCTAGGAATAGCTTGTTTTCCTATTTGCAGTTGGTAAATTTGAAGTCTGTGAGGCATTCCTCTGGTTTTTGAGGATGTCTCCAATTTCTCCTCAAAAATTCACTTTGCTTCTTTCTCTGCATGTAAAATTTTGATCTCCTCAGAACTACAGGCTTTGTTATATGAAATATTTTTCAGAGTAATTTTTGAGAAAATGTAATTCAATACATTCCTTCTTTCTGACACTGTCCCAGTCCTCACTTTTGGTAAAATACACCAAATATATACACACAATACCAGGCATTTATTTTAAGTTGCTGAAGCTTGTGACTTACAGGCTCATGTTATACACAGGCAAAACAGTAAACCACATTCCACAATACTTATTTCCTTTTCTCCCTGTTGCATAAGGGATGGTTTTTAAACATCAGCTGAATGCTGTCATTCCAACAAGTCTAAACTATAAAAAGGACAGGTTATAAAGTGTTTGAAATTACATCCTTAGGGCTAAATTTAGAATCTTCTTCTCACATTCTTTTGATTTGTGTGCTTCGTTATTGAAATTATCTGCTAGAGTCCTTTTTCTAGCCTCATTAATCAGTTCAAAAAAATACATGCTTGAACTCCTAAATACATTCAACTTAATTGAAGTTATCTCAAAACATCCAGTGACTGCTTAGCAAACCAGAAAAAGCAGACTGCACTCCTGAAAACAATACACGATTCAGCTAGGGAAGTGCATGCATAATGAATCACAAAATAAACACATCTAATTAAAGAATACCATCAATATATATTTCATATAATTTCATTTTTTTAAGCTGCTAAATCTCACAGTAACAGAAACATAAAAATAAATTTAAAAACTGAAAGTAACTTTCTTAATTATTTTTTAAAAATGTTTTCATGACATACTATTTACACTTCTTATTTTCTACAGGGAGAAAATAAAAGAAAAAAGCAAACAATTATGCACCTTTCACAAAGAAACAGTTCAGATGTACAACTCACCTCTAGAAACTCATTGGTTTATGGGATAATTTGAAAGAGCATGTGTTATAGCTAAGTTAATTAACTCGAAAAATTTAAGTACAGCATTACCCTCTAGAATTCTGTTATAGAATTCTGAAAAGTAAAACATGGTTTCAACAGAACTGAAAAGCCATCCTTCATTTGGCCATATTTTGGGCTCCATAGAAAAAGATAAAATTATTCTGTTACTAAAAGAAGCCTCTTAATTATAAACCAGATCAGAATTTGTCAATCATCTTATTTAAAATACAGTAACTTTCTGCCAAAACAAATAGAAAACTTACTGTTCAGAATATCTGCATAGACTAACGCATGTTGAATCACAAAACTGATCCAACATCCTTATGAACATACTAAAACAGACAACTTGCAAACAAAATCTACTGAGATGGTAGGAATATAAATAAAATAGTACCATCTCAGGATCTCTGATAATAGGCTGTATTTTGGGAACATGCTATTCTGTGGTGCCAGCTGGTTTGTGAATTACACAACCTCAGCAGCCTGGCTGAACTTGTTCCTCTCAACTTTTGGAAACTGGCATTCCTGCCAAAGAGACATGTTGGTTCTGCATGAGGCAAATTCACCTCTACCTTGATAAAGCAACCAGGATGTCAGAAAAATCTGGATACTACCATGAAACCGACATTACACATTCCCAGGCCACTTCACTAATTTGAATCACGGTGATATTGAGCACATTCTTCCTGTTTCCAGCACTTGAATATTCCTGTAATTGACTAGTATTTCTCAACACTTTTTGAGTTTTTTGGCAGGACTTACTGCTCAGTGCTATTTTTGGAAACTACAGCAATAAATACCATAGGTACCTACTCTTATTCCTAACTTAGTGATGAAAAGAAGTAGCTGTTTGGAATCCCTGGGCTTAACACACTACTTTTGAACGAAGAGTGAAAGATGGAGCGGTTGCTACTCATCTCTAGTACCTTAAACACTACTTTGGACTCGCCTTGTTCAAATGCCTTCGTTCTCCCAGCTGATCTCATCCATGACCAAAGAGCAAACACTCTCAGCTCCACTGTGCACAGCCAGAGACAAGAGGCTGGAGTGGTGGAGACCCTGGCTCTGCCCTTCCAGCTGACTGGAAGTGACTCGAGTCCTGTGCTCCCTCCTGCAGCCTGTCATGTGGAGATTGGCTCCTATCCTTAGGTGGGAAGTGGCTGAATCACCCCCAGGCACTTCTTAAATCCACAGCCTGCCTTCCAGGGGAGATTCCTAGAAATGGACTGATGCAAGACCCCGCTTCCTTCCAGCCACAGGGAGATAGCAGGAGCTACACACAGAGCTGGCTTGCCCAACTACCCTGCTCAGGATAGTGACAGGAAACTACTGATACTGTTAGGCAGGCAGGCGACAATCCTCTGCTGCCAGTATTAGGGTCACAACACAATAAACTGGAACTGAGGGCTGGAAATTAAACACAAGGTTGGGAGGGGGGGAAAAAGCAAAAAGCTCCACAGAAGAGTCACAATATACCTACGTTATCTGGCTTTGGAGGTTCATAAGCAGAGCTAACTTGCTGACCTTTTGTAATCCTTACAGCCTGCTGCTTCTTAGCTTACAAGAAGCTTCATCTCATACACAGAGTTCTACATACATGGAAATAGAAACTGTTACAGTAGAGTCTTGTTTTCACAATTAAAGCAATCTAGTTACAGCAAAATATCTCCTGTGCATACTTGTTATCAAAGAGCAGCTTTTTTTAGCTCAGCTTAACTCTTGATGCAGCACAAATATACTTAACAATTAGCCAAGAAATATCCCAACTATCTTCCTTGACAGAAATGAAGATAAAATGCACCAAGCTCCTGAAAAAATACCTGATTTTTAACTACACAACACACAGCAATTTCCTACTAGAATTAATCAGCTGGATGTTGAAAATATTTTGATTTTCAAAGTACTCTTAAATTTGTGTTCTCTGTTCTGTAGCACACACCAAGAGTTGCTGTAATTCTTAGAAGTTGCTCTTGTTCTGTAGTGTATGAAGCTCTGAAGTTTCCTGGTTCTGAGTGCTATATTAATAGCTGTGAAACAACACACAACAATAAAAAGAACAGTATTTTATAACAACATACCAAAGGGTAAAATTTAGGCTGTACTTCCAGCCATAACTACTTTTCCTGCCTAGCATAGTTAAGAACTTGAGTTCTTAACTACAGCTTCTGTGAATGCCAAAACATTCTGTATGAGTCTGACACACAGAGTACTGCATGCAAACTGCAGTAGCTTAATTTTACTAAATTATGAAACAATTTTTAAAAAAACAATTACAATAAATACAGCACACAACAACTGCAACTGATTTAAACTACATGGGATATTGGGGTTTTCTGGTTTAATTGGTTTTTTTCCCCCAATAACACAGGAAGGGATGGGAGGAAGAGAAGCAGAAAGGATCAGAAAAGCCAAGAGCTGACATTTGAATTTTACAATAGACGCACATATTACTTCTTCAATTCTCTGTAACAAGTTTGACAATTAAAATTAAATATTTTCAGAAGACAACCACTGCAATTCAGACTTTAACTGAATCTGAAACTATTTATGAGAGTTTCGTAGCCCCAGCCAAATGCAGCTATGGTTCCTCATAGCACATGTTTAAGAGCAGAGCAGAAATAATAGTTCTGGAAGCTTGTGTCAAGCATGCTATAAGTTGACCAATAAGCCTTTTTTTGCAAGCAGTACCATGTTAAAAAGATGTTAAGAACACACGCATACAGTTTTCTATACAGTTAGGAAAGCTAATAAATCTCTTTTGGATGACGATCACTGCATTATACCCTATGTACCGGGAGGATGTTGAATCAGAACAGCAACGACTTCCGACGTGAGTCACTGGTACTTCAGAGCTTCACAAATATATTCAAGAGACACAAACCTAGGGGAGCCACACCAAATTCAACACGTCAAGGAACCTGACAACAAGTATGCTCAGAGCTTATGATCTACCCTCTCAGCATCAAAAACTAGCCCCAGCTTTGAAGCAAACTTGTAGAAATAGAAACACTTAACAAGCCTTCCCAGGGTATTTTCTATCTAGACCCGTGCAGTCACTACAGACTTAACAGAAAGACATGTTTGGCAACCAGCAGCTTTTATTGCCCCTTGGGCTTCATTCTTTTAAACTGGAAGATTCTCCCAACCACTCCATTTCTCTTTAATGAGAAAATAACTACTTAAGTATTTTTTAAATGTCATTATCTAAGTAAAATGGTACTGTTTAACCATTTGTGTTAGAGATGCAGCGCAAATAATGTAATCTAAGAAATTGGAAGTTATGACCACTAAACTCTGAACCTTCAAGCCTAGGTACACAACTCCTGCAGCCTTCAGGATATGTTTTGTAACATACATGAGACAAGTCTTTTGTCTTAAATGACTTAAGGCTGTAATTTGGCACTCTTGGTCTTGTTTCAAGAAGAAAATTTTCTTAGACCAGATATTTCCAGCTTGGAAGAGAAATAAGATTCTATTTATGACTTAAAAAAGCAAACAGAAAGCTAAGCAAGCAGCTGTCCTATGCTTTAGACCTCTAACATATCTTAATCAGGATGAATAAATATTTTGCCCATTTAAAGAAAATTAAATTAATTAGAAATGTTGTAGAGTGCCTGTGAGGCATGTCAGTTTCAAGAAGGGAGCACAGCCAATGAAAGCAATGAATGAAATATTAAATTGAGAATCATCTAGTTTCCATAGCTACTTTTTAAACAATTGCGTGCTCTTATCATTTCTTAGAACACCCCTGTTTACTGTGAATAACTTTAAAATGGCTGTTCTTAAGCTACTTAAAGGCATTTAGAAAAAAGTACAATCATTGTCAGCACCTGCTGCTTTAAAATTTAAAGACAACAAGTAGTGTTAAAATACAAAAGAACGGTAGATAATGCATGTACCTTTTCCATAATATAACTTACAATAGAGTATAAGCCTTAGGCATCTCAACCTGGATTCCAATCTTGCCATGGGAAACACTTCAGAAAAACCCAGCAGTGCAGAAATTACAGTGAAAGGATCATACAGGCCAAACAGTCACTACAAAAAGTGGGAATTAAAGAAGAGGAGCTCCAAGGCCATAACAAACATCTCAAAGCAAAAATTACCAGAGCTCCCTCAGGTAATTTTTGTAAATGTTTGCTTCATTTTCAACACAATACAAGTAAATATCAATTAAGCAGACAGCAGCTATAAAGTCTCATCCTAGTATGAATAAACTATGCATCATGTAGAAAAAGCAACACTGTACAAGACAACACGCAACAACATGCTGCTGCCCTGTACAGAGCAACCCTGACAGTGGATATTGTCCAGATCTTCACAGAACTCAGGGTTTCCATCAACTTCCATTCACCTCAGGGACAGAAAGCCTGGGACTTTGCTCTCACTTGGCTGAATAGGAAGACTCTGTGTCTCTTTCTCCTCCAAGGGGAACCTGAAAAACGTATGTGATGGCATCTCTTCAAGGAGAATGTTACAGAAAGGACTGACTGACTACTCTGGAATCACTCCAAAATTATCTCTTTTACAAGGAGCACATAGAATTATCCTCTACTCTTTCAATTATAGTAGAAATTGGCAATGACTGAGAACAACGGAAGGAGGGAAAGGGGAAAAAATCCAGTAATTACATTGCTGAATTTACACACCTCTTTTTCTTTTTACAGTCTGAAGCTCTTCAGTCTTCATCACCTGAATTCCCATTAGAAATGTTCTGAGCGTACAGCTGTGGGTTATATTTATTTCTAACATCACTTCCAGAGGCACATCAAAAGACAATCCAATTTAGGAATTCACTGGATTTCTAGATAGAACATCAGAACAAAAAAAGTTCATAGATACAGTCCTCCAGGCTGCAACAGACGGAAAACTCTTCAGGATGCAAAGTGTATTCTACAGTGAAAAGCCACTATAAGCCACTGGAATAGCAAAAGGGGGAATGGGGGGAGTTGGCTTCTTCTTGGGGCTCTGCATGTGTGCGACAGCTGGAATACCAAAACAGGCATTACATAATAACAACAGAAGCTGTTGGAAGCAGTAAGGAGGCATAGTTGGGACTCCAGTGACCAGTTGTCCTTCAGTTCAGAGCTTTGAGGTTCCAGCTCAGGAAGCAAGACAGACACCAGAGCTTTTGCTCCAGTATATAAATGCATATATGTATTTCTGCTTCACCATCATTGTTAATTTGGCAGTGGCATCAATTCTAAAACTATCATTGTCCAGATACCAGAACAGAATCCATGTTATAGTAGTATTTAAGATCAGATTATACATCAATTGAACACAGTTTACATCTGTTTGCTACCTTTTCCAGAAGCACACAGAAGTTAAAAAATACAAAATGGTCTAAGGCAAGAGCTCATCCAGTGTAAAACCCATAAAAGGTAAGAATTTTAAGTTCTCAAAAACTGTCACATTCTAAAAGTACTTTAAAAAGTGCTTAAAGCTGAGGGGATTCTAGACTCAGATATTGCTACCCAGAGGCAATCACTAAAGATCACCAAAGTATTAACTTTGCTCCAAAGCAATCTGGGAGTGTGGTTCAGAAAGCAGTTGAGCAGTATCCTGTTAGGAATGTGTGTGTGGAATTTTTTTCAAAAAATGCAAATGTATTAAGACGGTAAATTTTATAACAAGGAAGCTGATGCAAGAACAGAAGTAATTTAAGTTTAGATCTTGGTTGACTCTTCCCTCTACCACAACTTTAGACTACTTCTCAAGAACTTGATATTTGTAACATATTGTGTTAAGAAATATTTTGGAATCATGTATATTAAAGCATATATATAAAAGCATTTGCTTCTTATATGTTATAATGACGTTAAGATGCTGAAAGGGCAGGGGGAAACTGAACTGAAAGAGGGACATAAATAACAACTTTTTATGATGAGGGTGGTAAGGCAGCATACCTGGTTGCCCAGAAAAGTTGTGGATGCCCCATTCCTGAAAGTGTTCAAGGGCAGATGGGGCTTTGAGCAACCTGTTCTAGTGAAAGGTTCCCTATCTATGACAGGGATGGTCCTAAAAGGCCCCTTGGCAAGCCAAACCATTCTGAGATTATGGGAAAGTGCCAAAGTACAGTGCATTTGTCTCGTGTACTAAAATTTAACACTTTTTGCTAAGTCTGAACAAACAAGGTTCCAGAGAGGTTGACAGTTTTGCTGCATGGCTCAGAAAATGGTATAAATATGGGGGACTTTAGAGTTGTAAGAAAACGGAACAGAATGCTCTATGGAAGAAAAAACTCCACTTAGAGTTTGACAGAGATGACAAGTACCACAGAAGAATTTTTAAATCAGAAACTGGGAAAGAAAGCATACAGCTCTGAATGATGCAGTCACAACTTTTAGTCAAGTCAGCACACTCAAGTACAGAACAAAGCAAGAGTTGGTAACAAACAGATAACAGTGAGAAACAGAAAAAACTGAAAACTATTTAAACAGCGTGCTGTTAAACAGAGGAGGCAACTGAATCAGACGTGCCTGTGCTTCTACATGAAGCATAATAAGTTCAAGAACTAAAACTGAGAAAGAATGACCAGAATTACCAGGAAGGAATCATTCCTATCTTAGGAAAGTAAAACTAATGAGAGGACTGGGAAAAATCCATGTATTATCCTGGATATGAAACAGATCTCCTGGTGAAGGAGTGATACTACTTCTCAAAGAGTAGCCTGCCAAATTAGATCAGCAAGTTAACCATGCCAGTCACTAACAGAACATCTCTGTGATCAGTAATTTCAATAAAAAGGAGAGAAAACACAGCATTAGGACTATGTTTCTAGCTGCCTAAGATAGTGACAGCTATGGTAGTGCTATTGTAGATGGTGACAGCTCTCTACCTCACTGAAGGTAGAGAGTCAGGAGAACAATGGTAGTATGAAAATTCAGTTACCCCCAAAGAACAGCACAAGACTAAATCATAATTTTTAGATGTAATTAACATCATCTGCAGGGATCAGCTCATTCAGGAATGCAGAAGAAAACAGTAAAATCTTGGTTTGGCCTAACCTTCGTAAAGGATCCAATTCAGATATTACCACTGAAGGGACACTTCGAGAGAGGCAAAACAGAGTTAACAACATTGAAGGGGGAAAAAGCCAAAAATTCTCTACAGTACTTCATAGTTCCAAAACAGAAGAATGAACATAAAATGGAATCTGGTTCAAAACATTTAATGAACTGAAAAACTGTCCAAAAGTCTTTCAACCCAATTAAGAAATCTATTTAAGGAACACACGCAGAAGAAAAGACCAAAGAAGACAGTGCCAATTATTTCTTCTCATCTAAGCTCACAAATGCACTTAGAAAGGTTCTTATGCCTTTCTTCATGAGGGATTCTCAGGATCTGTTTCAGACTGAAGCACAAGAGAAGGTGGCAAAACAGACAGGTAACACCAATAAGTCATTAGACCAGATAATTCTCATACAAAACTTGCAGAAGTTAAACAATATTCTACCTCTCTATTTTGTAGTACTACGGGCACAACAAAATCCAGTAGAGAAGAATACAGTAACTTTCAACAACAACAAAAACACCCACACCAAAATTAGATGGGCTCTAACTTGCCTTAGTATTCATGTGGAACACAGGTTTTTTGTATAGTTTGTTACAATTCATGCACAGTGCCTAGAGAGGTTAATCAAACACAGCAAGCTCTTACGAGACTGACTGGAATCTTGACAGAGCTGTTTTCCCTCTCTTACTGTAATGAAGCTTGTCCGTGTTGGCTTCCTGACAGATGAGTCATGACTGACAGGGGAAGGGGTGGAGGACTCTCCTACAAGCATTTAGTTGATCCTTCCCTCAGACTCAAGATGAAATCAGTGGAAATTGTTCAACAGTATGGGCAGGCAACAGTTTCCCTGCTACTACTCCAACACTGACCACCCTTTTCTTGCACCAAAGCTTTACTCAGGCTAGTGATGTCACACAGGCACATAAAATCACAAACCAACTGGCTGTTGCTATCACACAGAATAGCTTTCTTCTCTTGTCTGGAATAAGCTCTGGCTGGCTTGAGATCCCTGTTGGCTCCCTATAATTTAAGTGTCTGTATCGAAAAGATTTTATTTCTGAGAATCCTTTTCCTGTCAAAGATACTAATGAAAAGACTGAATATCCTCTAACAGCTGTTTGTGAGATATTCACTTAACTAGAGGATAGCTACAGTGTGGATAAAAAAAGACATTCATGCAAAGGTAGGCTATGTCATCTCAGAAACAACAATAATTTGAAGCATAGGACTGCAGCTGTGTCTCATGAGTGCCTTGCATGCTGCTGCAGTGCTGATACTTTATATTTTCAACATGCTTTTCAAGATACCTCTGCTTTTCTGGTGGACATAAGTTCACTGTACATGCACAGTACTTGACTTGGCCAGATGCTATCTGGATCCAGTCCATTCAAAAGAATCTGCGTGGAACTCTCCACAGAAGTAAAGTAGATACTTGCAGCCTCAAATATTTCAACCCAAACAGCTGAAGAAACCTGAAGAAATAGTGGTAGATATCACAAATGTTCACATTCAAAAGGTCTTATAAACCAGTCATTAGAACAGACTGGACTTGGTCCACTAAAACACTAAAGGCTTCCTCAAGGCAGTTTGCCATCACGATCTGCCCACTGCTTGCTTCACTGTGAGCTAACAAGCCCTATCAAATGATTAGCACATTTTGTAATAGTCACAGGGTTTTTTGCCTTTCACACCACACTTAAGGCTATAGTCTTTAGACCCACGTCCACTAACCCAATTAACAGAAAGTACTCAGTCCAACAGAGATAACAACAAATTATCTGTTAGTTTAATGGATTAGCCCTAAAATGTGCACTAGCAATGTTCAAAAAGGACACCAAGACAAGACTGACATTACAGTCATCAAAAAATCATCTCCATGTTCTCTGCCAACACCAACAATCCCAGTCCTGAGGGAGAGCAGCCGTTTGAACTAAACAGTGACTTCAGCTCCAGCAGCCCGATGACTACATTTCCCTAGAATGATGAATGGAGGTGCTCTTGAGGGCTGACTCAGTGCCTGGCAGCACAAAGAGATGAGTAACTACCTTCGAACCAGTTTTTGTTCTAGCACACATAGATCATAGCACTGCCAAAGACTACAGAAGTGAGAGTTCACCACAGTATCAGGATCTCAAAACACTGGTCTCAATTTACCAATAGTTGATGCCAAAGATCCTTTTAGCCTGGTGCTCCTGCAGTAATGAAATTAACCATGCCCTCAACTGACAGCTTAGGTCTGCATTACCAGTCTCAAAACAGTTCTGATCCTCACTAGGAATTGTGTGAGGACAGAAAGCTTCAGCAGTGAAAATGTAAATTCATATGGAGCCTCTATGTACATAAGAAGGCCCCTCCTTGCAGAATACCCTATGATAATATGAAGAAAATGTTAATTACTGTTTTAGAATTTCCAGAACAACATAATTGAATGACTATGTTGATGTTTGGGATCGAGGATATCCAAGACAGCTGATCTTCCTCAGAGCAATTACTATAAAGTGCATGTAGGATGGAGTGACTGAGAAAGAGAGGCATGTAAATTTTTTAATCCAGAACAAACTTTCCCAAAACTTCAATAGCAAAGCAAGAAGAACTCTAACTCATTCATTATGAGGAAACTCAAATAATTAACTTGGCTAATGAGTAAAAATTGTTCTAGAGAACAGCTGAGAATGCCTAAGTTGGAAAAGAGGTGAGATGAACTGCATAGGAGCAGAGGTTTTACATCCCTGGTATCCTTGCTAAGGATACAGAGCTGATCACTAATTCATCAGCTGCCAGGTCATTTGCTCTAGGCAAGAAGTCTGAGCAGAAAAAGGCTATTGACAGTCACCCCCAACAGACAGCTCCTAAAGACAAGCACTCTAGCATTGCCTTTTCTACACAACCTTAGTTTTAGCTGGACAATTTGCTGCTGCTGTTTCATTGTCCCCATGCTGAATCCAACATATCAGCAGAGCAGGCTGAGTTTGTGAGGACAGTTACAGCAATTCAGGGGGGAATGGAAGGGAGGATGTGAGCAGACAGACCAGAACAGGACATGACACATCACAAGAAAGACAAATAAATATTCTATTATTTTTTCTTTAGATTTACTAGTTACAGGATAGAACACAGGAAGATACTGTACTAAAAGAGGGTGTAGTTCCCCCTTGGCCCTAGCTGTACTGTGGTCCACAACAGAATTGAACCGGAAGATCCCAAATAATTTCAGATTGACTGTGACTTCACCTCATTTGTATGATGTCTATTAGCAATCTGCCCACAGAAGTCATGAGACAATACAACAGAGCTCACATTTCTTGATTTGCATCTACCATTTGAAAAGAGGCTTTCCTTCAGTATCCAACAGCAAGACAATTATCCACAATGAACAAAAGCGATTGTTAAAGAAATGTGCAGCCAGTAAATGACATAATCCAGTGAATTTAAACCACTCCTCTAAAAATTCTGGCATTCTGCAACATGAAAATAAACCCTAAGTAGAAGAAAAAGCAAAGCTTGCCACCTACTGCCCAATGACATAATAGTATGTACTAATATTGTCTATCTCCTTTTAACAAAACCTCTTTTCTTGACATAGAACATACAGAACTACATCTTCAGTTGTTTAATGAAACAAAAAACACAAAACCAGCACACAGAATATCCGGAAGCAGTCTTTTCTATAAAACCACTTATAAAATTCCTGACAAGCCTGAAACATCATTTCTCACAGCATCCAAGCTGACAAAGAATTCCTTTTAATATCCTCCAGTGGTGCTAGAAGCTTTAAAAAAAATGTCTGTCCTCCAGCTGAATGGTAAATTTTAAAGACAGAACTTTAAATTTTAAAAAAATATATATTACAATAGATAAAGCCTATCAGAAAAGATTTTTTTTCTGTATACATCTGGAGGAGATATTTTCAAAGCTGTAGACTACATTAGTAAAAAACAGGGCTGTAGCAAACACTGGCTTATTGCAGATACTTTATTTGTTCTACAAACTTCATGTCTCAGCATCAGAAATGATGCTTTGTTATGTTTTCAAGTACAGAGAAATTCTCTTCAGTAACTACAATGCTTTGTTGAGCTATTACTCCAAAGGTATTTATTTTCCTCATATATCACATATAAAAAGCAATTTCTAAACAACAACAGGTCCTTTGCTTACAGTAGGAAGTTGCTTAACTCAAAGTCAAGTAGTCATAATTCAGTTGCCTACAAAACTTCCGAGTACACCTGCAGACTCATCTTCAGAAACAACACTGTGCTGCACACAGGAATTAGCCAGCAGTTCACATTCTGCTCCTCCAGCACCGCTCTCTAAGGCCACAGGATAATTTAGTGAAAATTTGATAAAGAGGGAAAAAAGGATTTACTGCAGCGTCCCTCTAATAGAACTGCTGGCTGGTTACAAAGTCTCAATGTGTATTTGAGCAATAACATCAGGAAAAGAGCTCACTTTCTCCATCTAGGGCTCTTCACCAGTTACACTCACACAAAAATAAATACCAGTCTCAACAGGTACTGATGAATGGTAACCCTTAAACTTTAGCACAAGATGACAACAGTAATGAACCTCCTTAGAAGCGGCTAGATTAGCAACCAATTACACTTTGTATAAAACAGTAACTTTGGATTCCTGGGCAAAATTAATCAAAGTACAAGGGTACATGGCATAGGTAAGCTTTGGTAAGGTGGAAACTGCTTCTCAGTGAAGTACTTGGACTCCAGCACTGAAGAAAATAAGTTCACTGGAGATGAAATACACGTCCCTCAGGGTTCCTAAACCATGAGCAGAACAGGCTAGTCGTAACAATGAAATCAATGAGGCATTTGTAATTAATCAGACAGACTCAACCCTGAAGATACATCTGCCTTTGTCTAAGGCTAGTCCACATCATCTTAATGAAGGTTATTAATCCATCTAGTTATCTGCTACACTAGCAAAATGCTAAGACTAAGTAAAAACCCTGAAGAGGACTTCTTTGTGTCTTTGTTATCTATTTAATAAGGTTATTAACAATGGAGTCTCAATAGTAACTGGAAGTTAAGACAATACCAAAAGTTATATTGATACACAAGACATATAAATCAGCTAATAGGTGCAGCTAGTATTATTTTAAAGGGCTTTAGATCAAATATTAAGCAAGATTTCTGACACAAAGACCAAGATATCTACAAACATTTTCAAAATACATTTTCAAATTCAAAATACCTGAAACAGAGGAAAACATCCCTGGTTCAGTGATCATTTGATCATTACAACACTAAACCAAAATGCACGGATTTTTCTAAAAACAGAATATTGCTAAATCAATTTTTATACCTGAAATCAGTAATAAAGCCTATTGTCACTTTGCTTTTCTTCCTTTGCAAGTTAAAGGTACAAGATGTATTTTGACAGGAGACAGTTTTCCAAATCAAGCTACTGAGCTCTATGCACCGCTCAAAAGAAGGGCATAAAAAAATCACATGAAAACGATTCCCATCTGCTGCAAGGAAAATGGCTATTAGCAGCATTGATTTTATTTCAGCCACATAATCATTAATAATCATAATCATTACAGTTGCACAATGGTTTGCTTAGAGTAACCTGAATGGGTTACTTTTATCTGTTTTGCTAAAAAGTCTCAGTTAAGTATAAAACTGTTGCGTAATTGTTTTACAAGCAAAAACACTTGCCATCAGAGAAACTTTTTTAATAGCAAAGGTTCTGAATGCCACAATGTTGTGAACAACACAACAGCAATATAGCAAACCAAACTTTTACAATATAAATATACCTTTGTGAAACTGAAAACATACTGTCATGCTTTCCAAGAAAAGCTGTGCTCCTTCAGCCCCATCAAGGCACTGGAAAGAAGTTCTTCTGATAGTTTCCCAACATCTCCTGAAATAATTGTTTGATGATAAATTGTAAAAGTTCCAATACTTACAGGGGAAAAAAAAGCAAAACAAATCAAAAATCCACACCACAACCTGCAAATGCCACTTTGGAAGAGAACAGACCATATTGCAACACAGTAACAAGTAAAATTAAGAACTCTTCATTAAAGCCCTCCCTATCTACACATTCGACACTGCGCAAACACTGAATGATCAGGCACATGTGTTTTTAAACTAGAAAAAAAAAAATTTAAAACATTATGGCTTGAAATGGTGGCTTACTGTCTGCTTTTCAACTAAGCTGACAGCACCAGTACAGCTTAGCGGCGATTTTCTTTCTTGAAAAGCAGTGCCTTGAAAGCAAGACAGTGATTTCCACACACATGGAATATGCCTAAATCAGTGTCTCTTTTTGCTATATTGACATACAGGAGCATAAGGACATTCCAATAGCATTCAAAAAACCCCCAAACTTAATGACAAGTCAATTAAAAGTTAAGTTTACCACATGGAGTATGTTCAAGTTGCTAGCATTGTGAGAGGGAAGTGTACATTGATATTCTCAAAAGGAATGTGCCTTACAGGATAATATGGATAACTGATCTGCATAAACTCTTTTCAAGTCTATTAGGAAGAACCTGATGGCTAATAATAGCAGCAAGTCTCTTGTTGAAAGCGCTGTGCAAAAGGCATCTCAAAATCCACCCCAAAGAGTGCACAATGTAAAAGTTATTTTCCTGATTCTCCCTGGAGCATCCTTGCACTAGCAATCCTAAGAGAAGCACACCATGAGTTCATTACATGTTAGAAGCCTATACTGAAGGGATGCAGTTGTCAGCATAACCTGCAGACAGAACACCAGTTTTCATCTCCGTGACACAAAGCAATGAGTTCAAGAACTGCTGGAAAAATCTCACTTCTGACCAGCAGAGTTAAATCTTGAAATCTGTGAACAGTTATACACAGTGCTAATGCAAGCTCAAACAGCTCTGTCGCTGGGCTTTAGGAGGGCAGAACCAGAAGCCCACAACTTACAGACCAAAGCTCTGAAGCTTGGGTTTTACAACCCATGGTTGTATCTCTGTGCAAGAGTGTACATTTGGCACCAAAATGGCTGGAAAGCAGCCCTACAAAAAGTGGGGGTCCTAGTGGATGAGCTGAACACGTGTCAGCAGCATATCCTCACATGAAGAATGCCAATCATGTACTGCTGCTGGACAGCAGCACAGTCATACAGGTCAAGGGAGTGATTGCTGCCTCCATCACGCACTTGTCAAACTGCATCTCAAATACTGCGACCAGTTTTGGACTCCCCAAATCAGGACAGCAGCACAGTGGAGCAGGACCAGCAGAGGGCCACCAAGACTGTCAGAGACTGGACTCACAACATAAGAGGAGAAAGATTTCTCAGCTCTTAAAAAAGTTAGCTCAAGGGGATGATACAGAGATCTAAAACTGCCTCTTGAGAATCTGTAGAGGAGGCTGAGCCGGACTTCTTAGAGGAATATAGCAAAAAGACACAGATAACAATAAATGTGCAACAATAGAACCTTCAACTATAAAAGGAGAGTACTTTTTTTCCTGAGGGTAGTCAAACATTGCAACAGAAGCCTGCAAATACTGGAGATCTCCAGCCTTGCAATCTTCAAAGTATTCAAAGCTCAACCACACAAAGCCCAGAGCAACCTCTTGTAAGTGATCCTGCTATAAGCAAAGGGTTGGACCTGATTGCTTCATACTTCCAACCTGTTTTATCACTGCTGTTCCTAAAAAAGTTTCATTAAAAAAAAAAAGTAAAGGTGTTTTTGGACAGAAGTTCAATATTATCAAGAGCTTCCATGAAGTATTTTCAAACAGACCTCACAGTTAAGTTCAAGTGCAGGGCTCTTGTAAGTAAAGAGTTTCACATGCTCTCTACATCTTCAGTATAAAACTATCATAACAGTGGTGAAAAAAGGATGTCCTCCAGAAATATTTACTTTCACACTAGCGTCAAAAAGCCTGCCTATAATCTTTCTTAGACCATCACCTGATACGTCATCATATTAACCAATCTTAAAACCAGAAGTTCAAAAAAATAAATTACATGCTGTCAAAGATACAAAAAAGAAACAGTATGCAAGATAGAAAATAGCCAAAATAGCAGTCTCTTACACTTTACAGTGATCCTCATTTTACAGTAGTGTTCACAATAGAAAGTCAATAATCTCTACAGATTTTAAATATATATGTAAACATGTAACTTACAATTATATATTATACCAAGCATGTATTCCACTTTCTGTTATGACTGTCCTACGTTGTTGACTTCAGTAGGGTCACAACAGTATGCTCAGTTCTTCTTTCAGGCATGTTTTTTCCAATCTAAATTCACACTGATTTGCCATCAAATAGTTAAAATTGGGAAAAAATAGTTTAAATTGGAAAAAATACTACGTTTTTGAACAGATGTCAAAAAACAGTTTTAAGACATCAGTTGATAGGCTTCCTAAAATTAGCAGGCAGTACATGTGCCTGTTATAGCACGGGACGAGACCCAGTGACCCAGGAACACAGGTTTGCAAGGGACCTCTCCGCAGAGATTTCCAGGCACATAAGGCACACCAGTAAGCCCAAATCTGTCACCTGGAGCCTGTGTGTTCATCACTCCTTTGATGAGCTTTGCTTTGCCCAACATTAAAGCAGATTTTCGCATTTCATCACCACCTGCTTCCAAAGGAGGCTGAAGGAGCAATGCTGTGACACTTCAGCGTATTACGGAGCTCCAGTTGGTTGATGCTATCTATACTCTTTCTTGTGATTGTTTCCAAAACTGTACTAGAAATTTCCCTTTAAAAAAAAAGTTCTGCTCACACAGATGGTAAATGCACAAAATCAAGCTGTTGGAGCTATCCTGTTGCCAACAAGTGAGAACATGAGATGTGAAAGGAACACCCAGAGTTACTGGAGAGCTATCACAGGAATTCAGGCCCACAAAGCATGCCTGTTACTGAGATCAGAATTCCCTACAGGTTACAATAAGAAGCAGATTTTTGTTTCTGAAACACCACTTGTTTTCAATTACAGCCATGTATACCTTCTGCTAACATTTTTCTGAGATGAGACCTTGTACCTGACAGTATATCCATCTTCAGAGCATAGCTATGACAGACTTGCTGAACCCAGGATATTCCAGGAAATTAATCTCACTCCAGCTTTCCTTCTGTTCAGCACCTTATTCTTGAAAAAAAAAAAAAAAGATATCTGGAAAGAAATAAATTAATTCCTTGCTTTCCTAAATATCATTGCCACCATGATCCAAAGAAAGCATGCATGAACACATCTTGATGACTGAAGTTGGAAAAGGTGCACCGCTATATAAAACAGAAAAAAATTGACAGAGGACAGCAAAACAGAAGCTCTGTAGAGGCAAGCCTCCTCTACGAGCTAATTTAGGTGTCCCAGGTTGGGTTCTGTCCTGGCTCTCATCAATCCAGTCCTCCAGCAGCAGTCTCCAGATCAGCAAACCAACCATGCTGACAGTGCGCATGACTCCACTTTCCAGGAGTGGGAAAAGCAAAAGCCATTCCAAAAGTATCTGAGCAGCCTCACACAACATACAAGATCACAACGTAGTCAAAAAGGAATTGAAACAGGAACTAGCCCGTTTACCTCTCTCAGTATTAGACACCTGACCTCAGAAGGATCTTTCAGCCGTGTAAATTGTCCTAATAAGTCATACATGGGAACTATCACTGGCACTCATTTCAACAGCTGTATCTAAACATCCACCTTCTGCTGCACTTGATACAACAGCTTTGGTTTGTGCAACAGTCCTTCTCCTCTCCATCTCCTACACCTGGCTTCAGTCAAGCTTGCAGGCTGGCATTCTCATGACTCCAGAGACTCAGTTTTCCATTTTCCCATGCCAACATTAAGCTGACTGAAATGTGATCTCAAAGAGTAACAGTTCTACCTGAAAAAGTCTCTCTACAGTTAGGAGAAAATCTTAGTCTGAGAAGGCTCACACGAACAACAAAGCCCACTGCATATGGAAGTATGCAGAGGCACTCTGGATAGCAGAAAACAGATGACTATTTTTGTCAGTCTGAAGTTGCTTCCTCTACATCTGTGATGATATTTCATGCAAGCAGGTAAAGAGATTTCGGTGAAGCACGAAATGCTGCAGGTATCCTCTAGAAATACTTTGAGCATCATAGCCCAACAACTATCATAGTAGCACAGAAAAATATCAGCTTATCATCTTCTCTGTTTTTTTTTTACAAGAGGAGCCCTTAAACCCTGACATTATTCTAGGAATAATGGAAAGCAAGCCTTCTCTAGAGGCTGCCACAAGCCCTCTGAGTACAGTTTTAGAGTGCTTAAAAGATGACAATTCTTTTTCAGGCAAGAACAGATTACATTCTTTTATGTCTCTTCCCTCCTCTCCTTTTTTAAAGTATATTTCACTACCCAATTTGGACAACTGGCCTTTATCACAACAGAAAGAAAAATTCCTTGAGAATGCTTTTGTGTAGAGGGAGGGAGAGAAAAGGAAGTATTCTCTACAGGAATCAGTACTGATGCGACAGGAATTGTCTGGCCTTTTTGTATCAATTTGTTACGCTCCCCTTTATGGGGCCAAGCAGACACAGCAGGTGATGAGTCCAGCCGGTCTGGAGAGGAAAGAACAGGAAAAAAGCCTAATGTTTTTACTGGAAATTTCCCCTTCATATTAGTCACTCCAATAAACCTTGCTTCACTGGTAGGAATGAAACTGGACTCAGAGTACTAGGAAATACTAAAATTGGGTAGCAATTTCACTGTCTTTCAAGACTGTGGATGTATTTGTTCCTAAAGCCCTCAGTGCTCTACCTTTCTCAAAGAACATGCTGGCTTAGAACTCCAAGGGAATTCAGGTAAATTTCTCTTCTTATTACACAAGACATGTAGGAACATAGTTGAGCTTGTGGATCCATAGTTAGTACAAATAATTATAAGGGTTTTTTTTTTCTCCTAAACCCTTCTAAAGGGGTTAAGAGGCAACAAATAACACTGGGAGTGTCCAACAATCTCTGTTCTCAGATGTAGCTTGGGAAAGGAAGTAGCACTCTGTTGTCAGGAGCCTATGACAACTCAGGTGCAGAACTCCATAATCACACACCACCCTTCCACATTCATTTTTACAGTTTCAAACACAGGAAAACACAATCTATTTCCTAGTCCTGTTTATCTCACTCTGGAGGCTAGAAGCAAGACAGACTACACCTTCCTTAAAAGCAAAAGCAACCTCTCCAAAAGCAACACCTCTTACAGGACAGAAACACCTTTTGTCACTGACTTCACCTGGAAGTGGAAGGACAGCAGTAGCTAAAAATACCTAAAACTGTTCACATTCCACTTGACTGCCACCCTCCTCTGCACCTCCCTCCTCCCTTATCAAATGAGGTCTTGAAATAAATTAAGGTTGCACACATCAATAAAAGCAATAGTATAATTAGAAAAAATTCAGACTCACAGTAAGCATTTAAAGCTCAAAGAAATAATATCCAAGATTGGCTAAGTCACCAGCTACTAAAGAGGCAGAGAAAAAATTCCCTAACAAGATGGGTGTTTCCTTGCTGCTTATGGCAGTCAGATACAATGCTGAACCTCAAACACAAGCAAGCAGAAGTATTCACTGTAGCACAGCCACACACACTTATATTACAAGAGAAAGGTAACACAAATAGAAGAAACCAGAACAGAAGCACCAAATCTTACTCTCCTCAGTTACACAACATGTCAGAATTCCATGTCAAACTTTGTTCTAGGATAAACTCAAAAGGTCACCACTATAAATTAAGAATAATTCCTCCAAAATTAGTACAGCAGTATCATTCTATGGAAAACAGAAGTTGACTGGTATCATGGGGTATTGTGTTCAGGTAAGGAAATCTGGCTCATAAGTAATAACAGTCTAAACATCCACTGAAATCTTACAGTTAAAACAAGAAGCTGTTTTAAAAAAATCTGTGACAGTTTCCAAGTACGATTTCTTGAAAACACTTGCAAGGAACAACATTTTATAAATCTGAGATACTGAACTTCTTTGAAAGCAAAGGAAACACTTACTGTGGTTGCATTTGCTGAGTTAACCCAACAGGAGGCTTCTGCTTGATTGTGAATGCCATCTGAGCCATAGGGCCAACCTTTGGTGGGACCTGCACCTTCTGAGGGAAGGTCTGCTGAGCAGCCTGCTGGGGTATGGGCCACGGGGGAACAACGGGGCTCCGGCCTCCACTGGAAGATGTGTCTTGCATGACTGTATCCTCACAGGAATTACCTTTTGTTCCTGGTTTACACACACAAAGCTGAGGTCGCAGGCACATCCCTCCATTTTGGCACGGTGGTGCACAGTGAGCTAAGAAAAGACATTTTAAAAAGTGCCTGTGAAACAAAGCATGAAGGAAAAAGCAAACCCTCCCCACAATAAAAAAAAAGGCATTAATTGTTAGTGTTAACTGGAGTAGCAGAGAGCAACATTGCTAAGCTCCACAAAAGATAAATTACCAGTTGGTACAGCTTTTACTGGTTTCTAGCACAACAGACATGCACAGCATTTGAACAACTTCAAAAAGTAAAATGCTGGATCTAAAAAATAGGAAATACACTAGTTAAATCATGAAATATAGCATTATTTCAAATCTTCCTCCTTTCTGCTCAGCATCCCTTTTCCTCATACTTTAAAAACCCAAATTGCATCTGATGAAACAATACTACACAGATATAGAATTTTACTACTGGTTTAGGTTGGGATGCATTTCACTACTATTTTAAAATCAGAAGCTGAATAGGTACCTAGAATGAATCCCTACAGCCACATTATAGATCACCAAAAGGTTGCAGAGAATTGTGAAGCAATTCAACCCTTCCCCCTCTAAAACCCAAATGACATTCCCTGCAGTACCCCCACTGTAACAACACAAGAGACCTGAACTGCTGCTACAAAGACATTGCTACACCTAGGAAGAAGCAGACAGGTGCTTGTGATTATCCCAGATCAGCTTCTATAGATTCTCTGTACCATCAGTGAAAAGGGACCAGATTCTTTAAAATGCACTTGGCCTTCAGAGAGGATTAATGACCCTGCTCTGCATTGCTCTATCTAGCAATACTACAGAGGGAGTCTGAATAACCAGCCCAGACTCAACACCCAGCTTGCAGACCCAGTTAATGCAGTGTCAAATCCACTCTGAATGAACAAGAAACTTGAGGAACAGCAAATCCCACCAAAAAAATGGAGGGAGGAAGAAAAGCAAAAGCAATTGCTGACTATATATACACATAATACTGCAAAAGCATGTCTACCTTGAGTATTTATTTTGGATGCTGAAATTTGCATCACATAAAGATGGCAAAACAAATTAATTCTCTTATCTAAATGACACAATTTAATATTAGAAGAAATCAAAGAAAATAATTTCTTCATTAGTCACATTAAAGATGGTATACAATGAAGCATGTATAAGAAAAAACCATGGCTGAGCTACTTTTTCCTACAAACTAATCATATTTTTAATATTGTTAAAGATCCTTTAACATCAACAAAATTATATGTCAGGTGATAAATTTTTTACTAGAACAGGTAAGATAATATCTTAAACTATAACATGGGATTCTGCACCACAGTCAGATACATCCAACTGAACAATTATATTATTTAAAAAAAAAAGATCAGTCCATAACCCTGGTCCACTTGATTGACACTTCAATCCAGTTCTAATACATACTTCTATACATAAAAATAAATTAAATGCACAAAAATATATATGAATTAACTCATTAGGACGGGACTGTGTTAGTTTGGAGGCCTAGTTTATCCACTGGCAGATGTATCATATATACCCACTGCACACAACAACAGAATTGCCCTAGAACTTAAACCTGAGTTTTGCATGCGGTTTTTTCACATAGACCTTCCCCTCCATGTGAAACTCATCTTCTTTTCAATAACATTTAGCTAGGATACTTTAACTGCATATTATGCACCTTCCTGGCAACACAAAAGTCATCATTTGCTCACTTGTATTTGTTTACAGAAGTGAGACCCTGTGTTGTCTTTCACTGCTGGAAGACTGAAGACCATTTTCACTGTAAACCTGACAAGGGATTTGCAAAAAGCACACACTGTAATAGATAAGCCAAGTCTTCCCTGTGACTTATTTAAAAACTTAGATTTTGCTAGAAACAGTGAAAACTCATTTACATGCATGTGACTGAAATAAATCATATCTTGGAAAATAAATTCAGAACCCTGAAATTCTAATTAAATTTCACTGGCTTTGGAGAGACTCTTACGACCAGAAGAGTGACCCCATCAGGCGGGTCATCTGTATGAAATGTGCAAAAATCACAATAAAGAATTTGGGCCCACTTGAGAGTGCTTTAGAAAAACATCTCAAAAAATTCTTTTAAAAAAGCAAGACTTTCAAAAGTCCCATTTTTACATTAAGAAAGCATTCATATATTTCTGGAGATTTATGGACACATGCCTATATTAATCTCTAAGTTTCTCAAGAACTTATTTAAAAACCAATGACTCAACTTAGAAGCAAGCTAAGAGGACCACACCAGAAGTCGGTATAAAAAAATATCCACTCTGGTAGGAAACCGATTATGGCATATTTCCTCTCAAAAGTGAGGTAACAATGTATACATACACAAAACACAACCTTGGAAAAACTGCAACTCTTTTTCCTGTAGTTAAGAACCAAAGTTGTGCTTCAGAAGCCTACAAAAACTTGTGTTTCTACTAACTAAAGTGAAGGTTGCAGTGAACTTAAAACTATAATGCTAAAAAGAGAACCTGTTTTGAAACTACATTTTTTTTTTGCCCACATAGACTTGAACATTCTTACTTCACTGACAGTAATGTCAACCCTGAAACACATTACATGTACATAAAGCAAATGCAGGACAAACTTCATTATTCTAACTGGCCTTTAACAGAAGAACCATTAGGAGATCCAGCAATTATGTGATAAGTCCAGTGACAGCAGGTTGAAAACCCCATCTGTTAGATCTTCACAGCAATGAACCTTTTGACTGAAGTCCTTCATTAATGCTGCATAATAGAAGATCACAAAACTAGATAGAAGATCACGTTTTTAAGAAAGAATTAAAATGAACGTTTTAATTGACATAATACAGCAGTTTAGTTTCTAAAATGTCCAAGACAGCTGTAGTGTGCCAAATGAATGACCTAATTATTTTGTTGGAAGACAACAATAATGGCCCATAAAACTGAAAACACCAGTATTTTCCATAAAGCTAAGCTTCCAAAAACTGAAGTGTGGAAGTATTAAGTTCAAAACTGAAAAGCAGGCCAATATACTGCTGTTAAAGGCAATTGGCTTTGTCCTATTCAATCCAAGGAGGTCATGACTGGAAATTCAAAATGGAGCTTGGCAAAGATGCAAATAATGAGACTAAGCTTAGTGGGTCAGATTAAAGATCCACTTAGTCCAGTGATCTCCCTCCATTACTAAGGTGGATGCTTAAGGACAGGGTGAGACACAATAAAAGTTTATACCACTACAACTTTTAAGAATTAGAGGCTCAGCAACTTCCTGAGCAAAGGTGCTGGTTTTGTGTTTAATAAGCCTCAATATATTTTTCTGTCAGATCTGCTGATCTGCTCTTTGAGCTACTTTGCTGCAACACCTAAAACTTGCTGTGCCATGGAAGTTGGCCACACTGAAAGGCCAGGTATAGCCAATATAACCAACCTTCCCTCGCTTCCCAGAAGTATGATTTGTGGAGAGGTTGACCTTGGCCAGATGCCAGGTGCCCACTAAGCTTCTCTGTCAGTCCCCAGTTAGATAGGGGAAAGAAAATAAGATCAAAAACAACTCACAGGTTGAGATAAGGCAGTTTACTAAAGCAAAAGTTTGTGTGTACACAAGTAAAGAGAAGAAAAAAAACAGGTTTATTCTTTACTTCACATCAACAAGTGATGTTCAGCCACTTCCCAGGAAGCAGGGCTTCAGCATGTGTAGGGGTTGCATCAGAAGGCAAGCTTTGTAAATAACAAATGTCCTCTGTTTCTTCACCTCTCCTTAGCTTTTCTATCTGAGCTGAGGTCATATGGTATGCAATAGCCCTTTGGTCACTTTGGGTCAGCTGTCCCAGCTGTGTCCCCTCCCAGGATCTTGCCCACCCCCAGCCTGTTGATGGGAAAGGAATGTTGAAAGACATTGCTGGTGCTGTGCCAGTGCTGCTCAGCAGCACCCAAAACCCTGGAGTGTTACCAACACCTTTCTAGGTACCAATGCAAGGCACAGCTCCAGCTCAGCTACTCCCAGTACAGTGGGGAAGGAACAAGGATTGTCTTGGGTTGGTTTATGTTTTAAGACCATGAAATCTGTATTTACTAAAAATAAAGTCACAGTGACACATTTGTTTTGGAAGTACCTAAGTCACAAAAAGCCCTAAACTGTATCCCAAAATGCTCATTCTTTTTATACATTTTTCCCTAATCAGCCACTGCTCACCACTCTCTCAGACAGACTACTACCGTGTTTGACAAACGCATATCAGGCCCAGCATGGTTGTATTTGTGACATTCTTTCAGAAAAGCGAGGGTAAAATAATTAGATTTAAACACCCCCCTTCCAAAACATCTTATGTTGGTTTGGGACTGATCTATAATACACACTTTTCAGTCCACGTGTTCACGTCATTACAGTTAAAGCATATATAAATATTTGCAGAAGCAAGACTCAAAATAAAAGATTCATAATAGTTTCAAAACACAAATATTTTAAAACTTCTACATATACAGAATGTGATTTGTTTCAATACATTCCAAATTAAGCATAATTTATTATCTGGAATCAGTAAGAATAAAACACTGTCATTTATGGAAGGAATTTCGATTTTTTCCCTTCTAATGACTCAAAACAGAAGTATAACTGACTCCACTCTTCCTAAAAATATTTGTATTAAAGTAGTATTAAATAAACGCTAATTCTTGGATTAAGATCATTACAATCTCATTCCTGTGTTAATCGCTTCTTTCAACTTCCTCAAAAGTAACAACACATTTCCAAGTTTATTTCCCTGTGGAGAACAGAAATCCACAAAAATTTATTCTTCAGTGAGAAACTCACAATAAACAAATTTAAATATTCCAAGTTTTCTGCACCCAAGTTTTCTAGCCTTTTAGCTTCAGCCCCATCTTTACAATTTCCTTTAACAGGCAACTGCTGTTGGTTTGTACTTAAATGTCCACAAACATTTTTCAATGTCATTCCTGAATTCCTAATACTTCGACACAATTACACTATAGCAGTGTTGTGAGTCTTACGCTCTAATGCACCCATCCACCAGATTTCTTTCTTTTTCCACACGAAATTTACCTTTTTTTTTTCTCCTCTTGAGCACACATAATAGTTCAGCATCAGTTTAAACAGAATGCACCTACTTCCAACAAATTTAATCACAGTGCACATTGGCACAGTATAAATCAACTTCTCCCATAGGAGTGCGCAAATCCCGTCAGGCACAACACATGCCAGAGGGCAAATAATTGAAAATACAGCAACTGGAAAGAGGATTTTAAGTATAGAGCTGTTTCAGATTCCACACAAAATGGTTGAGAAATGATGCATGCATCAAGTTTACAGAAAGGGGAAAAACGTCTGCGCTGAGGGCAGAGTTTTCAAGTTTCTTTACATGCAACATAGGAATACTGTTAAGGCATAACAAATACTGCCTTATGCTATGAATGCAAGATTTTTATTCCTCAAGCACACAAGGAAACCAAACCAAAGCTCATCTTTGTTGAGTGCACGTCCTAAACAAAAAGCTGTGATCCAAAGGCACCTTTAACTCCTGCTGGGTTTTAAGACAGAGTGATGATCCCCCACCGATTCCAGAAGAAAAGCAGTGAAGCGCTTTCCTTGGAAGGCAACAAGCTGTGGGTTCTGAAAGGAAAGAGGCAAATTCCAGTTTCCCTCAGAAAAATCTGAATATGGTGCTGACATCCTTCAGAAGAGCAGCGTTTTTTTAGAATTTCCTGTTCTCTAAACTACCCTACTGCTTAGCTCACCACTTAATTTTTTGCTTTCACTCTGAATACCCTTTTAAGTCATTGTCAGGACTGAGGATGCAACTGGAGTCTAGAAACCCAAGAGCTCACTGAAGCTAATACTTTTCTGGGGACCTGGTTCTCTGAGTATCTCACACCAAAGAGGTTTCAAAAATTGAAAAGTTTACCAGAAATACATCCAATAATTCTAAACACTCACTGAGAATGAAGGAGAGAAGAATTTTCAACCAAGGGTGATACAACCTTGTCGTAAGATCATTCTATAAAAAAAAAGTTTAAATTACTTTTTTATAATCCTAAGAAATTACATTAACTGCAGAAAACCTGTGTGACCTCTACACTACACATGGAGGTAGGATTACAACCATCTGTGTCCTTCTACACAGGAACTTGTTTTTATCATAACTATATGGTCTTAAGGAATTCCTTCCCTAAATACACTTCAAATGAAAGCATGTGTTGGAATTCTTTGCTGTCCACTTCAAACCATCAGATCAGTCCTACAATGGCATGTAAACATGATCTCTAGGAAGGGAGGGAAACAAAAAACAATGCTTTTAACATCTTTTAAAACAAACACACACACAAAACCCAGTTTCTCTCTTAAGCTAATGGCAACATAATGTACTTTACTAATGTTATATTCTATGTATCTCCATAGCATAACCTCCGAATGCCAAGACTTATAAGAATTGAATAGCAACTGTACTCAAACACTTTAAAGACTTAATTTCAGCAAAAGGATGCATTATTCTATCAGCAACAAGAATATAACACATTGTTTCATATTTGGCATTTTCATTCATGTTGTGTTTACTGGATTTTATGTAATATAAATATTTAAGACTGTACAATGTGAGAGACATTTTAAAGTATTTAATTATAGCAGGTCATAACTATGCATATTCTGACAATACAAACATTTCACATGCTACAAATCCCTTTATCATTCCAGTGTCCACAAATAAAAATGAAAATTGTTCACTGGAGAATGGATTAAGCCAAGGAAACCAGCAGATTCACATGTTACACACTGTTTTTGCTGCTTGAGTTAACACTCCAGTATGCAATCTTTTTTAATTCTCTTAATGTTCCTCAGTACAGTGCTTACTCATTTTGTTATAAAATAGTTCATAATAAATTTGAAGGAAACTGAACAAACTACAACAAGCTCAGTAAAAAGGCAACTGGAAATATTTAACTGGATGCAGGATTCAGACAACTGAAGTGTTACCAAAAAAGAAAGATTAGAGAAAAAACTAATCACTACAATAAAGTTTTTTCTAAATTCAATCAACTCTCAATAAAAGTCCACAATTCAGTAGAGCTTCTCTGAAATTCCAGGCCTAAACTGCCATCTAGGGATAATAAAAACCTGACCTCAATCATAAAAAAAGCAAATCTTGCCATAAGACACAAAACAATTTCCCATATGCAGGGATTACTATCTGCACTTTACAAAAAAAAGAACATGCCCAAGCAGACCTATTTTTAGCTCTGTATTTAAATTAACATCTTGCTTTACTAAATCTAAAATGCTTGTTCCCCCTCTGTGTGCAGTCAGTCATAGATGTGGAGAAACACTAAAGATTTGCTTTCTTTCTATAGTCAATGAGCAGGATCTATTTTCTAGGAATAAATTAGGCTACACAAGTACTGCTGCTTTTAAAGGCGGAACAAAAAGTCAACTAAAGAAAGAACCCTCAAACCCAACCCAACATCAGCCTAACAACTAACATATCAGTTACAGAACATGGACTGCCTTGGTGACCCAAACCATCAACAATCTGTTAATACCCAGTACTCCAGAGTTTGAACAAGGAGACAGTTTAGGGACGTGTGTGCCCCTCTTCATCTACCCTCCACAAACCCTACAGCTCTCAGGCAATCCAAGCTTCCTTTAAGGCAGGATCAGTTGGCACAAGCAGCCCTTCGTGCTGAAGGCTGCACTCTTCTCAAGGCCTCACAGAGAGCAGAACCCCATGCCTCACCACAGCCCTGCTTTTCCCAAGTTTGGGAGGCTCACTGACCCCATACACAAAGCCACTTTGCAGGACAGGAAGGAGAGGGGAGCGTGCCCCCTTCCAGCTCTTCTCTTGTCCATGCTCAGGAAGAGTGGCTGTAAGGAGAGAGGTGTAAGACCAGTACTGTGAGTATCCAAGTATCACTTCTGTGTCAACACATCATTTTGTTCCTACCCACATGCAGAACCAGGCAGTGCACAACTGACTGACAAACCACAGCTTTCCCTGGCACCTACACAGCTTTCTACTCCACTTCCAAGTTACACACTGAAAACAAACAGCCAACAAACTGAAGAGGAGGGGGGGGAAAAAACTCCAAAATACCTCCATTTTCTTTGTTCCTTCTGATTCTCTGTTAAGAAGGGAAGTGTTCAGGACTTTCTAGCCACTGTAGATTTACCACAGCTTTACTGCAGGTCCTGCTTCTTTTGTTAACACTGACTGCTGCAATGAGCTGAACAAGTTCACTATCAATCTGTCATCTGCTCCAGTGTGAGAACACAATGTCTTGACAAATATCTTTTTTTTTCTGTTCTGTCTTAATTCTATACACACTTGCAGTATTTGTATGAAACAGACTGTACCATTATAAGCTTGTTTCCAGTAAAGTCCCCAGTGTCTCACAAAGAGAAGGCTGGGTAGGTTTCACTTCATACTAATTGTGGACTTAAGTTTCCTCACCAAAATGAGGGAATGGCACACGGCATGGTCATGTGTAGAGCAGGCAGCAGCTAACTGCTCCCCCATCTTCTCACAGCTCTTTTACAGCCTGGTCTCACAGGAGGGAGGCTGGCTGCCAACCACGGCCGGGAGACAGACACCGTGCTTCAAGTCTGCATTACTGCTGATTCAGGTCAGCCTCTCCTGAAGCTGTCGTACCAAGTGCACTTACAGAGGTTTGGTTCATGTTGTGCAACCATCTTTAGGTGTATGCGCTCTGTTTCTTTTACGATGCAAAGAAAAAAATATGTCTAAACAATAAAAAGCTAAACATGAGCTCTCCAAGAATGCACCTAATATATTTCAGCCTCATATTGGTGTTCATTCCACAAGACCAGACTACACCTTGTTCAAAATAAAACACTAAGCCCTGAAACACACATGCCCTGGGCCTCAGGTCACCAAACCCAAAGGGTTTTGTCTACAGATCAGCTCCATGCTGCTTGCTAATGTAGACAAAGACTATAAGAACTTGAACCTTGTTGTTCTACCCCCTTCCCAACGGCAGTAAGTGAAAAATAAAGTAGAGTAGAATTACCATCAAGGCCTAACAAGAGCTTTCCCACTATGAAAGCCCATTTCCTGTACAAGAAATTCAAAAGTTTTATTTACATATTAGAATAGCAAGCACAGCAAAGGCAAAACCAAGCATCTCAAACTTTCAGTTTAGAATTCTGAATTGTTTAAAAACCACATCAAAGTATAGATCAAAAAGGACTAATGTATAGGTCAGTCACATGGGGTCAAAGTAATCTGTCTGTTTAAAACTCAGATACTAAATTTTGATTTAGACATAGTTTGAAGGAGATTGATATTGCTTTCACTGAGATGGTGGTCTTAGAATGAGAAGCAACAACATTTGGGGACAGTATGTTATACATACTGGCTTTGTATACACAGTGTAAATAAACAGAACTTGGTAAAACTCAAAGCCACAAAACAGATTAAGCACAAGCCTCAGGAACTGGTTGTGACCAGAAAACCACCAAGAAGCACAGCTGCAAACATTTGAAGTACTCGGTTCTGATGATGAAAAGTACAGTTCTCCTGAATACCACCTTCAAAGAGCTGAACTGAAGACAGAAAAAGAGTAGATTCTGAGCAACCCATAATAAAATGTTTAGTGATGCAGAGTTTTACATCTAAACTGGAGGACTCACGTATATTTCTAAGTTTCCAGGTCTGGATCCCAACCCTATTCCAGGACAAGACATAAGCATGCCATCTTTCCCTCCCCTTCCCCAAGAAATTCAGAAGCACAAGCTGGAAGCAACTTAGGGCACACCCCATCCAGGCGATCTAGAGCCACTGGTCACACTGTCAAGTGTCCGTGTCCCGAAGGAGATACAAAACTGTAGCATGCTTACTCAGCCACACCAAGAAGTGCAGCTCTGGAAATTTAGGGAGGAGGTGGCTCAAATTGAACAGCAGCACACAAGCAGAGGCCAAGCAGATTAAGAAATTGAACAAAGAGGACCCTTCCTGGGGGCAAGTATTCGCACAACTTTCTAGTCTCCTGCCTCTACAGCAGCAAGAATCTACTGCTGTGTATTTTCATATTCTGAAAAATAAATTAAACCTCTGTAACATCTTTATTTAACATTGAGTCAGGCAGTATTTTTTAAAAGAGAATTAGCAAGATAATATTTTAATACAAAGAAAAAGCCAACAGACCGCTTTCTTATTTTCTGATGACCTTCACAAGGTGCCCAAGCACAAGACAGACAGCTCATGATCAAACTCCTAGAATTCAGTCCAGTTCCAACACCAAAGTCGGAACTAGCCCTATGCATGGAATATATGCATGCAAACACACAACTCCTTCAGCTAAGAAAGACTTGATACCCTTTTAATCTTAATTGACCATGATGGCATACCTGGGTTCTACATAGACAGCAATTTCTCTCCCTATAGGAAATCTACTCTAAATGTGTTCCTACAAAATCCACTTCCTCACCTCTTTGCCCTATGAGCCTTTCTTACACCTCTGCAGTAAGGAACTAATGCCATTAAAAACTGCTGGCTCGCTCCTTCCTATTTTTTAACCATCCAGTTTACATTGAGAACGCTCACAAACAACTGCTATTAATACTCCACACAAAACATATTATACATTTTACAAGGGGTTTACTACTACAACAAGGTGTTTCTTCTCATTTATCTAAGATATCAGATTCTGCATACAATAGGTAATTTTCTCTTACGTTCCCAACATGAAAAACAGCTCCTTGTACCATTAAGCAAACAAAACCAGAACAAACAGAAGAGGACATTTTGTAGAAGTAGTGTTAACTAACAGAAATTTAGTAGTAAGTAACGAAGTAGGAGACAGCAGATTTCAACAGGATAAACATGCATTTAGGTGGTGGGAACTCCTGATTTCCAGCACAGACCTTCCTGACAGTTGTTATAACTTGTCCAAAACAACATTTAACCTATGGTTTAATTTCCATAAATGAAATAATAAAACCCCCACAGTCTAAGCTTTACTTGCCTTACAGACATGTTACAGAGCTAATTAAAGTTTCTATAAAGCTCTGTTATGCAACAAGTACTAACAAAACATAGTGTCTCCAGCCTTGGTGGTATCCCATTATTGCACTTGCACAGATTATAACCTATGATAACTATGACTGGAAGACAATCCTTGTCCTAAACCCTTTCACGTGCTTCTGACCTTCCAAGATGTTTACTGTTGTGGTTCAATTTTTCCCACCTTTGTCTTTACCCAAAGGTGGATGTTCTGAAACCTTCAAAAAGGTTGGTTTCGATTGTTAAGCATCATATGCCCAGCATAAAGCAATTTAGAATACTTTTAACACTGAGCGTTATCATTTCATCTTTTTAATTAGAATGATGCATAATTTAAGTTGCTCTGAGTTTGAAAAAAGTTCTCAAAACTTTACACTGTAAAACTGAAGTATTAGGGACAGAGCAGGGGGAAAACCCTACATGGAAATTGGATATGGTAGGCACTCTCATACAGTTTACAGAAAGACAGAAGCTCACCTTCTGAGGACTGTCAGGCTTCCAAGACTACATGAACAAATGTAAACACAACAGGCAGTTCAGCTTCAGACTAAAATTTAAATAAAAGGACTTGCAAAATTCCCTTGCCTCCTCCATACAGATGCTGCCCTCTGACCTGCACAGAAACATTTCAAACACCCCCCGTTGCTGCTACTGAGGGAAAAGTGATGTGGCTGCCACTGCTCCCAGCCAGACTGCCACCCGCCCGGACAGAAGTCACCCAAGGGAACAGCAGTGTGAGAAAGCAGGGCTAGCAAACACCACCAAGCAAGGCAAAGGGAAGGGAAGGTGGCCTGGCTGCAAGGCCAGACCTCCACCCTTCACCCCCTGTTTCTGAGGGTTCCAGGCAGGCTTATTCATGCAGGTGCAGCAGAGCAGAAACACATGCTGCTTGTTCCAGCCTGGGATTACACCTGAGCTAATAAACCTCGCTGATCAGAGCTGGCTCTCAGCACTCTGGTTCTGGAAGCATGATGTAGACAAATGGAAGTTGGCTCTGGAAAGAGCCAGTATGGGTCTGGGGTTTATTAACTCAGGCTTTGCACCATGCAAAAGAACAAAATCTGGCCCTAGAGACTAAATAGCTTATTAAAGTGATACTGAGCCTAAACTAATAAACCCTGACAGAATCAAACTGACTTTGCATCAAGTCAGCTCAGGTGTGCCAGTATCTGTGGCACAGTTAATCCACTGCTGCAATAAGCCACTCAAAACCAACAGAGCCTGCTATCTGAATTTTAAAAACTCACTTGTAAATTTACAGGAAACAAAGGGGTTAACCGTTGTTCAGTTATAGATTTTCTTTTCTTCTGAAAAGAACATCAGGAGCTTCCAGAAAAGGTGATAGCTGGCTTTTATGACTGTGAGACTAATCTTCCATAGCTGAATCAAGTCAATGCTATCTCATGGTTTGCCTAAGTTACAAAACAGACAACTTCAGTACATTCAGTGCTTCTCTCGGCCTGCCAAGAGAGGGGTGAAACTGAGAAAATCCAAGCCAAGTGTATTATACCACTGCTAGGAGGAATTAGAGTAGCATCAGAGTGGGGAATAAAAATATTTAATGCTAAGGAGAGCCTAATATCAGAGGCACAAAATGCCTCCACCTTTCTTTCTTTTAACTTTGTCTCTGCTACTCCACTCCTCCAGTAACTGGATAAACTAGCCAAGTAATTAATGGATTTAAATTAAATTCTACACAGCTATCCCATAAAAATCCAATTGTCTTAGTCCCTACTGAAGACTCTAAAAAAAAAGGGAATCAAAAAGAAAAGACAAATGATAATCAGAGAAGTGAAAAAGACAAAATATAAAGGACAAAAAGCAAAGAAAATTACTTAATTTGCAAACAAAAAAGTTGCCTGGAAATGAAAGTTACTAGAAGACAGAGAAAAAGACATTAAAAAACCCCAAAACATCATTTGAGTTTTGTTCAAAATAGTGAAAATAAAATTGCTTGACAGTAGCACAGTTAAAATACATAATGTCATGAAATTTCTAAGAGGTCTTTTCCGTTTTGATTAGTCTTTAAGCTAAGATAAGTTTTCATTAAGCTCTGCAGTTAGCCTCAAAATACCACTGTAAGCTGAAGGAAAACATTCTAGTACTCGTAAGGTGTTAAGCAAAACGTGACTAACCTAACACAGCGGCAAGTGTTTGAAAATGTTAATTTAGAATAATATCTTAAATATGTGTCTAAATTAGTAGGGAAATTGTAAAGTTTTGTCTTTAACTACTGTCAAAAAATCTTTGCTTCTTAGCAACAGGTCCACGCAGGTCAAAGGTACTTAACCTTAGTCAGGAATACAAAAGTGATTGCTCCCTATTGTGAAAAATCCCACACAGAGACAAAAGCCATTGGGGAAAAAATAAATCTTGAAAGCATTGTTTACTCCAACTCTCTCAGGGACAGCAATCTGTCCTGCTGAACTACAGCAACATTCCCAGATCTGCCCAATCTCAGTGATACTTACAGGAATTTCCTGAAGATGTATGCCCTTCCAGTCTTTCCTGATCTCATGACTTCACTCCAGTTTAGCCATTTGCAATCATTCTGAATCTTGCCTAAAGTAGCAGAAATTGTTCTGCTTTCCCGTTGGAAAGAACAACCAGAGCATAGCAGGATTGACTCAATCAGTGTTATTTTATGCACACATTTTGTGTTTCTAGTTATCCCAGTAAAGGTACATCACTCTACCCTCACCAAATCCACTTCTTTCAGGTTGTTCAGTACTTCAAAAATTCCATGTGGTAAGCACAGGATGATTCATGTGTCATAGGGACAGTGTGGGTAGATAGCAATTCCTTGCTCCCCACCTGTGCTCCTCTGATAGATTCTTCACCCTGTTAAGCCCCCCATTCTAAAAACTCCTAAAAGCCAAGAAGTCATGGGGAGGGGATGTTCATGAAGCCTCCACAAACCTCTCTCCAAAACTGTCGCTATCTGTGTTAAGAATAAAGGCAAGAGACACCCACTATTCAGCCTTTAGCAAAGGCGAAGGTTAGGAAGGAGGGATTTAAGGATGGAAAGAGTGTTAGATCTGTCCTGTGGGTTCTGTAGCTTAGCCAGCACCTCTTTCCCACAGACGATCCCAGCATCCACCACCTCGTCAGGTGCCAGCGTGCTCCCCTCGGGTCCCACCACACGCCCCTCCCCGACCGCACGGCTACTCACGTTTGATGCAGCGCTGGGAGCCCGTGGCCTTGCTCCAGCCGTGGCAGCACTGCCCCCCGCATACATTGACCCTGCGGGAACAGCAAATAAGGACCAGTGTCCGGCGGGGCACCCCTGCTCCCCATCCCGAGCCGGGCCGCGGGGCGGGCGCTGGGCCGGGGAGACAAAAGGCGGGAAGAACGAAACCTCCCCATTAAACTCGACGCCTCACGCCGGGCGCGGGGCCGCCGCGGACTCCCGGGATGGGGGGAGCTGGCCCCGCGCCCGGCCTCACGTGCCGCGGATGTTCCGCGCCCACGGCGGGCGCGCCGGACACCGGGGCCGGACAGGTAACGCGCGGTGCCCCCGGAGCCCGGGACAGCCCCCCGCCCTCTACCCCCTCCCGAGGGGGCGACAGCGGCCGCGGTGGAGATGCTGGCGGTGGTCGGGAGCTGCGGTGGCGGAGCGGGGGACGTGCGGGACGGGAGGGCGCCTTACCCCGGCAGCGGCGGCAGCTGGTGCTTCTGGCGGAGGGGCAGGGCGGCGCTGCTGTTGCCGTGGGGGCCCGGCGGTGCCTTGAGCCGCGGGCTGAAGCGGGCCGGCTTGGCGAAGGAGGAGGCGTGAGCGGCGGAGTTGGGGTGGACCTGGCCGGCGGGGCCCAAGCGGAGCTGGACGGCGGCGCTGCCCGGCTTGCTCATCCGCCGGGTCCGCTCCGGGGGGCCGCCGCCGCCACCGTAGCGCGTGTTCAGCTGCACATTGAACGTGCGCTGCTGCTGCTCCCCCCCGAGGAGGGTCGGGCGCTGCTGCCGGCTGCCAGAGGAGCTCCCCCGGCCGGGCTGCAGGACGTACGTGATCCTCCTTAGCCTGCCCTTTTCGGAAGCTGCGAGCCCTGGTGACAAAAGTGCACAGGCAGCGAGGAGGAGGAAGAAGCCCCATCTGATCCGACCCATTTCCACAGCGGGAGCCCCTGCAGCCGGCGAACTTCGCGGACTCGCGGTGCAAGGATTTCCTCTCCGCCAAAGGACGCGTGTGCGTGAGACCTGCGCCCGGGGCGCGGATCCCGCCTCCGCTCGCAGCCCCCCAACCTGCTCCGGGCGGGGGGAGAAGGAAAAAAGCCTCAGGGTCCTCCCGCCCGCCCCCCAAACTGTTAGGAAAGTTCAGCAAACACTTCGCCCCGTAGAGCAGGAAAACATCGTTGGAAGAAAGGAAGCGGCGGGTGTGAGTCGAGCTGCGAGCCGGAGCGGGAAGGGAGGAGGAGCAGCAGGGGAAGGGTGTTTGCTGGAGGGGGGTGGTCGCAATGGAGAGCAGATGTCTCGGTTGCCGGAGCTGCCAGGGGTCTGCCTGCGTGTGTAAGAAACGGCCCTCGAGCCGGTGCGGGCTGTTCCGAAGCCCCTCTTTAAGAGTTTCTCCGCGAGTGAGCGTGTGCGGAGGGGAGGGGGCGGGCGGAGGGTGCCCCTGCCCCGGTGCCGGCCCCGCGCAGCCAATCTGGGGCCGCCGTGACGTCAGGGGCGCTCCCGGGGCGCGGGGAGGGGGCCCGGCCGGGGCCAGGTGACCGCGGGTGGGGAGGCGGCGGCCGCGGGCTCCGGGCTCCGGAGCCTGCGCCGCGCAGCGAGCCGCGGAAATACCTGCTTGAACCTGCGGGCGCCGACTTGCCGTCTGCCCGGGACCCGGCCCGCGCAGCTGTCCGAGCTGCTGGGGCAGCGTACCTGTACTTCGGCAACAGCTGAACCTTTCTGTTGTATTTCAATGGAGGTGAGGCTTTAAAGCCCCCAAAACGTAATATATATGCTTCGCACTGTAGGTCGGGACTCAATCAAAACGCTTACACGCGTTAAAGGTAAGCACATTCCTCCGTCTCAGCCTGATGAGAGCCAGAGGTTGCTGTTAGCAAAGCCTTAGCCGGATTAGGAGGGACTGTATTGTTCCTTGTTTTTCTTTATGTTCATAAAGCGGTATGTATTAGTAAAGAATGAAGTACAAACCACAACTGTACACTTGTAATTAACGTATAAGCAAAACTGCCCACGTTTTCTCTAGTGTGTCTTAACCAATCTCATCCTGTAGCACTGTAAACAAAAAAACAAAGTTCACAAAATAACCCGAAGGTTGCATCTTTTAAAATACTCAAAAGCTGATGTGTCCTAGTTCTTTCCAAGAAACTTTGTGGAGAATCAGTTTGCAAATCCAATAGCTTGGAATTCAGGTCCTCCTCCCAGGGTTCTCCTCTGCTCTTTTCCAAAGCTTTAAGGACACTGACCCCGGCTCCAAACTGATGAGATTTTGCTCTTAAATGCTCTTGGCATAGCCACACAGCCGGCAAGGGGAGCAGGAGGGTTTTACGTTGACTCGATTCTAGGCAAAAGCCAGTGTTAGAAGCACGACGGTCCCTTCCTCTTTAGTTCTCATCTATTTAAAACTGCTCAAAAATAAATAGATGCTTTAAATAGATGAGAGGCTTCTGTGCCTCCAGTGGTCTGAGTTGAAACCCAGTGTTTGAAAAGAAAATGCCACAACTACTTGAGTATTCTAAATCCACAGTGGGTTAAATGAGAATGAAACTCTGTGGTGCTTCAGAGAAAAACTGAGATAAAGTTTCAGAGCCCCCGTTTGAAGTTAACTGGGAAGTTAACTGTGAGACCACTGCCTCTTCTCATAGCAAACATAGGCATCTATTGTCTTTTTAACTTGGAAGACGTTCCCAGCAAGTGAAATGTTCAGCCTTCCAAAAGCTAATTACTGTGAATCTCAACTATGCTAACTGTTTTTACAGTATTTAGGGAACACAAAAACACCTTGAAACCAGTGTGGGGAGGTGAGGACTGAGTAAGTGGAGAGAAACTGACGTGGTACTCAGGATTGTTGCTCTGCACAAGGCCGCTGTCCTTCAGAAGTTTTCCAGAATGAGATCACAACTCTGTGTGTGGCTGGGTTTGTTGAACAGAGGGCAAAAACTGCATCATTCCACAGCAGAAGCCAGTTGATTTTAAGAAATGTGAGATTTAAGTCATGTCAAGCAGGGGCAAATGTGGTGTATTACTGGCTACTGTACAGCAAATGGTAAGGAACCTCAAGGGAAATATATCCACAAAGGTGGATGCCTTGCACAGAATGGCTGAGGTATAAAAACATTCTTGAAAAAATATTTAGTGTTATCTGAAATTAATTGCTAGAGGTCAAGCACTCCTCACAAATTTACATAGCAGATCTGATTTTCAGTGTTCTGTTGTTTGTTTGTTTGGTTTTTTTCCCTCTAGCAATGAAATCTACACTTTTCCACTTGTCTGCTATCTGGTTTTGCTTCCTCCCTCGCTCCCCTTCCTTCTTCTCCACAAGGTCTTGGATGTTAGAGATCAGGTTTGGCTGCAGTAACACATCAGATTGGCTGCATACGTTTTGACAGCTAAAAGAGGACTTCAGTGAACCACCACTGCAGACTAAATCTCAGCTCAAAATTTCTTTACATGTAGAAGTTTCTGCTTCTAAAGGACAAGAAGTTCATCCAGCACAAAACAGCCAGATGCTGGCCTTTTAAAATCAAGCCAGGTGACTACTAATGTTCTGAGGATTCTTTAGTAAATGGTGTCACTGCTTGTGGGAAACGTGCTCTGGCTTTCTCCCCAGCTCCCGTGGAAAAGACACTGACTTGGGTTAGCAGGGACAAACAGGAATTAGTATCTCATACCACCTTTCAGGCACAGCTCTGGTTTTGAAGAAGAGTGGGGAAAGCAGTTTGCACTGCTTCTGTTCTTGTCCCCTGTGGTTTGTGACTAAAGGGTGGACATAAGGGACATAAAGTTCCTTAGTCTGTACACCACCCACCAGAGGGACAGACCTCTGGATACTCTGCTGTAAGGGTGATGCTGAGGCTCAGAAGGGCAGAGCTGGCTGGAAGACTGGGAGCAGGACAGATGCAGGAGGCAAAACTGCTGCCCTGATGAGGTGGCATGACTGCTTCAATATGTAAAGGCTTAATGGACGGGGAGAAGCCAATTTGTGAGTATCTATAAGAAGAACTGAAATAGCATTATTTAAACCAAAATAAAGAGAAGAACTAAACTGTCGTATATGTTTTTGCTCAAGTCTCATGACTTTGGGGTCAGTCCCATGAGCTGAATGAGGAAGGACAATTGTTTTGAGCTGTCAAAGCTGGCAGCACTCATACCTCCACCGTTCTCTTCATCAAACACCTGTGTCCCATGGAGGATGTGTTTGGAGAGTAGGCTGACAGGGCAACGCAGGGAGCTTTGCAGGATGCTTCAGTGAGCATGAGCAGTTAGGCTGAGGGTGAAGTCACCTGAGCACAGGTGATTGCTGGGCCAGCAATAAGCACCACAGTGCCACCACATCTCCCTGTGACTTGATGTCCACATCAGCCAGGCAGTAAGTTGAATGATCAGCAATGCCTGATGTGTCCAGCTATGGGGTCAGTAAAAGGCTCTGGTGATCTTGTCGATCCACCAGGCAGCAAGTCTTGGCTTGTAAGGAAAGCTGGGTTGGGAGCTCACATTTAACATTAGAGTTTGACAAGGCTAAATGCTGTATTTAGCCTCAATTTTGGCTATTTAAGAAAACTTTTACAGTATTGTAGCTCCATTAGTTTCAGTAGTATTACTTCAAACTTCTTTTGAGCTAAAAGAGGAAAAGCAGTCTATAATTTCTTGTAAGCTGAGAATCAGCTGGAGACCTGTATTTGCTCTTTTCCTTTTCTGTACTATGCAATTATCTGAAAAAAGTCCTGTATTTTGCAGTCTAAATTACATCTTTAGCCATAGCTCTGTACAGGTAACATGACTCTAATGTGGAGAGTATTTCTTTTGAACAAAAGAAAACAGCCTAGTCTAACTGTCATCAGAGTAGGAAAAAGAAATAATTGGTGTTTATTATGTCACTGAAGTATATAGCACATGTGACTCTGAATACATATGTGATTTGCAGAGTAAGACCAAGTGTCATTTCTGCCTGCTATTTTTCAAACAGAACTGTACCTTCCAACCCTGATTGTTGTTTGTTCCTTCAGGCAGAAACTGCAATTACACTACAGTTTGTACTAATATCCTGAGGCCTCAACTGTTCCTGAGTGTTACCACAGCATAAATATTAATAATGTTTCACAAAAGGACAAGTCCTGCTCACTCTATTCATGTAAGGCACTTCACACTCACTTCCAAGGAACTCATATAGTCAGACTAGGCCTGGATGGATGTGTGAGGCTTTGGAAGGAAGCAGCTGAGCTGTATCACTGTATCCATTCACTACTGGTGACCTTCGTTGTGGTTTGGAGATCTCTAATGACCATACTTGGCACATCCCAGTAATTCCAGACCCACACTACGTTACCTTGGGGAACCAACCTTCTGCCTCCCCCTTCTTGGATTTGCTGAATCCCAGATGCATGAATGTGCCTTCTCAAACATCTTCTCTGAAAGAATCATCTCCCAAGGCCACAGTGCCACTGCAATCAGGGCTCTGCTGCAATCAGGGCTCAGGCACCGTACACACAGCCCAGGCAATACATCCTGCCAGCTCTTCTGGCTGGAGTCACGTGGTCCTGAAGCAGACTAGCTTTTCAGGGGTCAAGGAACTTTTCTGATGAGCTTGGTCCATGATGTGATCTCACATCTTGGAGCAGTACAGATCCTGTGTGGCACTCAGTTTCTGAAGCAGACAGATTAGCATGCAGATATTCCAGAGCCACAAGTCTGGATGGGAAAAGAAAACAAAGTAATGATAGTGGGGGTAGGAGTCATCATTCCCACTCTGACTACTATCAAAAGAGATTGCAATAGGGACTTCCTTTTTCCTTGCATTAAGTCACACTGAAAGGTGGATCGTTTTTGCAGAAGTCAGGTGCCAGTCTGTCACCGCTCACCACCACCATATCCAACAAAATGCACACTTAAGGCAAGTAGGAGTAGGCTTCTTTATAAGTTACTGACAATAGCTGTAGTAAATAAATAGTAAAAGAAATTGTGTGGATTTGTACAGTCTTAAATTCCATTTTACCAAACTAGCAGAAATCCCTTCTAGAATATTTGGCAGTTTCACAGTCATCCTTACATATGGAAAATAACTGATTCAGAAATACAAGATTTTTTTTGAGATATGAAAATATCCACACTGTGCTGCTGCAATTATTCTTCCCCTCAAGGAAATAAATATATTTTGTCTACAAAACAATTAAAATATCTATAGAACTTTTTTATTACACTACAATCCTAAGTACACTGAAAATAAATAAACTGCAGAGGAAATTAGGTGGAAAGGACCACAAAAATAAGAAAATACATACAATTATTTCACTTTACCTTAGGACAAGACATGTTTAAACTAACATATTATTCACAAAAGCAAAGTAAATATTATAACTAATATTTGAAAGCTCTCACAGCGTGACTATGTTGTATGCCAAGAATACTAACCTCTACAAAAATAAACTTCAGCGGTGGACCCTGATTTTTCAGTGTTGCACCGTGTGCTGCTCAGACTTGTGAAAGCTGAAGGAAAAATAGTCTCTGTAAAATAAAGCTGCTTCTGACTGCAATTAGCATTGAAGAATGTCTTAAAGTTTTCATAATTGTACATAATCCAGGCAGACCAGCAAATGAGTGGAAGTGAAGCAGACAGAAGCAGTATGAAACTATGGAAAGAGGAGCCGTGGCTCATGGGAACACCAGCCATGATTACCCCTGCAGCAGCTGCTGAATAACCTGAAAGGTAATGTTTTCACAGCCTTCTCTGTGTTTGGTCTCCCCTCTGACAGCCTGGGATGAAGTTGGGTGGACAGCTTGGGTATCCACTGTCCAGTTTAACCTTGCCTTGCATGTCACATAGACAAGAACCCAGCCTTGTTCAGCGCCTGAGCTTGACTGTCAGGGTAAAAAACTGTTTAAAGGCCAGCTGGGCACATGGAACAGCAGATCCTGGCTCCATGAATTAAAAAAAGGGCAGAATACTACTTCTAATGATGCACTTGGAGCAGCTCCCAGAACACCAATGTTAGAGGTTGGGAGTGTGTGTATAGGTTCTCTGTCTGCTGCTCTTTCAAGGTTTCAAGGTTTGTGGTGGAAGGTGACGAAATGAAAATTACAAGCTTTTTTTTTTTTTTCCATTTTTTAAAATGCTGGGCTTTCATTTCCATCACTTTTCCTCTAATAGCAAGATGTGTCTGCAGAGATGTTTAATGTCAGTCTGCAGCATGTCTGGGTTTTGTATCAGGATGCTTGAACACTGACCCTGGTCTGAGCAGAAGGACCTTTGAGGGTCCCCTCCACCCTTAATTACCATTTGCATCTGCGATGAGGTGTGGCATCATGCCTAACAAGCAGCCTCAGGTGCAAACAGGCACAGCTGCCACCCATTTTGGTCAGAAACCAGTTTCAAGAAAGCAAGCCTGCAGGGTAATAATGTAGAAGACTTCCTGGTGTAGGCTACAGGTGAGAAGGAGATTGAGGACTGGAAGAGCTAGGACATGCCAGAAGGGATGAGCAGACCCCAGGAAAAGGCTAAACACCTGGGCTTACAGATGATGCCAGGCACAGTCTGAACTGATCTTTCCACTAGGCAGGTTGTAACATAATAATACTGTAAAGAGACACACCAGCCCAGCACCTGCATTCAGAAAATACAAATTCGGTCTGGCCTTATAGCAAAGAGGCTTAGCCGAGGAGGGCCTGGTAGGGGCTGACTGCAGCAGATAATCAAAACATAGTCTCTAATTAGCCAGATCAAAGTGATGTGAGCGACTACTTGACTAGAATCTGTCTCAGGTTATAGTCAGTTTTGCAGTGTTCACTTGAGCCTAAGAAAAAAAGAAAAGGCATGATTATGAAAATCATACATTTTTATCTCCCCTTAACAGCTGTATTCGAAACAAGTCTCTATAACCGTCAGATCGTTTCAAACCTGTCATCGTAATTTGCCGCGCTTCCCTAAAGCAGCAGCCGAGGGATCTAAACAGCAGAGGGCTTGTGGTCGGTCCCCGTGCTGCCGGCAGAGCCTGCCGTGCCGGCCGGCCCGTGAGCCGCAGCTCCTCCCTGCCGGCCCCGGAGCCCCCTGAGGGGCAGCCCGGGCCTTCCGTCCCTCCCTTCTGCCAGCAGGCCCCGGCCCCGGCGCTGTGCCCGGCCCCGGCGCTGTGCCCTGCCCCGGCGGAGGCGCGCTGGTGGCTCTGGGCGAGCCTTCGGCGCACAAAAGCAGGCGGGCCCCGAAGCTGCACATCTGCAGGCTGCTCTGTTAGAACGCACAGATCTGCAGGGCACATCGCATACGGATCACATGTAGGATCGCATATAGGATCACATGCGGCACACGCGGGCAGCAAGCAGAGAGTCTTTGAGGTCTACACGTCAGCATTCCTAGCAGAAAATAAAACCGAGTCTGAAGGATGTGCCGCAGCGCTAAAGAACCTGTCTGTGAGTGAGATTCTTGTTTGAATCGCATGTAGGTGGGCTGTAATGAGAAGAACCATTATCTGTCCCGACAGGGTCATCCAGGAAAACATGCATTTGTAGCGTGAAGTTTCAGTTCATGCAGCCCTTTTTTTCTCATTTTGGTTGTGTCGACTTTTAGCCAGCAGCACACAAAAAATTCAAATTCTCTAGATTAAGGATCGTAGTGTTTTGTTCATATTACAGTTTAAAATCCTATGAAGAAAAAAGAAAAGTAAGCAGATTCCTATCCTTTTCTTCCAAAACAAATGTAGCATTTTCAAGGACCACAGTTTTGACCCATCAGCGTACGTACAATCTTGAACTGAAAAGAAGTAATCTGAAGACAGAAGGAATGATCTACCTCTGCACAGAAGCTTCTCATCTGTTCCTGTTCAAACCACATTGATGTCCATCTCTGACCTAAAATCAAGTAGTACCTTTACTCCTTCAAAGCTGAACTCACCTGTGCTGCCCCTCTTTTTCTGTGGGGTTGTAGCTATGGCTGACAAGGATCAAGATCCTGCTCCAGGACTGTAAGTTTGATGATTTCCAGAGTTGATTTAAAGGCAACTGCAATTATGAAAATCAGAAATTATGACTGCCAACAATTTATATTGAGAGAAAACCTGAATGAAGGCCATATGTAAATTCTTAGCACTGACTGGCAAAAACACCAGAGTTTTTTTTGAGTGTTTGCCAATTTTGTGAAGGATAGAATACACAACATTTTTAGGGTCTGCAGGAATCTCTTGTGATTCTTTACAGTTCAACTCATCAAGTACTGAAATTTTCATCTTCAGTGTTTCAGCATTTAAAGCAGCTTTTCCAAGCCAAAATTGTACAGCTCTTCAGTCTTCTCTTGTCATTATTAATATCATGTATCTTTCAAAGACTAGAATAGATTTATACTAATTGATTTAGCTCTTCTCAAAGATAGGACTAATAAATTGGACTTTCACACCTGCTACCTTTTTTTAGCCTTAAAATGAGGTGGACTTTTTCCCACTGAAGGAATTTAGGATTCGTTTTTATTACAGAGAGGATCTCAGTTACTTGACAATACAATTAGGTAGAACAAAGTTTTTTTTACCAATAGTTAGCTATGCTGAACAAAATATTAACAAAAGCAGCTTCAGTATTCCCTCACAATTTGATGTAGGGCTTGTAAAGAAAAAAAAAAAAGAGGATCCATATTTATAACTCACCTGTTAAAAGTGTTTGTTTTGACTCCACATTCAAATCTCATCTTGTCTCTGATCTCCAACTTTTCAGGCAGGCTGTGCCTGAGGATTAAGTTCTACCCTGTTCTGGAGAAACTTGGGAGTTTTTAGGGAAGGGGGGAGTGGTTCTCCTTTTTTTCAAAACTTGTCTGTACAGATGATCTGAGGCTGATTTTGCATTTAAACTAAACAAACCTCTTTAGCAAGTAAATTTCTTGCATAGAACTCTTTCCAAATGCTTCCACAGCTATTTTTTTTCAAGTAGCCATAATGATGTCACCAGACAGGTAGCTTATTATTCACATTACAAATAAAAATCATAAAATAGTTTTGAGTGAATTCTCTAAGGAGCATTTTGTGCAGGAGAATATGGGCATCATATTGTTGAAAGAGCTCCTAGGGATCCTCAAAGCAAGGAGAATTTCTCCTTCTTTTTTGTTAAGTGTGCCTGCTGTAAATAAATGTTTGATGGTTTGTCTTGTGTATCAAATGAAAAAGAGTTAATGTGACCATCTAGTTAGGTATATGTGTTAAATACTTCATTAGTTAATTTTCGCAGCTAAAAAGCCCTATGCTTTAAAGCATCTTTTTCCTCTCTGTCTGTGCAATAATATTCAGTACATGTTAGCCTGTATCATGAAAGCTTATCTTCTCAGCAAATGAGGCCTCAAGTTCTCTCTCACTGGTAAAGTAGTTTAGCTCTATGCCAAGCTGGAAAATTTCACCCTCCCCCAGGGGTAAATAAAATCCCTATAAGCAAGAGTTCAAGTTGAGCAAGTTCTTCACTAGTTACTCTTTCCATGAGTCACACACTTCTCTTCTGCAGAATCTGTCCAGCTCCTTGTCTCAGTGATATAAGATCAGCATAATCTAAATTACCCTTCATAGCTGAAAACAATACTAACCCCTAATACTGATGAGAATAAAAGCCCTCTGCAGTAACAACCCAAAATTTCTTCTCCTTTCCTTCTGCAGTTTTCTTTACTCTTTAATTCTTCTGTTTTTTTCTAGGTCTGGCTCTCTAATCAAAACAACATGCTTACCTTCTCACATTGATTATTTCTAAAGCAGTCACTAATCTTCTTAATGTTTTTCAGTGAGGGAGATGCTCTTCTTTTCTTATAATTTCTGGTCGTGTCTCTCTGGTCACGTCAGGAAATTATGCCATTGGCACGTGGTCATTCCTCACAGCACTCCAGTGTACAAGGCTTAGGCACAAACCAGCAGCAGTGTGGTGGAGGACACAGAGCCTGGTTTCAAGGGCTAGCACTGCCTGTTAAGTCCACTTCTAATTTGAATAAAGTTTCTTATACTGGGGAAAACCTCATGCTCTGAGCATACTGTCTGATCTTGTAATCAACTAGTCTTGCACAATCTTAACAATTGTCTTAACAGTTATATAGAACCATTGTTTCCACAGTGTAATCCAGCAAGAACTATAAATAAATATTAAAATGTTTTTACTTTTGTGACTTACTAAACCAGAAGCACTGACTTGGAGAATAACTGTTTTCATCCAAAGAGGACACACATACAGTACAGTGAGTAGCATCTTCCAGGGCTAGGTGTTATTTTAGGAGGCTACATGAGAAACCTTTCTTCAGAAGTAAGAAAATAACGTTCAAAGTAACAAAGAATGCTTAAACTGAAAATGTGGGTGAGGAACCATGAGTTGGTTTTCATTGTAGTGCTGAATCCTCATATTGCTAGCCCATCTGAAATACTGTGCACAGCAGGCAGAGCCATCCCAAGGGGGACTTTTGATTTTTATTGGGTATTATGGTTAGAGGTGCACAAAGGTTTGTGTATTGTCAAGAGAATCTTGTCAAAGATAATAATCCCACTGAACTGCTAGCAATATTCTCACAGTTTCATTTTCCAGGATATCTCCAGAAGTGTAGCTGGTGATGTACAGGCATTGTGGATGATGAATGATATTCTCCTGACCTTCAGTAACAGGTTAAGCCACTAGGTAGCCTGTTGAGTCCAAAAGGAGTTACACCAATGTTCTGGCTGCATAAACCTGTAATTTAAAGGTGCTTGAAGTCACAGGCTTACAAGCATACTGAAGTAACAGAAACAATAGCACAAAACACTTTCAACTGCAACCAATTAATTATTTTCTGTTTATCTCATTGTTTTACTAGGTCTTTTTTTTACCTATACGTTTTATGGTATACAAGAATAAATTCAGTATGATTTTTATATAAGACATGCTAATGTACTTAGAAGAAAAATTGAAGCCCCATAACAGGTTTTTGCTTTGTTTTAAAAGTACAATGGTGTGAAAGCCAAGGACATGGTTCAGGTTCCCTTTTGTCACTTTAGAGTACAGTCTGGCTTTTCCAAACCATATACATAAATATGACTGGATAACCTGGAGATAGGAAAGCACTTGTTCAAACATGTGCATGCCCACAGCACCACAATTTACAGAAACAGAGCTGGCATCATGTTCTGACACAGAAATTTAGAGTTGCACCACACTTACTGAACAATTGCTCTAATGTTTGAAATGCAATGGCTACACTGTTTTGTTTTCAAGTTCTTTAGGAAAAATCAGTAGAAATTTCTTTTGGTACCATAGTATCTCTAGATACTATAGAAAAGTGTTCACTGTATTATTTCTCAATTAGCTGTTAGTTATTATGCTCTAAAAAATCTTCAAAGTAAAGCTTAGGCACAACCAACTGGCACTTAGGGAAAAATCCTTGAAATTCAGTGGAAATGCTGTAGTACCCTGTGGATTCAGAAGTGGCAGGTGGAACACAAACAAATAAAAAAGGCTAAGAAAAATCTCTAAGTTCTATATACCAGTTTCATTGTTATAAGCCAACAAGTCAACCAAGCACTTTGTTTTATAAGGTGTTACAGAGTCAGAGGAAAGGGGTGAGGGGACTGTACCAAAAAGTAACAGTGCAAGGTAATGGAGAAAAACTCCCATATTTGTCCCTGTTAGAAGCCAATTCCCTGTGCTGGTTGCAGTTGTGATATACACTGTATAAGCACAGCCTGGTGCTGCTCAGCCCAGAGAAGCTGACTTGGAAAACCCCACATGTTTTCCCAGCTTAGCATCACAGGTTTCCCCTCCAGAACTCTACATGGATCACAGTCCGGTCACTTCTCCATATGGCGACTCTCAGTGAGCATTGTGAAACAGAAAGATTTTGGTGGCATGTTCATTCCAAGCTTATTTCTTGATGGCAAATCATTCTTCTGCTTTGCTGGTCTCCAAAACTGATTTTGTCATCCTGACTCAAGGAAAGCACTTGTGTGGGACGAAGGCATTGAGCACACAGTAGCCAGAAGTTATGATAGGATGTACTAACCTGTCAGTAAATCTCTGTGAGGCTCTAAGAGAAAGAAAAAGTGCTTAGCTGTTCAAAAGTACATTTTTTTGAAAGAGACACTGAAAAAATGTGAGCCAAAAAGTGATATTTTCAGCCTTGGTCTCTGCTGCATTTGACTCAGGTAGGCAGAAATTTTGATGGAGTTACAGGAATGCTACAGAAATTTTTTTTCTTATACTTCAGCAGTTCTCAGCAAAAATGTCAACTTATCTGGGTTTAAGCTGATACTGCTCTGGCTCATTGTATCAGGCTCATTTGTAACACTGTCTAGTTCTATTAAGCAGCTAATAATACTCGCACCTATGCAACACTTTTCATTTATAGACTTCAATACACTGGCACAGCTGTACCCCCATTTTACACAGGGGAAAAGTCAAGGAAAGCAAGGCCAGTACTGGACTTTCTAATGCTCACAGCAGTTTGGGTGGCAAAAGGATGTCGGATATTACTTGGGTTTTTTCCCTGGTGTGCTGGAAAAGGGTTTAATTAGGCACAGTGAACTTCAAGTGTGCAGCCATTTATGGGGCTGAAGGCTCAACAGGGTTCCTGTGTCTTGCAGGCACAGCTGGTTGTGTTTTGGGGGCAGGGGCTCAGCCTGAAGTGTGAAAGCCCCCTATTGCCATAGCCCCGGGCACAGCACATCTGCTGCACCCTACCACAACCTGCTCCCACCTTACAAGGGCAAGCAGAAACACAGAGGGGAGAGAAATGTTTCAGCAGCTTTGGAAATGTCGGTGGCACGGGATCAGAGGGAACGTGGAGGGGAGACTGTGAAAAGAGAAGGGGAAACAGCAGAAACTTCCAGGACAGGGTAAGGAAATACATTCAGGGAAGAAGAGGTGGGGCGTGCTGCACCTCAAACATTTAAGTTTTGATCCAGCGAAGAATATAAGCATTGCTTACATGTCCTTTTAAATTCAAGGAGCTGGAATACAAAGATGCCTGAGCTTTGCAGCCTTAACACTTTTCCACTCATATGTCTGTCTCTTTTCTTGCCCTGTGCTGGAAACATTCACAGAATTATAGTCCAGTTCTCCTGAGTACCATGCCCAGGTAAATGGAAGCATAACAGGACAGGAAGCCAGCCCCTTTCATTACACAAGAACAAGATGGACCATAAAGCAAGATCCCAGGGTGAGGCTGCCAGCAGTGCAGTCCTTATTGTTAGGAGCAACCCAATCAGCCCTGGGGCACAAGCATACCAAACTCATTTTCATAGCCTCATTTCATTGCCCCACCACTTTGTGAAGCTGACACTATCTTTTAATTTCTAGCCTCCATTTATGTACCACTACTTTATACCAACTCCCTGCTTTCCGTGTGAGAATTTTCTTTCCACCTTAGCAAAGTTCAGGCTTTTCCTGAGCAGATAACATGTATGTCGAGTTATCTGCAATTCTATTAGCACTTCACTTACAGATTAATTACAGCTTCTATGTTTATACAGGACTTTATATCCAGTGTACTTCCTAGTACCTTGTAATTGTTAATATAAATTTATTTTACAGAGGTGTGGACAATGGTCTTGTCTTAAATCGCTAAAGAAGGTGTGATGTTTAAGAATGATTAACTAGACTAGTAGATTTATCAGTTAAACAACTAAGCTTAGCCTTAAAAAAACATTTAAATAACATAGCCTCAACATTAAGACTTTTGGAATTAGATATACTAGAGAAAACACACTTCAATAACATTTTAGAAAACACCAAATATTAGAATGTTTAGTCTGATGGTGAAGCTTATCAGTTTAAAAACTCATGAAATATTGGCATACAGTTAATCACATCCTGGCTCATGTATTAAACATGAAATTCACACTAGACTCCTCTATTGAAAACAAAATACTTTTTATGTGGCTTAAGTTTTAAGGGATTCGAACATTTACTAATTAAACTGCTAGGTAAAAAAATAAAATTAGCAATGAGCAGAAGTATACTCTAAGTATACTCTAATAAGCTATCAGGTGTCCAAATACTCAAGAAAATAATAATCCAACTCTCTCTTAAACAGTTTAAGAAAAGTCACAGCAGCTGTTAGGTTCTGATTTCCTTTCAAAATTAGATTATTAATTTAGATACAACTAGAAGGTAAATTTGGCTATAACAGTTTAAGTATCAGTCTTCATATAATGTTATTGTTCCCTATTTTGCAACAATTCCCTAATTACAAAGAAATTCTAAGTCACTGGTAAGCTGTGCCATCAGACAGCTGGCTCAGCCAGTCAAAACCAGGATTTTCTTTTAAAAGTTAATATTGCCATTCATGGCCGTGGGCTGCATGTGGCTCTAACCCAGCTGTTCAGGATAACAAGGGAGCAGACAAAAGCATGTTCCACCTTTTCAAACCTTGCTGCACTGCTTCTGCTTAGCTTTTGCTCTGGGAAAAGATGGGAGGGTGCGTGGTTTTGGCTGGGACACAGCCCTGCAGGCTGGATGAGGGGACACCCCAGGCTGGAGCAGACCTCTCCAAGGGCTCCCCCCCTTGCCAGGGCTGCTGCCCCCTGAACACTCACCTTAACCCATTCAAAACAGAGAGCAGATTTCTGGCTAGCGGTTGGAAAGGGGAAAAACAAAACCAGGCTCCTCCACCAGTTTGAATCTTTGGTCACGGCTGAGTGAGAGATTGTACAGAAGTGTGCTGTGATACCTCTCTGTGCATGGGAGGTACGCGCAAAACCCTAAAAATATGGGACTGTAAATGTACTGCAGAGTCAACAGTAAGTGAAATGTTTTCAGAAAATCCTAAAGGGAAGAATGGAAAAAAAAGCAGACCAGCCCTCTGGGAACTCTGCTTTGCTAAGTCATAAAACCCTCAGTTTTCCCCGTCTGGAAAAGCTGTCCACAATGCTCAGAACAATATGCTTTTATTTTTAGCCTTTTACACCAAATAACCATGAGGGAAAAAATACCCAGTGTCAAATGTTGTGAGTGGGAAAAAGTACCATCTTGTAGTTAAGATAGATATGCTTTTAAAACCTGGAGTCTGAGACATGAAATTGAAATTGTTCAACAAAGTTTACAAGTAAATGTAGTATTTCAGGAACATGTTTGTATTTTTAACTAAAACATGTTTTCAAACTGCTTTAGTTTTTTATGCTGTGTGTAAAAAATATTTCATATTCTTCACTTTGAAATTCACAAAAATTTAGGATCTTAAAAAAGTCCTGAAAAATGGGCATGCCAAATGTGTTGTTAATAAACAAAAAAAAATTGGTTTTATTGAATAAAATGGCTTGAAATCAAGCCAAACTTCCAAAATGGAAAGGAAGATACATTTTTTCTTCTTTTTCTGAAGGCATCCAACAGTGCAGGAATGCTTTGTTGAAAATCTAAAGATGGACGAATAATCAAAAACTTGGTGGAGCAGCAGACTGTATTAATTAAACCACAATTAACTTTGCGGCCCTATTTGGTTTTGCATGGTCGCACAGTATATTCATGCATATTGTATCTAATCCTGCTATCACCAGATAGACAAAACTCCAGACACCAGGAATTTGGTTTGGCTAAGCCAAGCACAGTGACTTATTTCAGATGCTGATCTGTTTCTTAAAAAGAAGCATTGTTACTTTTCCCTGTATGTTCTACAGCCCAACTCAGCTGAGGCTCAGTTGCGTGGGCGTGCTCAAGGCAAACCTTCAGGCAACACCCAGCTATTGCAGAAATTTATAAAGATGTTAATGAGGCTTTGCCTGGGTGTGTTGTTGTATCTGCAGCTGAACTGGGTCAGAGACTGAAGCTCCTGGGCACCCACCCAGCTGCTCACTGCTGCTCTTTCTTTTTTTCACTGCCAGAGGTCACCCTTTTTTGTGATCTGCCTCTGTCACTGTATGCTTAGGTTGACACTGTGAAATGACATAATTGTCACTGTCATGATGCACCTCTCAGTAGGTACTCACACTACAGACAGTGAAGAACAGAGTGAACTGACTTGCTCAGTGGGCTTGCTAATGCCTGCACCCACCAGTGTGGCTCAGGCACTTCTCACCTCGGGGGGCTGGCAATCCCCTCTGGCTGCATGAGCCCCTCTTTGCGCCCCTCCTGAGAGATGCAAACCTGTACTCCAGCTCACTGGGCTAGTCTGTATTCTCAGCCTCCCCTGTGCCATAAATGCAGACCCTCTCAGATGGCAATCAAAGGCAACCTTTTAATTTGGCACAGGATAGGTGTTAGGAACAGATACAGATAGAGTTTCACTGCATTAACACCTGTGGCAGCGTTTCCTAGAAATCTAACAAACTCTAAGGGGAAGAGGTGATAAGAGGCGGGTAGTTTTGGCAGCCTGCCACCACAAACTGGTGTATGGTGAATATATGTCACAGGCAGATCCTGTGCAAAGGTCACAGCAAGCTAAACATTAAAAATCCTAAAAGGTCCTTGCACAATTAACATTTTAAAAATAATGTATATTATATAAACTGCTGGGATTAAAAGAGGCCAGGAACAGGGAAAGGTAGCCTGCAGCCAGGATTGTGCTAATTAAAGTATACAATAGAAATATTAATCAAGTGAGCTTAAGGGTGGGAAGCAGGCAGGAGGAAGGGGGAAGACATGACATAATCCCCTTAGTACCACGTGATATTCCAGTGCCCTGAAAAACAGGACAGGCAGGCAGAAAGAGAGCAGTCCTGCCATCCTGGCTGGGAAAAGCTGCCTCTGCCAAGGCAGGGGTTCTGCTTGGGTTGAAAAGCCACAGACAGTGTCTCTGAGAGCCCACCCATGCACACCACAGCTGGGGTACTGTGGCCTGCAGCATCATGAGCCCATGAAGGCCTGGAAGAGGTTGCTTTCCAAAGGTAGCTTTAATAGGGAGTTTTGTTTTACTTTTTCCTACTTTGGTATTACAGACTGACGGTCTGAAGTAAGCCCTGTCTTTAAGGGAAAATCTCACTGTGAGTAACCTCACACACTAAAGCTCTCTGTTCCTGCGAGCATGGCAATGTCCAAAGCTTTTCCTGTAACCAGTGTTCCTATCTATATTTTTCAGGATCCCCTAATGATAATATAGTCATCCTCCTCTTAGTCCCAAGGCTGTTTGGGAGATGGTATCTCTGTGTCTGAGGTGAGGGAGCATCTGCCAGCAGACCGCTTTAGCCAGGAAAATCCTCTGGCACAGAGGGTGAGTCGGGAGCCTGCCAAGTACAGAGCACTGCAAGGGAATCGATAATGAAGCAATGAAGCCTGTGCATGCTTCTGCCTTCGTTTGCTTGCTGCTATGGAGGATCATCCTTATGTTACAGTCCAGCTCCTGGCTTGTTTTGTTTAGATTTTGTTTTGATTTTGTATAACTCAACTTCCTTTTCTGTCCTCAGCTGATCTTGCCGGTAAGCTGGGCACTTCTATTGAAAAAGCCTTTTTGTCTCTGTTCCCTCTTCCTCAGCACCACCCTCATGTGTGGCTGTGAAATTCCTTACTTAATTCTTTCTGTCCCTTGATCGTGACCCTACATCTTTATCAGCCTCTGATGTTCAGGTTGCTGGGCATGCAGCACACAGCACCTTGGGGCTGGATTTCCCTGGCAGGAGCCTGGGGACCTGCCAACAGTAGTAATGAGGAAGAAGGATGGAGAATCTCAGCCAGATTCTGTCACATGAATACACTATCTTACAGTAATTAGGAACCTCACAGGAGCTTGGATATACATGTCCTTTACATTCTGCCCACTACTCACTTGCATACTGTATTTTTCTTAGCATTTTTTGTTTTCACTGATCTTTTGAACAGTATTTTGGAGCAGCTCTCAGTAGCAGCAGTAGGATAAACAGGGTAGTCCTGTTCAGCTTTAATTAGTAGTTTGCAGCAAGGATAGTATTCAAATATCAGCTCTTAGTATCATAATTACATAAACTTTCTTGCATGCGAGCACCCAGTCAAAGGAATGCATATGCCCATACCAAAAGTTCTTTCAATACCTTTGCTGGCATCTGTTATATATTGCCTGAACAAAGAAAGAGAATGGATCTTTTCAGCCACATAGCCATTCATACCTAAGGTCTTTGTTTCTGGGACACAGGAATGAAGCTAGTCCCCAGGAAAAAAAAAAAAAAAGGTTGAAAAGACCTCAATGTAATCTTGTTTCCCTTCATGATTAACTGAAGTTGGGAAAAAAAGGGATCTCTTTCATGAGCCTTAGGTTGCTGGAGACATATTGGAGTCGTGCTGCTCTGTCAGCTGAACAGGAGCTCCCAGTGTGACACGCTGCTCAAAGAGACAATGCTGCTCTTGGATACATGAGCAAATACCCAGGGGTTGTATCCAGTAGGATGGCTATCAAATTTCTGCACTCAGTCCTGAGCAAATACTGCTGGAATACTGTCCTGGCCCAGTGCCTGCAGTTCAAAAGGGATGCTGATAAATTATAGTTACTTCAGAGAAAAGCCACGAGAGTGTTTAACATGGACATGACCAATCTTCCTTGTCCTATAAGCTCCGTACCAAAGTCATTGCTTGAACAAAAGCCAACAAAGGGGAATTCCAGGAATAATCAGAAGAAGACAAAATTGGTGCCCTAGGAATCCCACTGCTCACTGCATGGAAGATGAAACAAGGCCAGGATAGAAGATGGGTTGGTCACCCTTCCATAACCATGCCACAGTCCTTGCATGAGTTGCACCTTAACCTTCCATTTCATGTAGCTGGAGCACTGCTAATCAGTTACCTGGAAAATAAACATCATCTATGAGAAAGCCCATTAATTATGACTATTTAGCTCATCAAAAGGAGGTTAAGGACTGTGTTAATATATAAATAAGACTTTGATAACAACTGTTTCAATTCAATAAAGGAAGGTTGAATATGAATAGTGTCTTCATTTCTTAAGGTGAAAAAACTATTTTTGAACGTAATTCAGCATGTGAAATTTTGAAAAAGAAAGTTCCATAAAAGCAGCCATAACCTCATTTTCATTTTCTTTCTTAAAGCCATTATCCTCTTCACAACCCTGTGAGCAAGTACTGCTTATTCACATGGTAAATGGCTGTAGCTCTATAACTAAGAGAAATTTAATTTAAAATATTCTTTTCTTAATCTTACATTGAAAAGAACAAATAAAATTTTTCATGCCCATTTCTAACTTTCTACTTTGGAAATATCTATTTATGACATAGAAATTAATTAAACTGGAATAAAACCCCATACCCTAAACTCTAAGCAGTCCGGTTACTCTGGCAGCTTGTCCCTTTTCTGATGGCAGCACACAGCTACTGACAGTACACACATACCAACAAATTGTGCAGGGCCTTCAGACTTACTACAGAAAAAAAACCCCAACCATTCAGAAGCCTTTGGCCAGGATGACCCCTGCTAGCAGTTTTAAAATGTCCCAGTGGATTAAGGCACAGAGTGATTTTTTTGCAGTCCAGAGGTATGCAGAAGAGCTACTAGGAGATGAAGAAAAGCAGGGGATTCTGGGAAGCCAACACTTGCATTACAAACTTTTAAATAACATTAAATCTATTTTTATGAAACAGCACAATCCCTCTTCCTTGGCTTCCTTGAGAATAGGCTAATAGGAATCACATGACAATGATAAGTGCTTCAGCAACCATTATTGTGGCTAGTGGGGTTTTAAAACAACAACAGAATTATTGTATGTTCCTATTAAATCCTCTTTGTCACCATTGATAGAATTGATCGAGTGCTCTTCAGTGAATAAACACGTTGGTGAATTACTCTTTTTCTTGGTCAGCTGTTGTGTTGACAGGACTCTTTTATCCTTTGAGTGGCAGATGGTATGTGTGGCTGCTGGGAGGCAGCAGACAGAAAGTCAAGTCCAGGGCTTAGGGAACAGGCTAAGAAATGCCAGTGGAAGCTTGTGCAATGTGCGAGAATCAGCCAGATTCGGAAGGGAAGGAGAAGCCCTGCCTAGTGTCTGTTGAGACTGCTTTGGGAAAGCCATTGGGATTATCTTCCTGATGACACAGATGATAGTTGCTTTTAAAGATGCCATAGTGATTTCAAACATTTGATTTCCCCAGCAGTTTCAGAAACTGTCTCAGCCTCCAGGAAATCAGATACTGCTCACATACCTTGCCACAGAAGACAACACCAACACAACAGCAAAGGGAAATGCCACTTTTTCACGTGCAAACATATTAGAGGAAAAGGAAATGTTATTAGAAGAGTCTTCCTCTAAATTTAAATGTTGTACATCATAACCCTATTGTAAGTCTAAATGTTTGGGTATTTTTAGCACCACTCTACCAAATTAAGAGGAGGCATTGAAACCAGTAAAGCAACCTGTGCTTGCTTTCTGTACCTCAACACACCACATCCAGTATGCCTGTTGTTTCCAGTGATCAGAGAAAGAGCAGCCTGTGAAATTAAACAGGTATTTTTTCTTCAGCAGTAACCTTTTGTTTCCCATCTCTCCCTAAGGCACTGTCCTGACTCCAGCAGCAGAGCCAGCCCTGGCATTCCAGCACCATCCCTACTCTCATCCCTGCCAGCTGGGCAGGGAGAGTTGGTGCGATGAATTTTGCAGCTACGCTCTGAGTGCGCCCATCAGTGCCACTGACCACATTCCTGGGACCTGACACACTCTGGAACACCTCTCCTACGCATTTTTCTCTTCCAGTTTTGGCTCATTTCAGTGGTTTTCTTAGAAAAACGAACTAACTATGGTCGTATTACTTTAAAATATAAAGCAGACATTTTGGCCCCTCAGCAAAACATCTTTAGAGTCAAATACTCTAGAAATGTACAGAAGATATTTTGACCACCAGAGGGGGCCTGTATTGTCCCAAATTTAAAGTAAAACCAGAAAAGCATGTTTTAGGAGAGAAATAAAACAGCAAGTATGTATTTGTACCAGGGTAGCACCTACAGGCATGAAGTAATGATCCGTTCATTCCCTGAGATGAAGGGAAAATAAGTTTGTGTGGGGTGAGCAGGGAGTGCTCTCTGGTACCCACTCCATCAGCTGTGCTCAGAAGGTATCCTACAGAGGAAATTCTTCTATATGTGAAATACAATGAGATTATTTTGGCTGTTGCTTTTAACCGCTGCCTCCTGCATGTGCATTTCAGTAAAAATAATGCTGTAGATGCAAGTAAAGTCTTCAAGGCTCTTATCATATGACATGGTATTAATACCTCTGTCTTAACTTCAAATGGGACGTTTAAATCATCAATATTTTATCAATATTTTGCGTAGATCTAAGACAGGGTTAGGTATCCCAGTTAAAGTACAAAGAACGGACTTCAGAAATACAGTTTCCAGTTAATACTTCTAATTATAGTGAGAAATCCTGGCACAAAATTTAACATGTAAGATTGGAAAAGCCTAAAAGAAAGTTTTTTCACCCTAAGAAAGTGAACTGATCTACAACTGAGAGATACCATTTTCCAGTACCTACTTAGTTACTGTACTGTATATCTCAAAAGTACTTGTTTTCCCTTTGTCTGCACTTTGCTTTTTTTATCTGTGTAGAATGAACACAAACCATGTGTAATGCCATACCCCATGCTTGCAGTTTAAAGCAACTTTCAAAATGCATTCCTATATCATCATAATAATAACTAGGCAGCAGAAATTCTAATCCAGCATTTAATGCAAAAAATCCCGTTTATGTTCTGTGACTTTTACAGCAGACCATCTATACAAAACAATGGCATTAACACTACCACAAAAAATTTAAAAAGATGGGAAAGTTACTGCTGTTTGAATAGCAATTGACAATCTTGCGTGTTCTTGCTTGGAAACATTGTTCAAAGGAAACAAATCTTCCAGCTGAAAGCCTCATTCCTAGAGTCATCCAATAACACATAAATAGGACCATTTAGACACAGCATTTGTCCCACACTCTAACTTATTCATCTATTTGTAGCGGATATGAGAGCTTGTGGGTGGCCTGACATGGTCCTCATTCAATTTTATTTAATTACTCACTTGATTTCACTTGAAAGAGCTATTAAAATGGCATCTTAATTGCTCAGCATTATCCAGAATCTTTTTCAAAGCCCATAAACTGTCAGGGATTAAAAATGATGTCACTTTTCTGAATTCCCTGTTCAGAGGAGAAAAGAAAAAAAAATCTCCATCCAAGCCAAAATAAATACACAAAAATACACAGCTCTTGAGGAGGGGGCCAACTCTTTCCCTCCCCCTATGCTGCCTTTCTGCTGTGAGCAGGACTTGGGGAAAGCAGATGAAGCACTACAGCCATAAAGGTTTAGGAGAGGAAAGTCACATTTGGGATCATCAGATCCTGGATGATGGGGTTTCACAGCCACAGCCCACTCCACCCCCCAAACACAGAACACTGCCATCCCGGGGTAGATGAAAGGTCCATCCAGCCCAATATCCTGCCTTTGACAGCAGGCAAAGGCAGATACTTAGGAAAAGAATATAAGAACAGGGTGTATGCAGAGTGATTCCCTTTCCCCCTCTCTTAATATCCTCTGTGTTTCCGACAATCAGAAGTTTAGGGATTTCCTGAGCCAGATGTTGCATCTGGACCACTGTTTTTAATAATCAAATAGAAATAGAGAGCCCTCTTCTACAGGGCTTGGCTGTAACTGCAGCCAGCCTACCACAGCAGCAGACTGTAGTAGCAAATTCACTACTTCCCTGAATCTTCAGAACAGTTCTTCCTGTTTCTGGCCTTCTGACCTTCTGTCCTGGTTTGACTATACATTCAGGATTAGCCCTACGAAGAATGCATAGCCATTGGACTTTCTTTATAAAGATAGATTATGCCATCAGTAGTCTTGTTAAGAAATCTATTAGCTGAGTGGAAAGCCCTGTTTTTACATGCACAAACACATGACCTACATCTGCAAGCAGACCTTAACTGCAAGACATATGGAATCTACCCCTTAGATATCTTACATGTCAAAAAAGTTTGATTAGATATTTGATTCAAGTGTACTTCAATCTACCTGGGAACTGGCAAACTAGAAAAAAGATAAAATAGATAAATGTTGGTGCAGAAGCATGGGGCACTAGTGCATAGGGCTATAACTTCCCTTGAAGTGCTGCAGATTCCTTGTATAGCAGACATCACAGAATGGTTATGAGGACCAGCTCTCATGGATCTAGAAATTAGATTAATTTTTACCTTTGGAGAAGGGAGGAAGGCCACAGAGAATACCACCTTCTTTGTGCTTAATGTCCATGCATAGCTTTCCCTTTTCTTTGTTTAATTAACCAATTTCAAAAAAAAGTATATTTTATTTCTGCTTTAAATAAAATCATCTCCCTTTCTTCTCCTGATCGAATGCCACACACTTAAAAAAATAAATTATTTTTATAGAGTTAACTCAAAAATAACTGAACTCTGGAACCTGGCATGCAAATAGTTCTAATCTTAGTGTACACATATGTTCAAGCTTGAAAACAAACTGAGTAAGATAAAAATAAAGGTGTTGGCAATTCTGAATATGGCTGCTTGGCATCTGTTAAGACCTTTAGAATGTCCTGATTTAACTCTCCCATATTTTGTGACTTGACACAGATACACCTGCCTGATCTCGATGCCCAGAGGGCTCTGCAGAGCCAGCGGACAGTGAAGGACAGCGATGCCTCACAGTTACCTCAGCAGAACCTTGAGGATAGTGAGGGAAAAGAAAGAAGAAATTGCCTAAGCACAGACACACTGGAGAGTGCTTTCTTCCAAGAACTGCAGCTCCCAAATACTTTCGTTGCATTTTGCTACTTTAAGCCCTGCAGTTGACTCTTTGGACTTGACTCTAAGCAGTTCCAGTCCCTCAGTCACTCAGTGTATCACAATATTCATCAAACTGGTCACACCACATTCCATTCCAGTGAAATAAGAGCATCACTGACTAACTTTATGATAATTCAGCTCCTGATTCATCAGTGTTTAGTTGCATGTGCACCTTCAAGAAAGAAGGATTTACATACCGAAGTGGCTTACTTAGTTGTAGTTTAGTTCAGAGTTTCCCTACTCCAAAACCCAAAAGCCATAAACTCTAACACCCCTCAGCTGGAGTTTCCAGTATTTTGAAGCTGCCTAAGCGGGACTCAAAATTGAGACATTCCGCCAACATCAGGTAGGTAAGGCTGTGCAGATCTTTTCTATTTCTCTCTCTCAGCAGCCTTTAGAGAAGTCAAATATCTTCAAGGAGATGGGATCCTCTCAAAACTCTTGCTGTCTCATGGAGGATTGCAGGCAGTGGAAATAATGCTCACTATCTTTCAATCTCCAACCCTTCTTCTTTTGCCCTTCTGCCCAAACTTTTCTGCACTTCCCCCCACCAATCACCAGTTCTGCCATCCCTGTGCAGCAAGAGAGTGTCTGCAGGGCAGGAAAGGGAAGACAATGCAGATGGAGAAACCAAAATCATCCTCTTCTGTGGACCCCCTTCAATTAACAATGCAAGAAACATCTTGCCCATCACTTTTAGCAAGCTTATTACTTTTAAATGCTACTAACAGCCCCATGTTGTCAGTAAATTCTTTAAAATCATGGGAAAGTACTGCTATATAAAGAGAAATTGTCACAGACTTTACACACTGATACAGTGAATTAGGATTGCCAGAAACACCCACCTGGACATCCCAGGCAGTGAGTCCTGCTGGGGTCAGTGTGTTACCTCACACAGGGCTGTGCATGGCACTCAAGAAGTGTCCAGCCTGAGCCCTACTATACTCATGCTGGGCTTATTAATTCACTGAAAAGAAGAGAATGGGCAGTTCTGGGTACCAAGGAGACACACACATGTAAGTAAAATAGGTACTGACAATCTTCAGAGCTCCTGAGATGCAATGGATCATCCACCTGGAAAGTCTTTTCTATCATATGAGAAAGTGCACTTGAATGCCATCTGAATTTTCTCAGCATGAAGCACAGACACCATATCTCAAAAATTACAAATATGAAAAATTTCAAAGCATATCTTAACTCTAAGTTGGATTTATCATAAAAAACACGTCTGGTTTATAAATTAGAATTTGTCTTTTTCTTAGGCATGAGTTAAAAACAGAAGAAATGGTTGTTTCCTCTGTGCTCAAGTATGTGTATACATGGACACACCTACATACAAAAACAGCAGCCATAACACGTTTTATCATTTAAAAAGCATCCTTCTCTGGGAAAATAACGCCAAAAGTGGCTTTTCTCATTTCATTAATTAGAACTCAAATGGTTTCCAGTTTTGACATTGCTCTCCAGAAATGAGTGCTTCTGCCTGTGACTTACCTGATTTACATTCCATGTCACCTGAAATTCAAGGAGTCATTCATCTTTACATCACCTACTGGCACATGCTGACTGCAGACTTGTACTCACACAGTCCTGCAAGCTTGCCCCACTCCCATCAGTCTCAAGAACTGTTTTCCAAAATGCAGCAATGACAATTCATTTCAAACAAGACAGTCCAGTAGCTGGAGTTACACTGTAACCAGAACTGTCGGTGGAAGCAGGAAATTTTCCAACTAAGAAATTGCTGATCACTTCAGGCCTATACAAAAGAAGGGGGAAAAAACAACCCCAGCTAATTAAAAACTTGTCTTGTAATATTATGCTAAATATTTTTTTTAACTGTTTTCCCCTCGTTTGTTGCTTGCCAGATGTTAACAGGATTGCAGCACATTTGCACAGCTCATGGAGATTTTTGACTGCAAGGTCTACAAGAGACATATAAAATGCATCTCCTAGCCTCTGACACAATTTATTTTTAACTAGCCCAAGTGAAATCACTAAAATTCCCTGCTCAGCACTTGAGGAATGAGTATCTGACAAGGAATGCAGCACAATTGCCCCCAAATAACTTTGCCCTGACCCACCAAACACAAGGATAAAACAAATGAGATGATTCTTGCCCCTCCTCCTTTTCTGAGAAGTCAGCATTCCCCACTGAAAATAAACCAGTGTCAGTAAGTGACAATTCTGGAATTCTCCTTGGGAGTTAAGTCCCAGCTGAGACACTAAATCACTTCATGAGAATGTGTCCTATTGCAAAACATTTGTATCAGGGTCCCATTGAAGTATCCTTGGGTGCATTCCTTTTTTAATAAAATTGACATTTTATTCCACTTAAGCACATCATAAAATTGCCACCAAATAATACTTCATGTGGTAGTTCTGTAATAATCAAAGAGACACTCCGGGCACTTTATTCTAAATGTTAGTCCTAATCCTCCAGGCAAATACTAACGGATTGTAGCAATTTGGGTAGTCATTGGAGCATAAAAAATGAACTTTTAAAATACCTAATGCTTAAAAAGCAAACAAACAAACAAACACAATAGTTTGCTTGTCAGAACACAAACAACTTCCCCACAAAACATCTGAGAAAGAATGAAAAGGCAGAAGTTTGGACAAATCCAGTTTAGCCATTGTGTGCGAGTCTCTGCCTGCAGTAAGAAATTTTGATGCTTTCCTGTTTTTTACTGACACGACTGCTGCTGCACCAAGGGATCAACAAAGCAAGCAGTAATCTATACGAGAGGAGACAGATTCAGCAAACTGAAAAGCATTCCCCGTTTTCCTGCTCCAGGATAGAAGATACCATAGCTGTCAGTAGATAGGTTAAACCAAAACTGGTGAAAAGCAATTGTAGAGACAAACATCCGCTATGTGACATGGCAAACACACACACAAAGCCAAGTTCCCCAAGTGGATGGCCCCATCTGCACTAGAGAAATGATGACATTATGCTCTCTGTGTGTTAACTTACCTTGTAGGAGGCAAAACCCTCCCATTTCAGTCATAGCCACATGGGTGTAACTCAAACTTTACTTGTCACCTGAACTTTTCCAAACTTCCCCTGAAAACAGAAGAATACATTGTCTTGGAATCATTAAACAATTTTAATGTGTCCTTTTCTAATTAAGTGGTTGAAAACAATCAAGCAGACTGACCCACATGTGCAACAGGACTCTAATTTCCCCATTTTTCATTCCCTTTCTTCCCTACTTTCAAATGATGAAACTGCACTATTTGATCTTTCCTTTTTGGAATGGAATGCTTGAGGGCAGCAGGAAAAGCAGCTGCCCACCTCACCACATTTAGACCCTGGACAGCAAGATACCCCAGGTAACACATCCTGGGAGCCGCTGCCGAGGTCCAGGCAGTGACCAGAGCTGCCCTACAGGACCAGCCTGTTAGGACAGCTGTCAAGCCCAGCATGACTTGATCTGGTCTCTTCAGAGCCACATGTCCATGGCATGCTGCAGCCATCCTGGCTCCCAGAGGCTTTTAGCCATGAACCTGGGGGAACAGGGACATCAGATGCCCCTGGAGTGCTGCAGTGATACACACCTCCTGCCATGTTTCTACTGGGAGCACTGGCCAAGGAGGCCAGACACAAGCTCAGGCTGTTTCTCAGGTTAGAGGAAAGTCAAGCCATATACAGTAAGTGCAGGACAGAGCTTACCTTTCTCTCTGTGGCCAGGGCAGTCATTTGGGAGGAGAGTTCTGGTCTTGGTATCTGTGCCAGAGATCATTTGTAGCTTCTTTTTAATAAACAAGAGACATATGCAAATATACATATCCACATAGGTATCAACTTAACTACCTGAGCTTTGGTCTAACATCTGCTGAGGGTGGGTACCCTCAGCTTAATGTGAGAAGTGGCACATGGTCCCCATGAGCACCCTTTGAGGAAGTTGAATTCATGTTTGTGCTGGCGTGATCCAGCTGGCTTCGTGTCCAAGGTGTTCAGCTTGCTGATTGCACTGGGGCCCTTCTGGGGGCTGCAGGACCATGCCAAACATTGTCAGAAAAGTAAGTGCTTCTGAGGCTCCAATCAGAGGTGTGCACAATAGAAATCCAGACACCTCAAAAAGAGATGGACTTGATGACTATAGGACAGAGAGGAGCAAAGTGTGGGCTTTGTGGCTTTGTATTTTGGTATTTCTGGTTTGAACACCTATGCCCTTCATGGGGCTGAAGCTGAAGCTCTAAGTTTACACTAAAATCTTGCATGTGTTACCAGATAGGAATGCTTAACCATCAAAGCCAACCATCTATCCTTATTGTTACAAATACTTTATCTGAATTATTCTGTAAATGTATCTCCCCAAATTGTTCTCGAGGAAATAATATAAAGCATTACGTCTATGAAAAACCCCAAACAAACAGCAATTATTTGGTAAAGACTAACCAATTTTCATGAGACTATTTAAGAGAAAGAAAAAGGAATATGTGTACTCGGAGCTTGATGGAAGAATGAGAGGAGGGTAAAGGATGCATATAATTTGAATATTCTGTCTTTTGAAGACTGCCATTTCTCCTACTATTTATAATGTGGTTAAGTTCATGGAACACAGAAAACATTCGCCTGAACATGGAAGACAGTAGGATTCAGCAAATTGTTCACTAGTACATGTTTACCTTCAGAGAAGCTTAGCAACAACTCTGCCATGTTTGGTGAAAATCTGTGAAAGAATGCCTTGAGGGTTCAGATTCTGCTTTTTCATCTGAAAAGTACCTTACACTCCTGTTTATAATAAAAACAGTACAAATTACAGAAACACAGAATATTCTGAGTTGGAAGAGGTCCACATTGCCTTATGATGCACATCATTTTTTCACTAACTGGAAACAGGAATCTTGCTCTATCCATTAGTTAGTGTATATGCAGTTTGTATATATAATATTTATATTTTTCCCCAAAGTTGTGAAATATATAAAATACAATTCCTCTACCTGAGAGCTCATCATGCCCAAGGATTCATCAAGTCCAACTCTTGGCCCTGCACAGGACAGCCCCAAGAAGCACACCATGTAATTTAAAATGGCAAAGTACTAAAGACCAATCAATTGGAGGCTTCACAAAGAAAATTTTAATGAATTCTGTGTGCTCAAAGTTTTAAACTGCAGTATTTGAAGATCATTTATGTCCTCTGATATCCTGAGCTTCAGAATCAAATGTCACTATAACTATTTCTTGAATACTTTTCTGCCTTTTCCCTCTTTCTAGACAGAGAATTTTCATCAAAATTTGTTGCTTACCTAAAACTTCATATTTATGCTGACTCTGTATGCTAGAAAGGAGACGAGAGAGATCAAGCATCTTTTTCAAAACATATTTTCAACCCTATAAGATAGAGAATTACTTTAGTTACCTTCATAACCCCAGAGAAAATGACAGATCATGTTTCTGTTGATAGAAGTGACCAGACATACTTGGTCTCTGTCAGCTCTCTCAGCTCTGGAAAGAAGACACCAACAGTTGAACCACTGTTTTCTCTCTCCTTAGGTGTAGCTCTTATGTGTCAGTGAGTGGCTATGTTAAATCACAGTCTCTCATAGGATATTCTCATTAAGGAGAGGCACATGGGAAACCAGTAATTGGTGCTAACACTTGATCTTTCACCTCTGTTGCTGGTAACTCAACAGATCCCCCATTTCCGGGCTTCATGAGATACCTCAGCTTTTGGAAAATGCTCGTGCACTCTGAGCTTGTGACACCCATTTTGGTGTTAATCTCATTTTGCTGAGCTCATATCCTCACCTCAGTGCAGGAACTGGTGTTCACATTATAAAGACACAGGCTTTAATGCTGGACATAATGACATAACAAGATCCCATGGCTACAAAAGAAATTTAGATAAGTTCAAATTGTAAAGCATGCAAATTTCTACTGTGAGGAAATGAAGCATTTACTTCAAGTCTGTGTCAATATTGAATTTTTTCACAGCTGGCTCAAATGTTCTAGGCACAAACCAAGAACTGCAGGGTGAAATTCTACGGTTTGTCCTATAAGGAAAGCTAAAAGAGATGAATATTTATAACCTCTCCTGGCTTTAAAATTCTTTGACCTGTGATCAGAGTCACAGCAAGTTTTTTGGAAGAGTTCTCCAACCTATTGTTTTCAGATTATTAAAATTTTGTAATTTTGAAAACATGTCCGTGTTTTTTAGTGTTTGCTCCACTTTTTATTTTCTTTTTCTTTTTTGGGGGGGGGGCGGGGGGTAGCTGGCAGTTGGAGAGGGACAAGGGAGAGAGAGGGAAGGACATGAAATTAAAAAACCCCAACCTTCCCCAAAAGATCTGCTTAAACTACTACATGTCTTTGTCTATTTTGGATGCAACCCTGGGTTTTATGCATTCATTATAAGAAGTACCAAGAATTTCTTACTATTGCTTAACTTTGATTTTGTTCTGAAAGACAATTAAGTATCTTTTTAAAAAGATGTTCAGGTTCCTTATTTCAGCAATTAACAGATACTTCAAGGGGAGCACATGCTAAACATGTCCGCAGGCATCGCATATGTGTTAAGGATTTCCTCAATATTTGAAAAAGTAGAACTTTATAGTTAATATTACAAATAGGGAATCAGTTCCCTCTGACATGAGACATGTAACATTAATTTTCAAAGTAGATAAACCATCTGAACTAATTTCCCCTTGGACTTCCTATAATCTAAACAAGTAAATGCATATCTTTTTCATCACCTGTCCTTCATATGGGGAAGAGCAGAAGGTAAAGATCTGTCCTACGAAGGAATCTGCAGACAATTGACTTTACAGCAAACCCCTAAAATACATAATTCATTTTCCAAACGAGATCCTGCCAAACCTGGAGAGTCTGTATCTAAAAACATCCTGATGTGTTTTTATCCAGCAAACTCAAACCATTATTATTCTTGGCCTAGTTTCCTAGGATATTGAAAAAGTGTAACCATGATATGTGTCTTCCCCTAATAACTTCTATGGACATGGCCAACTTCAATTGCCTTTTAAGAGGAACAGAGATGTCAAATGTATTCAGTTCCACAAGGTTGTTCAACTGCAATGAGGAGAAACTCCACTGGAAAATGACAACAGTTTTAGACATCAGTGAATGTGAAACATTGTGGGAATCCTAGGTCGGGGACAGGTTCTGTTGGCATTTGCACTGTAGATCAGACAAGATCTACCCACAAGACAGAAAGTTATGTATTAGACCTCAGTAATGTCGCTGCCCACAAAACTGTTTTCTGTAGAGTTACTGATGTATTTTAATTTTTTTTTTTAAGGCAAAAGTGGTCGTGTAGTCCCAATCTGCTGCACACCAAATGGCTGCCTGTATCTGCCATCCAGGCTGCCTGCTAATTCCACAGAAAATATTGCCTCTGCCTCCTGAGAATCACTGCTGCCGCTCCCTCTCCCCCACTTATTAAGGAGAGGACCTGGAGTTCCACTACTGTGAAGTACTTCAGCCCAGAAGCCATTGTCACATTCCATGAGCGGGTCCCACAACTGGTCTCTAGCCCTGCCTCCTAAAAACAGCTGGACAGCTAATCATGAGACATAAAATCTGATGCAGTCAATTATGTTTGCATTATTTCATGACATCATTATAGCTTTGGTTTGCTGTTGGAATTCTGTGTCTCTACCTTCTCTTCTTGTAAATGAAGTTCTCATCTGCAAGCTAAACAACATACAATTATGCTCTATCTATAAGTACTAAAAAGCCACTAAAAACACAGTGAATTGAAAAATGACCCAGTCTCTCTGTCAAGACTTTTCCTGGAACTGATAAATACTAGATAGATGGCAAGAGAAATTTAAAATAAACTTGAAAATATGGCTCTAAGAGCAAACCAATTTGGACAGTCTTATGGAAACTTAGAAAATCAAGTTCAAGCCACAGAGATTTAAAATAAAAAGGCAGAAAGAGCAGATCCTCAGATTCTGTAAACACATAGAATGTAAAATTTGTTTTGTCTGAAAGATTTCCCACTATATTTTTAAAAATACGTTTACTTACATAATACAAAATTGTATGTACAAAGAATAACGTACATTTTATACTCTGATATCATCCATCCCATCTCTCAGATGAAAACCAACTGCACTATATGCCTTAAATATTTTGTCACTGGAAGTTTACTAGAAAAACAAATGCCTAACAGTTTTATTGTTCAGTTCTTGAAAAAATTCTGGTTTTCATTACAGCAAAGAATAGTTATAAAAGCTGCATTTCAAAGACTGTGTATGGTACCACAGACTGACATTAGGTACCTAAATGAAGCCCATGGTGAGAGTAAATCATGGCATATTTGCATCATCAGTCACTGGATATTTGCAATCAATTGCTATGGAATTAAAGTCTCTAATAGCACCTAGAGCACGGACAGTCAAAGCATTAATTGTTCCATCACTTTCCTTTTATTCTTAATTAGTGAAGATGACATAGGAAAAGCCATCTCTGGCATTGTGAAGCCCCATATATGCACCCAAGCCACAGCTTTTGTGATTCTAAGCAGGTCATACCAGAAAAAGCCCAGCATATCAAGAGAGGTGGGCACGAGCCATGCAGCACCAAACATCCCACAAATCTCATCTGTGTCCTTCCAAAAAAAAGGTGGGCATGAGAAGAGAGATGGAAGAGATGGGGAGTGCACTCTGCAATCCCAGGCGCCTCCCTCCACAAGCAGATGGCAAAGCAGGATACTTCAGCTAGAAAGGGCAAAGCAGAGCCAGGGAAAGGGAGCAATGGGAACCAGGCATGCTCAATAGTTACTTATTTCTACAGCTGTACAGGAAATTTCAGCTGTTGGCAGCCTGCCTTGGCAAGCCACACCTTGTCACCCTTTCTGAGCAGACAGAAAAGAAAGCAGTCGCCAGTCCCTCTGGAGCCAGTGGTATCCTAAATGTGATGCTTGAGCACCTGCTTTGCTTTGCTTACGGGTTAGAGATTTCTGCTTCACCATCAAATTGGGGAATAGTTGTTGGCCTAAGTGCTGGAATGGCAAATGCTGGTAGGACTGTGAAACACACAGAAAGGTTAGACGCTTTCCCTTCTCAGCATGGGAAAGAGCTCAGCTGAAGTACTCTGCCCCATTTGGACTCCACAGTTCACAGATGGAGCCAAATGGAGATAGTCCTGAGGGGAGAGATGGAACCTAATCTGAGGTTCAGAAAACGTGACATACAGGGAAAGACAGAATAAACAAGTTGTTTAAAGAAAAAGGCTGAGAAGAGACTTGAGAACAATCTTTGGTGTATAAGGCTGCAAAAAGAAAAGGAGAGGAACAAACTTTTTTCCAGGGCCAGTGTAGACAGGATAAGAAGCAATATGCTTCATTTGCAGTACGAGAAATCTGGGGAAAGGAGTCCTCTAACAAAAAAGGAAACTAAACACTGGTGAGTTTGTCTGGAGAGCTCATTACAGGCGGTATTTAAGAACAGACCAGACAGATCTCTATGACAAAGTGATGTTGGTTTAACTGATCCTTCCTTGGGACAGGGAGTGGACTTAACAACTTTTCTGAGATCATAGCTTGAGAAAACTCTGAGTGAGGTAAACTGTGTGTCATGGTCACACTACAGACCCCGAGACATCACACGTGAATGAAAGTCAGCAAGGACAGTGCCATACTGAAAGGCCAAATGGATTCCTTGGCACTTCAGCGGAGGATTGTGGCTACTTCTTTTGGCCACACAATGTGTGTGAAACACTACCTATTGACACTCACTTCCCTTTGCAATTTCCAAGTGATTTCTGCTTATCCGTGAGCTGATTCAGAGGACAGTCTTTGTTAGGTCACTGTTAGGGCCTCACTTGGCCTCCTTTCCCATGAGGGAGGAAGTGGTCTGGGAAAAAAAGTCATATCCTCACAATAGTTGTTAGAAATCACAGCTTTTTTGGAGGGTTGAGCCAAATCTCTTAAATCTACTCCCAAATTTGGACTAACAGGGACACCAAGCATGTCTATAGTTAGCAGTGCCCTGGGGTGAGAAATAGACTATTTCTTAGGTAAGTTTAAAAAAGAGGACTAAAGATAGCCACATCACATATACCTCCTATATTTGTAAAGAGGCCAGGAGCCTTCTGGCCTCTCCCAGCTCAGGTGAATCCTCTTCTTCAATCCACCCCACACCAGCAGGAATCCTTCCAGTAAGGGTTGCCATGCTTTTCTGCCTGCTGGTCAGACAATTCCTTGCCCTTATTCAGCTCTGCAGGAAGCACATTTTGGTGAGTGGTGCAGTTCAAGGAATGCAGGAATGTTAATTATTAGAGCTTCAAAAGATACAAGTTCCAGTGGGCTGGATTCCAGAGCTCTGAATGAAATGAAAACTTCATCTTGATCTCCTCTGGCCCACAGTTCGGGTTGTTAGTGGAAAAAAAGAATTGACTACACACAAAAGATGGTTTACCAGCACAAAACAATAGTACACAGCTTTAGGACTTGGGGACATGTTAAAATAGGAGCTGTTGTTGAGCAATGTTCCTTATACAGACTTACCCTTCACTGCTGTTAAGAAAATTCCACTGGAAGATTTCAGCGTTATGTTTACAGTGCTCTCCTTTAAAACAGATGTAAACAGATCCCCTCCTTCTCTACTGTTTGTTTGGAGTCCACATTTCAGTTCCTATGCTGTGACCGTGTTATATAATGGGTGTCACTGGCATTCTGAATGCCATAAGCAAAAAAGAATCACTTAAAAATATATCAGAACTGACTTTCTCTGTCTGGAGTTTCTCATCATGCCCCACTATAGTTTCTTGCTGTTCCTTCCCTTTTGCAGAAGAATATGTAAAGCTGTTATTTTGCCTCCCTCTCTATTTGAGGAAGCCTTTGAGAGAAGCAAAAACACCTATGAGCTATGTCCATCCTCTGGCTGCTGAAAAGCTGTGATTTGAGGCACTGCATGTACGAAGAACAGCACAAATACTTCTCCACCTCTGGTTACACAGGTAAGACAGCACAATCCAGGGTAAAGTTCAAAATTTGATCTGTTCTATCCAGGCTCCTACTGTGCTACACATGGACAAAACTAGCTTGTTTAGGTTATGATTAAGATGGCTCATCTAGTAAAATATGAGACCAGACAGTATCTAAAGGAACACAAGGTGTCTGCACAGAAGGAAAGGAAGGGTAATTCATTTTCCCATGAGAGCCTACATCACAGCTAAACACTGAAGAAAACAGTACAACCACATTCTCTACCCTCAAAAGTATTTTTCCATTGAGTGAGAGAAAAAATCACGCGAAGATGGACTCACCCATGGATGCATGCCTCCGCCTAATAGAGGCAGACACACGAGCTTCTCTTTGCCAGCACACTGGTGCAAGCTGTCTGAATTTCAGAAGCTGCCAATCTCCAGCTCTTTCTACTCTTCAAGCACTCTGTTTTATGAGCCACAGAGGTGAAGTGGTTGGCATTTCTGAAGATCAAAATCTCTGCTATTTCACTGCTGGCATGTGACATGTCTTCTCCTCTCCCGATGGCTGCAGCACGTGTCTGAATGGATGTGGCGCAAGGCAGAAGCATGAGCCCCTAACTCTAGCTCTGTTTCTTACTTGCTGGATGGTCTGGGGCAAGTCACTTCAATCTTCTGTGCCTCAAGTTCCCCATATGTGAACTGGTGCTACTAATACCACTCCAAAGTCTCTGGAAACGGATGACCGAAAAGTTCTAGATACTGTAAGCAGTTTATTTTCCCAGCAGTTCTTAAAAATTGCATGGGACATGCTCACAAAAATACAAGCAATTTAAAAGAAGTCAGGAAATTTCCATCAGTTCAGACTCTAAGGAGAAGGAGTGAAGTCCAAACCTAAGAATCTGTCTAGTGAGAATCCGGAGTTTCTCATTTAATTAAAATATAGACAGCTAGCTCAAACTCCACTTCTTACCTCACTGCCTGCAACTAATTCACAAGGGCTCCCTAGCACCCAAACAAGAGAGGATTTTCTGTGAGCAGGCAAAAGAAAAGTTTGAGGGAGGTCTCTCTGGGATCTATAAAAACCATACATATTACACTCTCAACACGTTCCAAAAACATCAAGATTGAAAAATTGCATTTCAATACAGTCAAGAGTTCAAGTACTATAAAGCACCATTAAAATGTACATTTGTATTGCATCACTGAGGCAGAGGATCAAAGGATGCACACTAGAATTTTACTTCACTGGCTTTAATATAGGCATTGCTATATCCTGGCTGCACTAGGACTATCTCTTTATGACTTTGCCTTTACCATCCAAATATATACATGAAGTGCTAGAAGTTGTTTCAGTGGACTGCACTGAAGAATATAGTCTTAAAAAATAATAGTGCATACTTTGCATTTGACTGGATAATTACCTATGCAATTATGAATGAGTGTGCAGCTGTGAAAACTAAAAGATAAGACTTAACATTTGCCAGCACATGCTTTTGTAGTAGGGCTGAAATTAAAATCTTCTGTTCTGAAGTGAAAAATGATGAAATCTGGATTAAAGACCATAGTTAATCAACTGCTGATGGTGGTAGTTCTATGAACTCACCAAAAGGAAAAAACAAAAGCACTATTTTGGGGGCACATTACACATCTGCTGTTGTACACACAACATTGAAAACCTGGAAATAAATCATCAGATCTGCTTTCCCTTCTGGGAAAAACTTTGAACCAGGGTTTTCAAGCACACAAAATATCTCTGCTAGCCACTGCAATACTGCATCTGTTATGTCCAAGTTATTTTCATTAGAATTTCCTTCAAAACTGGAGCCTATGTGATCATTTATTTTGTGTTCACCTGTGTATTCATTCCATCCATTTCTTAATGATATTTCCAACCAGCTGCTAACACTGGTAGGCTTGTGAAAGACAGCCGAATTCTTCCTTTTTCTTCCTGAAAATAGACAGATGCACAGAGATGCTATCAGAGTCCTGGCTCTGAGAAAACTTGCAGTTGTGAGTTCAAGATATGAGAGAAGCCTCATGGGAGAAATCCCTTATATAAACACCCCACTGATGGGAAAAGCTTTGCCTGGGGCTCACATCCTCTTAGATAGTGAAAGTCAATCACCCATGAGACAAAAAACTATAGGAAACCAGGCTTCATTAGTTCTGCTGCCACAAAATTTACTTGTTAAACAAAATGGCTATTCCAGGATTTCTGAAGAAGAACACTGTAATGTAGGCATGTGCAAGTCTAGATTTTTTTTTCTTTTTTCACTAAGTATTTCTGTTTAATAAGCTGTAAGCTGTCTACCTAACTCACCAAAATGTACAGTCTCACTGCTACCAACAGCAAGACAAACTGGTGACCTATGAAACACATGAGAGCTGAGCAAAAGTTTTGCACAAACAAACCATGACACAAATCTACTGAGAACAACAAATAATGAACAATTTAAACTACTTGCCTACTTTGCCAACACATGATGCCTGATTTTTAGCAAGTAAATCTTTAGCAGAACATGGAGAGGAAAAAACAAGAAAAAAAAACCTGAAAGCAAGCTGTTCAGAATTTTCTTTTCAGCAGAATATAGCATCCTAAATTTTCAGCAGTGGTTTTGCATGCCAAAACATCTGAAACAAGATTAATTATCAGAAAGCAAACTTCAAAAACATAGATAAAAACCCCCAAGCTTATTTTGATGTCTCATAGCTGGTCAACTCAGAAATGTGGTATACAAAATCTTTAACTTTTATTTCTAATCAAGTGTTGTGAGTATACTTTTTAGCTTCTTGGAATTCTCACTTTGTTTGGGAGAGAAGGAAATTAAGTCATGAAAGTCCCCCTGTGTTCTTGATGATTGGCATTCTTCAAGCACTAAACAAGTTACAAAAGTGTAATAATCTCTCCTTCAAATTCTGGATTACACACACATACACACACACACACTAAAAAAAAAAAAAACACCTCCAAAAAAACCAGCCTGGAGACAGGGTCATAGAATTGAACAGAATCTTTTCTGTTCTCCAGTATGACCAGTCTGAAAAAGTAAGGCTCAGCAGTGTTCTTCCCTGGTGGTCTATTAGTGTGGAAATATACTGGTTTACATTTTTCAGGTCTGTTTCAGGAAGCAGACTACAGACTTTAAAGAAAAAACAACCCAAATTCACCCCAAACCTAGTGGACAACCACCATAAACCTCACCAGACTCTAGCTCAAAAGCCTCAGAAAATGGAGAGGGTGAATGTGACCACAGTCCCACATTTGAAATATGCACGTTGGTATGGACAGAGGTCCATGCACTGGGTCTGGAGAGGAATTGCTTGAAAGATTTACTAATTGTCCCACACCTCTTATTTTTTTCATCCTTTTCTTAAATTTTTTCATTTTTCTTCACAAAGTACAGGCTGTGAAGGTCTGCAGTCACAGAAATCAGAAGTTCCTCAGTTTAGTCCCTGGTCTATATTGTTCCCAGTTAGTAGGTTGACAGGAAAACACTTCATGGCTGTAGCCAGATTAATACTGCTGTAGATTAATATTTTCCTTACCCTTCTTAAGCCTCACTTAAATAAAGTCTTTATCTTCAGTCTTTTAAATCCTCTTTGTTTCTCCCAGCCCTTTTAAAGTAAAATCCTCATAATCTTTCTCTTTGCACCTTAAAAGTTGATTCCATTTGCTACCTCCACCATTTCCAGTTTATTCCCTTACCATGGGAGCTGCTTTATATATCTTCTCAGAACTTCTTCATATCCAATTTTCAGTGCTCTCCACCCAGGTTTAACGTGACTGAAGCAACAACAGAATGCAGGAGGTAACAGAGCACCAGACGAGCTACAAGAAACACTGATAGTGGGAAAACACTGAGCATTCTCCAATGAAAGAAATACCTGTGTATTTTTTCTAGCTTGGCATGCCATAACTACTGTCTGCCTCACAGAATGCTCTGCCCCATAAGCAAGTTTCCATGTTCTGTGCAGAGTTGACTGGTATTGCTGCAATTAAATGCAATTTTCCATTAAATGGAGATGTTTAGATAGAGGATTTTACCATGGGTCTCTTGAATCCCAGACAATTACAGATTCTTAGATGATATATATACTCCTCTCTTCAGTGTTTACAGATTATTCATCAAGCCATTTCACTTTTTTTTTTTACATTGTTGCCTTTATTTTAGTACCTTTGGTGAATTCTATTGATATATTCCCTAATCAATCTTTGTCTGTAACTCAGTGGTTGAGTCACCAGCCCTGGAGATATTTAATAGATGTGTAGACAGGGCATTTATTAGGGCCATGATGTAGTGGTGGACTTGGCAGTGCTGGGTTAATGGTTGGATTTGATCATCTTAAGGGTCTTTTCCAACCTAAATGCTTCTGTGCTTGTAAATAGTTAACTAACACCACAACCCTCACCACCTAAACTCTGTGGCACTTAAGCATCACTACTCTAAGTCCCTTCACTATTTTTTAAATCATACTGATGCATACACTCAAGCTGATTTCGGAATTTGTACTCTGCACATTCCATGGTCCTCTACTGATTTAGTTGTTATGTAAAAATAACACAGTCAAATGTGATGAGGTCTGTTAGTGACATAAACAAGGGCTGTGACTGGAATGGCAATAAGCTATAAGTAGGCACACACTCATTGAAAAGAGAAATGACCCACAGGAGTCCGGCATCCTGTGAAACACAAATGAAAGCAGTAAGTGCTCCAATGCAGATATCTGATCCTGCACATTCCAGCCTATCTGAGACCTTGATCCTCTGATTCCTCCCTCTCCTCCCATCTCTGTAAATAACATTTCTTATTATGAACCACCCCACATCTGGCACAGGATTGCTTATGCCAAGCTGAACTACACCCTTCCCTTGGGGAATAAGGTCAGGAATCATGATAAACACAGCAGTATAGGAATTTCACACCTTATAAAATTTTTGTTTACAAGTAATAGCAATGATTACTCAAAAAAATTTCAGAAAAAAAGATGGAAAAAAGCTAATCAGATATTTAGACACAGTAATTAGGTTGTAGCCACTACCAGTTATCAGTTTACCCAGCAGTCTCTGTCCTTCTTTATTCTTCTGCTGCTTTTTCTCTAAGAAAGCAAACCCCTGCAGTCCTACTGAGAGGAGAAATATCATTTAAATACCATGCCCATGCAGCACAGAGCCCTGATTCAGATCCTTTCCTTACTCCCCAGAAATAAAAAAAACAAGAGGGTGCCTTCTGGAATATATTTATTTTGCTTACTAGCTTGAGACTATTGAGATTTGGAGACTATCCAAACTATCCAGTCTTGTAGCCTTCCCTTACGCAACTGCTCCAAGCATAATCCCACTGGGAGCAGGCTGCCGGAAGACATTCAGCACTTGTGAGCTTCTGCATCCTTTCTATGTGTGGCATGGATGGCCACAGAACCACACAGTAACAGCAGAGGCACCATGTGGGAAGAGGTGAAGAGCAGCTTCCTCAGCCTGACTGTTCTGGGTGAGCAGAGATCCAGGGCAGGTGAGCTGCAGCACACACAGCCATGGCAGAGAAGGACCTGCTTGGTCACACTTCCAGCCTGGAGCTGACACTTCTCAGCTGAGATGGAGGAACCTTGATGCCATCAAAAAACCCGCTGTAGTGTCCCCAGCCTACACTGCGTTTCTCTCCACTCTAGTTTATTTGCAAGTATTGGCATTCTTAAAGTGGGAAGTTGGCTGTTTTCTAACTTCCCATACAGGTGCCCACCCCCGGTGCACGGCCACGAGCAACACACACAAACTCCCTGTAGTCCTGGAAGCCAGAGTGCACCACACCTGAGTCACAGTGATCCTTCTGGGTGCCATCAACTGCACAAGGTTGGACAGGGAAGGTTTCTTGGTGTGTCAAACCTATCTCTTTCTCTCACTCAGAGTTTTGGCAACAAAGACTACTTCATGGCTCAGGCTTTCCACATTTAGAAAATTCTCTCCCAAGCTGAAAACACCACTCAGGGACTTTCCAGACCTTTCAAAGCTATTGGAAACGGCAACACCATGTGTCCTCCTCCACTCTCATCAGAGAGTTATTTAGGAGTTAGTTCCTCTGGGTTCATCTTAAAAATACTCAGAGCACAAAAATAAGTAATGCCTGAAGGTCAATTAAATTGAAATCTTCCAAATGGTGTTAAAAGTGCCCCACTAGATGCAGCTAAGAGTAAGGAGTGGGATTTATTTCCCAATACCTTTCATATAGCTCAGTCAGTACTATGCCAGTGTCAAGGGGGTGACAGGGAAATATTCCAGAGGGTCAGATTTTGCATCTCTCTTCCTTTCTGTGTAGAGATGTGGACAGACTGACAGAAATGGTGACAGCATGCCCATCACAAGTGTGTGCTCCATGACCAGGGACACGTAACATGGGGTTACAGAAGACAACAGCTACACCTTCCTTTGCCAGTCAGCCACAGGATGAGTCCATCTGCTGGTACATTTACAGGTTCTTTACAAAGCAGACAGCTATGGCCTGGCTGTCCCACCAGTGCTGTCAGCTGTAGCTGGAATATAGCACATGGGGGACTGCAGGCATGCATGAATTTTGGATTTCTATTTCTTCCTACAAATTAAACCCTTCTACGGTTATATTTCTCTAAAGATATTTGAGCCATTAATATATGTTCTGTGCAGCTGCACATATAGGCATGTTCTTTGACTGTATATAGAAGATACATCTGCTATATTCACCATCTGCTATATTCTCAAAAAAGTGTAGTGTACAAAAAAAACCCCATTAAGGTGGAGATAGGAGCTGACTAAATGAATGCAGAAGATTAAAATCCTTCTTCAGGGGCAGAATAAAGTACTTAATTTTACTACTCACTACCAAGTTTGATTATTTTATGGTTCTCATCTCTTTACCCTTTCTCGTTTAATTATTCTCCCTTATCAGTCATTTGAAGACTAAAACCTTCAAGCCCAAGCCTGGCTTAATTCAGTCTTGTCCTCTTTTATGTTTTCTTGTCAAGACTGCTGTTATCTACTACTTCTTCCATCTGTGGCTTATTTTTCTGTCAGGGCAACAAGCTTCTCTTTGTCAACTCCCCAAGGTCACTTCTGGGACATCTTCCATATGTATAACTACATTTAAAACCAATGGCTCTAAGGTCACCTGCAAAGCCCTTTGCTTTTTACAAGGCCTTACCTCATATCTCCTCCAGCTGCTCACAGGAGTTCACAGTAATTTCTACATAAAATGAATGTACTAGAAACTGATGTTCTTATTCCTCTGCCTACTTGGCAATCCTTGGGCTGTGGTTTTCCTGGAGTAGGAACTGTATTCCTCTGCTATGTCTAGACTGGTCAAACTAACAGTGTCTGAGCACAGACGCACCCCAGTCACCCACCCAGCTGAATTGGTAGAATGGCCTCTGGCATGGTTTTGGCTGAGGCCAGCTAACTCTCTTCCAAGCATTATGTGGGCACAGTTCAAGCTTGGACATTAAGATGGGCCACAGACCATTCCCAGCTGCATCCCATGTTTGGGAGAGAGAAGTGTTTCTCTGTGTGCTCTGCCATGCTATCACAGAGCAGGCTGACATCCTACCAGACGTTCCTGTAATTCCCAGCTCTTGCAACAGGGACTGCTTGGGATGTGTGCAGTGCCCATTCCTGGGGGATCTCAGCCGTGACTGAGATCTCAGCTTGCTGCCTGAACCTCAGTGACTAAACAATGGCTTTATTTTTCCATTCCTAAGATTTTCTGAGTGCCTAAGAAAATATTTGCCTTTTTCCCCCCCCAACATTACTTGAGTATCCCTTTCTTAAGGCACAGAGGCGCTTCACTTAACACTTCAATGAGAAAACCCAATCCCAATTTCCCTTTCATTTGAGAGAAGCCAAGAAAAAGGATCACAAGTCTCTGCACTCCCATTCTCCTCCCTGAGCCATCTGCATTAACTTTGCGGACTCAAGGGTTAACAGGGAGTAGACAAGTCTGCCAGGGACTTTCTGTACAAAGTCTGCCTGTGAAACCTGTGGGTTCCTCTTAAGGGACTAAAGCAGTGGAGCAGTGAGACCTGGAGAGATTTCCCAATTTCCCTGATTCCAGAAACTCCATGCTACAGGGGAAAGGAGGGTTCTGGGGAGGTACATAGCCTATCAAAGAGCATCCTGAAAACAAGACAGCTCTTAATGAATTGCAGCAGGGAAGGCTGATGTGTCAGATAGTGATTGAAGGCAAGGAAGATGCAACAGAACCAGAAGCTGCAAAATTTGCACTATTCAGAGGGTATTCCCATGATGCTGGAGGGACCAGTCAAAGATTCCCCTTCATGTCACTGCAGATAAAAGCTGTTATTCCTTTCTATAAGGCCCCTGTCAGAGTCCGGGGAAGAGAAGGAAAGATAAATAGGAAACTGGGAGGCCATTATCTGTCTCTTACGTGTACTTAGAAAGAAGAATTTGGTGGCAAAAGCCACAAGTAAGAAAGGAGCAAAGAAAAGCAAGAATGGCTGTGCATGTCCCCTGCTGTCAACAACACACACTTATAGCTTGATGCCTTTCTTGGGCACCAAAGTGGTGGAAGGCAAAGGAAAAGACTGATGCTTGGAAAAGTGGGCATCTTGTTCCTTGCATGGTTCTGACAATAGCTCATGGAGGCTTTCCTGCTACTGTGGCTTAAAGGCAAAAAAAGCAAACAGGGACAAGGAGAGTGTGTGCATATTCTTATCTAGATTTTGTTCATAAATGAGAAAAGTCTGAAGAATAATTAATATCTCTCTTAACTGTGATTCTTAGTGAGAGCATTGCTACGTCATCCTTTCCAACAGCAGGCACAGAGCCAAGCCCTGTGCCATCTTCCAACCCCCATCTCCTAAAGCCTCCCACCCCATAGCTGCACTACAGTCAATATTTATGAGTAAGACTTATAAAACAATTTTATACCCATGCCCTCATTCTGCCACAATTAAACACCATCTCCAGAGCTGTTGTGAGATGACTGATGGTATCAAGAGTAAACGGGACAGTAATTTCTAAAGACACGTTAGCATTGTTCGCCTTTAAAAGGCACAAACCCTCACACGTACGTGCCCTCGCACATACACAATTTTGCCCAGCATTACAGCCAACGTTATTTTTAAGCTTCTGTCAAATAGATGCATGACTGCTGTGGGGATTTTACATGTTTAAAATGTCTAGTATTATTTCAGATATTTTCCTCTTCAATCTCTACTTTTCTAAAAATTATTTTTCCAAACAGGTTTTGAAATGCTCACAAAGTCTAAACACATTTAAGCTTGCAGAAAGGCACATTTAAGGTCTGACAAGACTATGTTTAAATAAGTTTGAAGAATCACCACTTTTTCAAGTATACTGTTCTTTACTATAGTGCTGGGTTTTGGCCAGATAAATCTACACACACACACACAGAAGTAACTTTTCTCCACTGCATCCAACAAGAATATGCAAACAAATCAGACTCACATGCAGAACAAGTTATGAGAGCTACTGTTTTAAACTGTGAGGCCTCACTTTTAGGAAGCATTCTTTACACTACAAATCCTCAAGTGAGTAGAAAGGCTGTTTCACCGAGTTTCTCAGGGGAAGTTCATGGCCTCTGCATCTGACAGATCAAAATAACACTGCTGCTCCATTCCTGAAGTGGTGATGCAATATTTTCACTAGAACTCTCAGAGACAAAGTCCAAAGAAAAAACCAAAACACCCTAGATTAAATTTCAGTGACAATAAATCAAGGCATGAATGCTTTTAACAAGTCCAATGCAATTGCTTGTCTGCACAGATACCACCTTGCCATCCCATAATGCAAACCCCATTTGTTTTCACTGATGCAGAAACTTGTTGTAGAAATGTCATTACAGCAAGAAGCAGCATGAGGGAGGTTGCCAGGTTCTCCTTTGGATTTATGCCTTGGAAGGTAAGCATATCTGCATTACATCCAAAACACGTGCAGGCAGGATGTGACAACATATCCCAGTTGTGTCACAGTAAGCTACCTTCATTGCTTTCCCAATACTTTCACAAGAATTAGTATGAAGAAAACCTATGTATGAAAAATAAAAATCATTTGCAATGTGCAAAATAACTTCTAGTACGAATGTATGAGAAAATGTTCAGAAAATATCTAAATACCTTCCAAAGTTCTTTGGCTTAGCTCCCCAAGCTTCCCGAGTAACATCAAACTGATCACTCAGCTAAAGGCATTGCCAGAAAAACAACACAAGATTCAATTGCTTTTATAAAAAAAAAAAAAAAAAAAAAAAGGCAAAACCTCCCTTTTGGAAACCAAACCAACAAAATCACCCCACCATGGTATTCACAAAACTGGTAGCTTTTTCACTCAGTTCAATCTCATGGAAATAATAAAACCTTAACCAGAAACGCTAAAATTTAGCTTCAGGCAGAATGCTTGAAAGAGCATAAATCAAGAGCTCCCATGATATCCACAAGAGACTTGGTTATAGCCAGTTATATTATGCAGCAGGCACTCAAACACTGCAGTAGCAGGTTGGAGCATTCACAAGCAGGAATGATAAACTAGGAAAAAAACCCCACAGTTTCAGACGTCACTTTGTGAAGCAGAACATTCCAGATTGCTTTGCTTTGCCTCAAGGTGGAGGGATGATCACTACAAACAAGAGACATGCATGCTTGTGTGTTCTAAGAATGGTCTGCAATACCTGCAGTAAGTTAGGTAGTTGGTGTAACCCAATCAAAGCAGAAAACTCGGTTTTGTCCAAGACTATCAGGCACTTAAGAGTATAAAAGACACAAGATATCGAGGAAACAGGATAAGCAAAGGTTTAACCTCAGATTGAATCTTCCTCCAAGATGTTGAGGAAACATGGAAAAATCCTACCTACCTCAGTGCCAATCTTTCTGATTAATAACTTGTCAGAATTTGCTACAGTTCTGATTAGGAACAGATCAGAATCTCTACTTAACAACTCTTCCTGCAGTGGAACAGCATGTGCAGGCAGCAGCGAGCATCTCACTGCCTGTGCCACCTCTGAATGGTGTCCTAACACTGTGTGTGCTTGGTACTATCACTGCTTCATTTCATTTCATGGACTTCACTTCTCACATTGTTTCCATGGCCAGTTACTTTTTTCTCCTTCCTCCATTAATTTATAAATGAGACAGGATTCAATTTAAAGTTCTGTTAGAAATGTGTAAGTTATTCTACATCGATTCTTTACAACTGGCTTTATCCACCTATCAGCTTTCTTTGAGATAAAAAAGGGCAGTAAAAGCCCTTGTGAAGTACAGACCAAATGCAAGACATACTTCAGCCACAAAAAACCCTCCTCTGCTTAGTATGACAATAAATTAAGATTACCAAAATGACCTGATTTAGTAGCTTGCCAAGCTTATTAATTACTTGCCTGTTTTTCACTTGAAAACAGAAAATGCAGACTGATTGATGCTGCATTCACTATGCCTGGCTTTAGGACTGCATAGAATTCACAGTCAAATTAAAAATCTCTCTAACAGGAGGTGATAGTATTGACAGTAGCAAAACCTGAACCATGGAAGACGGACTGCTACAAATAAAACAAGTAAAAAATTTGCAGGTACCTCTGGAGCATTCCCTGTCACACAATCCCTCTGAGCACACGGGCTGTTAAAAGTTCTGCAGTGTGCAGCTGTTTGTGCCTGAAGTTGGTTCTTTTAACTTCGGGCTATTGCTAAACTCTGACTTGCTTTTCTCTAAAGCTGCATCTGTTACTTCTGGTTGGTCTGCCATCTCCCTCTGGCAATGTATGGTCTGCTTATTCACTGCTGCAACTTTTACAAAGGAAAGACTTGTGCTTTCCTGTCTGATGAAAAGTGCTCATCTTTTTTTCCTTGTTTCAGCAGTTCCACAGGGACCATCATCACCATCTCTGGGCTGCTGTTCTTCCTCCACAGTCTGAGTTTTCTGGCAAACACTCAGGGTGCTCTTAACTCCCCTAAAACATAAAGGTCCTTGCCCTCTGTCTCATCCCCAAGAGGCTCAGTGAAGACAGAGGGGGGTAAATGCCCTTTCCCACTCCTTCAAGTAACTCTCATCTCACTACAAATTAAATTTTTCATGCTGCTGCCAGCTACTCTCTACAATAATTGCAATCTTAAGGTCCTTGCTAGCATCTTTCCTATTAAGACCTCATAGACAAACCTTAAAGAAGCAGGGAACAGAGATTACAGGGAGGGGATGGTGAGATAGTACTGCTGGAAAGGGACAAAATGAAATTGCTGTGAAGCAGAAGCACACAAAGAAGTATAAAAATCAGGAGTGCTTTTCCAGGGACAAAAGGTCACAGGATTGGCAGAGGGCTGAGAGATCACAAAGATGGGCAAGTCAAGTCTGCGCCACAGAGGGTGGAGAAAGAAACACAAGAAACACAGTTTCCTTGCTGTAGGATCATCATTCAGTGAGCAGAAACTGAAAAGCATTTCCTAAGCAGGAAAAATCCTTGGAAGTGGATATAATGATTGCACTTAAGACAGAAAGGATATGATGCTCATTTAGAGATGACAGTGGAAAAGAGATGAATTGAAGGGGTTAACTTTAAAAGCAACTTAAAAAGATGTATTTGCTTCACTTCAGCAGTGATGTCATTAATAGGCTAACTTGCAGTTTTAAAGATCTTCGTGCTGTTAATCCCAGTTTTCCATTGCATGGCTCTTGGCTGGTACTTCTTTGCCTGGTTTGTTACACTGCTTTTTGGCTAAGAACTCTTGTAGTTGACTCACAGGTCACTGAGGTGTAAAATAAATAGGAAAAAAATTGAGACGGCACACATATGACATCACTGGTGATGAAAAGGTTCTCGGTGTGTTCTGAGAAAACATTCAGGTCAGAGTAAACTGGAAACAGAAAAATGGACATTCATACTTAGGTTAACTTGGAAAACAGTTCTATAAAGAAAGCAGAGTTATTTAACATAGATTTTTAATCCTAAACCACTCTGTTGTTGCAGAGGATCATTTTAGCTTTATATCAGTATTAGTGGATTAAATTTGTAATAGGGCTTTCATCTAACTCAGCAGAGAAGAGCAGCAATTACTTGACTTGGCTTGCTCAGTGAAGAGAGCCTGAATCCACAAACTTATTTTTCTTGCCTTAACAAGGGAATCAAAAGTGCAAAGGAAAAAGTGCAAGTGAAAGGCCAAATACTATAAAAATAGTAAAACAAACCAAACCAAAATGTCCAACAACGTAGCTGCTGTTGTCTGATGGCTTTCTTTGTTTAAAGAGCAGAAACAAATTCACTTTAGCTGCAGCATATAAGCTGCTCCCAAAAGCAAGCTTGTCTCCATTTTCAGTAAGGAATTCTAACAACATGCTGTTAAGTTTCCAATTTTCAACTCATTTGCTGAAAACCAAATACTGCCACTAATAATGATTAGACCTTGGTCTTTGAAGGATGTTAATAGCTAAAAAGAGAACCCTGTGCTACTACACTCAGCCCATAAAGGATAACTCTTTTATTAGTGTAGCTGAAGGATTAGTAGAAATGTTTATCTAATGAATGCAGCTACTATATTTGAGCACATGCCTCAGTAAGCTACTGGTTGATTGAAACCTATCTATTTTTAAGTACTCCTGAATGCTGCAAAAACTTGCCTTACTGCAGTACTACATTGGGTTTTGTATAAATGTAAACATTTTATTGCCAGTAACTTGTGAAATTCACCTTATTTGCAAGTCTTATACCTGAAACACATCACGTAAAATGTACAAGAATAACTTTTCTACATCTGGTCCCATTTCCAGTCTTTGTAAAGCATACAGGTTTCATGAGATGTACCTTTCTGTAAATGTACCTCTTACACCTTCAGAATTAGTTACTGTTTCTGTAACACAAGATTCTATATATGTGTGTATGTGCTTGTTTATAGATGTATACATATAAGCTCACAAATATATAGACACAATATAAACAAAAAATTAAAGCAATTTTTCGAAATTATCTTTGAAATACAATGCACTTAGTTTGAGTAATGACACTGAAAACAACTCCATACAGTTGATGGCAATCTTTTCTTCTTTACAGTAATGTATTTCCTATCAAATTCCAGTTTATTTTTAAGTTCAGAGAACCCAAGTTGTACCCTATCAGCTGTTACCTTTTCCCTATTTTGTATGCACTTCTGGTACAGAGCTCTGCATGAATGCAGATGAAGAAAAAATGAGGTAATTGTATATTATTTTAATTTGTATTCCTCTGGAAATAGAATGAGTTTGTTTAGCTTCCTTTTATCTCCTAAAATACATTATGTCCATCTGTACTGTCAGTCACTGATATTGAGACAGAAATACTGAACAGAAAAGCTAAGTCAAAATAATTTCAAAGAAACTTTACAGCTTCTCTAAAGTAGGGTAAAATTAATACCTGGGGTTTTTTCTGTCTTACTTATTTCAAAGAGGCATAGTTTTAACCAATGTATGTACCCATCCAAAAGCTGATCTTGTAAATGTGTCCTTTGTATTTGATATAAAACATGCACTATTTTTAATACTGAAAAAATTATTCAAAGTTTTATTTCTTTCCATAGTTTTAGTACAGAGCTCTGCATGAATGATGGGATGAGAGCAGCCTGCCTTTCTGAATGCACCGGTCAGTGGTGGAGGAACACTGAGGACAATGTGACATGGAACACATTTACTGGCCTGTACTTGGGATGACCTGCCTAAGTCAGCCTGGCCTCACCAGCCCTAAGAACACTCACTTCAGCTCATGAGTAATGCCCCAACCCCAAAAGAACTTCTAGTACCACACCCGGCCTGACACAGCCCTTTGGGTGAATCAGAAGATCTTCCCTAAGTTCTAACCACCAGAGGCTGAAAATACATCATGTGTTGAACCATATTAGGTCAAAGACATAATAACAAACCCTTTTAGACCACAGAAGTTAATTCCTTTTCATACATCATACTTCCTGGCTCATACTCATCTTCCAAACTCCGAGACAGTTGCTTTCCCTGTCTGGGTTGGTAGAAGCTGAAAGATCTAGACTCATCTGTTTTACCTCCATGTCACACCACATTGCTGGCAGACAGACATCAAAAGGCGGAAACCCCAACACTTCTAAAGTCAGAAAGACAAAAAAGATCGGAAAGTACCCAAAGTTCTACTGTGAACTGTAAGCCATTCCTGCAATGTATTTCTTAACTGAGTCCATGCTACACTAATTAATAATAGGTAGCATGTCCTGTACATAGAGCTTTGACAATAACAGAGGAGTTATAGAGATATTTGCAGATGTGACAACTGTATTGGGAAAGGGCTGTCCAGTTTTGCTAAACTCTCAAGAATTCTGCAGTTGTCATGAGAGTGGTCCAAGTAAGATGCTCCTCATAAGACGGAGAGCTGAAAAGTCTGAAGTGTGTTTAGGAAATTATTCTTCCTCTTTCAGTACTAGCCAGACTTTTTTTTGACAGCCAGAGCTTTTATAGAGACATTGTCTTGATGACAATGGTCTCCTAAAGCTATTCTGAACCAAATGCTGCTGGTATGAACACAGAAAATCAGTACCACACAAAACTGACATAGTTTTTGTGTCTGGAAAGTTTTAAAAGACCTGTGATGATCTCTAAAGAAACAGGATGGGCTCACCTTGTACCTGAGGAAGATGAAAACACCACCAATACCCAGGAAGAGGTAGCAAGTACATACCTGGTAGAGAGATTCACATCAGGTGTTCAGTCTCATGGATAAAGTGGCTGAGGTCTTCTGGCATCATCTCCTCCGAAAAGCCAGACTCCTTAATGATGAGTCAGCTCCTGCCTTGCCATCTTTCACACCATGTGTATTGTCTGTAGATATTTAGGTTGTGTATTTGTAAGTCTCTGCAGACATCTCCCCTCTATTACATTCATTGTGACAGGAACACTGATGTGCTGTCATAACACTAGTCATCCCCCACGACAGGAACACCCTGTCTGCTGTCACTAGGCTTTCCCTGTATTAGGTGAAAGACAAAATGCTTACATTCCATACATCTGCTGAGACAGGGAGGCAGAAATGGGGAAAAGGTCTGTGCTGAGAAAACATGTCAAGCACTGTAAGGAAGAGACACTGAAAGAGCAGAACGACTTTTTCACTTGACCACCTTAGGCAAAGAAACAGAAAGAATTTTCAAAATAACAAAATCAATGGGAAAAGGACTTGAAGGCTTTTTCACAGACTCTTCTAATATTCCACATGAAGTGTTAACTTCCCATCTATTTTTTTAAAATGGTAGGAGAAACGATTATGTAGGAGATACAAAAATGTATCTGGCTTCATGTCCTGCACTGCCAAACTGCAGCTATAAAAGTGTCTCAGGTAGACTCAATAGAATTATCATCTTTTAAATCAAGACAACAGAATTCAAATCTCATGTTTTCAAGCTAATCATGGGATATAATTCTGGTTTAAAATTTGCCGTAAGATTACCACAAAAATTGAAGATTTTTCTGCCACTGAACTATGCCACACCTAAACCCTTTCTTCTTAAAAAACTTAGTGCTGGAAACGAAATAATAGTTTTAAAGATACTTCCTCTTCCTTAGTGAATAAGATTAAGTCACATCAAAACATAATGACATATCAAAAAGATGGTAGTGGTGTCACAAAACTCTCAGCCCTTTTTTTTTTTTTCCAGTCAGGTGGACTCCTCATTACACGTATGAGCAAAATGGAAGCAGCTAAAGCAAATTCCCTCTGAAAAAACTTATAATGTCTCCTCTCTTTCTGGGCAATTTCAATGAAGAGGTGTTATGGAGCCAGCTGTCCTTCACTAGCAAGTAAACAAATTACTAAGATGGCAATTTCTGTGGGAACCTCGTGTTTAAATACTGTGAACAAATAATTTATTCTCCATTCTAAGAAGCCTTACAAAGATGTGCAGCTTCACAATTGTGTCAAGATAGTACACCCGTTCATGCACCAAAATAACATGCAGGTACTGCTGCTTCAAATCAAAAGAATTGTTTCATATACTTGTACCTCCTGGCTTTCTCTCCAGGGAGAACATTCTTACAGTTCAGCAACAGATCATACGACAGACTGTACAAAGCCAGAATATAGATAACCACACCATCCTCATAGGGAGGAGCAAGCCAAAACCATATATGTGAGGGAATTATTTCACACAGGTTTCTGGAAAACCATGAAAAAAATCTTAATTTAAGAAGAGCAGTAGCAAAGATGCTGAAAAATGAAACCGTGCAAAATAGTCTAGATGAAAATAAGACACTTGGGTCTAGTCAGATGTAAGTATTTTAGATTAGACTGCAGTTTTATTGCTGCCTCAGTGGGGGAAATCCCCCTGTGTAAAAAGGCCCAAATGAAGTACCAGTCTATTGGCCATGGGACACAAGTTATGTATATTGAATAAACCAATACTGCTTTAAGTAATAACTGTGTGCAAATCCTAATGCAACGAACAGCCTTCTACTTTAACTGTATTACCTGAAGAACAAAAAAGACTAAATTCTTGCCCTCAGGACCCCACTTCCACCCTGGGTGCAATGAACACTGAATTAAAATGGGAAATTGGATGGGCTCAGCTCCCATCTCTGCTGCTTGTCTCTTCATCTCCTCCAGACCAGCACCTCCCCTGCTCCCCGACCTGGGTGGGGTATCCTCCAGCATCCCAGCACCAAGGTGGATGAAGCAGGCAGAATTAATCCTCCATAATCACCATACAAACATCAGCAGTTCTCTTCCAGGAAAACTGGGGCTGAAGAAGCAAAACATGCAACTTTGTAAGACAGTGGGACCAGGTGAGAAAGAATCTCAACAGGCGGCCAGAACTTTGAAATAAGCTGACCACAAGAACAGTACTGTACAGAAAAGTGTTTATTGAGAGTGTTGTTGTCTGAGAATTACTACCATTTCATCAGCAAAAGCAGTAGCAAAAGAAACATGTCATTATCGTCATCCCATCCCAAAATTTGGTCCGTATGTCAGCACCGGTCTCTCAGCTGGTTGCTCAGCTCCTGAAGTTCAGCAATCATGTTGTCCATAGCTGTCACCTCATCAGCTATCTCACTGTGAACCTCATTACTTGTTACATCTATGAAAAGTTGCTGCACAACAGAAAGAAATACTTGTAAGTACTTTATAAATAAATACCTTTAAAAGATATATACAGTTTCTCTCTTTCAGGGGAGAGACAAAATACAGGAAGCTCACTATCTCTGTACTGCTTTTCATAATTTTGTAAACTATGATGGTATCTCTCTCTAAGAAAAGGCCATTTTGTGCCTAATAAACAGAAGTTATACACACATACATATAGACACATATCCTGCACGTAGACCTGACATCTGTGCCACATGCCTGATATTGTACCAAAAAGGTCAAATCCTCCTGTGGACATGGGGTTTCTGCTCTGACCTGACTGCCTATGCTGACTCCTGATTCCATTGAAAGTAAAGGACTTTCTCCTGAAACTCAGATTAGAAGAGCATCTCACATTCTGTCACTGCAGTTTATAAGCCCACCTGCTGATAAATTGGTTGTGAATTTTAATGATCATTTTCCCCAGTGTCATATTCTGTTGCTTCATTTTCTCCAAAACCTCAAATAAATATTTTTTCACATTTGATGTCAAGATATGCATGGGTGGAGTCATTCACCTGTGTGTAACTAACTTATACCAGAGAAAATGAAACACTACAGAGAATAAAAATATATTGTTCTTAAAGACCTTAAGATATTATTAGAAACAAAAAAGCAGCTAACTCGTGAGCAATCATAATCTTCATCTATTTAATATTGAGGCTGTGTGAGGTACCACTACACAGAAATATTGGGGAGGGGGAACACCCAAACATATGTTTTCCCTTCATTATGTAAAGGGAGAGTGATTCACACTTCATTTGACACAATCACAAAGCCTACATTTAGAGACAAAAACAAACCAAGAAAACAAAAGTTGCTCTGGAGCACATCTGTATGTCACTATATCACCAAACCACAATGGGATAATATAGATATGCATATAAACAAAAATGTACTTAAAAGGCTTGAACCAAAGTATTCACTGTGCCTCAAAACAATGTTGTCACTGAAATAGGGAACATCTCACACCAAAATAGGAACAAGTTCGTGCTACAAGTACAGAAACTTCTTTGACTTTCAGCCCAAATCCTCACATTGGGAGTGTGACAGAAAAGTTTGGTTCTTTCTGGTAAGACAGCTAAATAAATCAGGATGATGTATTTATTTTCTCTTTTTTTTTTTTTTTCCTCTACAGACAGTAAGAGAAATCTACTCAGCTAGACACAGCCTGAGGAAGTTTCAAGCACCATCATCCTTTGGGCTTTGTGCCCCATGTCTCCCCAAAACAGTGCCCACATTTCATGCATTTACAAATGATGTCAGATCCAAATGATGCATCAGGACAAGGACCAGAAGAGTGCCCACTGTGCTATTTGCCACAGCATGTGACTGCCCAGCAGGCCCTGTACAGAAAAGAGCCCAGTAGCAGCACATTTCTGATCTCCAGCCTTCGGCAGATTGTGGGTGCTTCCTGAGTCTGGCACAACACAGGAGCTCAAACATCAAGAGACAGAGATCCTAGAAGCAGTGACATTGTTTCACCTTTTCTTCTGATTTGTTCCAATTGCATGTCCTGACTATAAAATTTTGGAATTTTATCTTTTATTTTATCAGTTATTTTCATTGTTCTTTTATTCCCTCTGAAATATTAACTAATGAGTCTGCTCTTAGCCCATTTATAAAGTACTTTTTTCTGCTGAAATTAAAAATGAAAAAAACAAAAAAACCCCACACTAATATTGACTCACAGGGCAGCAAAATGAGATGCAGTCAAGCTTGGACAGGCATAAACAGTGCTAAACTGTTTGTGCATAGGATCTGACAGAAGATGACTGTTTTTAAACTACAATGTATGTTGGACATTCCATATGACTTCAAATTAAAAGTAAGATGGCACGTGGGAAGGGATGCAAACCCAGTGAGTTCACAAAAAATGCTTAATTCCTAATATGACAGTTTTCTCAGAAGTACCATAAAACCATTAGCTGCCAATAATATAGATGCTCATTTAATTAGTTGTTTGGAACTTAAAATAGATTTTACTAGAATCTGTACATTCAGATAATTCATGATCTTTCATAATATAAACTACCTGTACTTGTATTAATATAATTTATGTCATTTAGTGCTCTCTCTACAGTAATACTCAGTCTGTGCACCTTTTTTAAAGAGAACACAATCATATTTTGTGAGTAACAGCAAAACACATGTTTTCTCTTTTATCATTTGGAAGTCTCACCTATGTCTGTATCTAAAATCTGAGTTACAGATCCAAGTTGTGTTTGCTTACACAACTTTCCTAGGCTTTTATCCTTAATATTAAAGGACTTAAGAGAAAACGAGCCAAATTTAGCACACTGACGATGAATCAACACTTTGTAACACAAGCCCACATTATAAAACTTCAGCTCTGTGATTCACAGTTCCTAACTCCACAGGCAGGAAGAATCCCTCTTTAAGACAAGATGTGCATTTTAACAGAAAAAGTATGATTCAAATACGATGAGTTTTTCAAGTAATTGATATCTGAATTGGTTGGGTATCCATAAAAAACAGATTAAAAATTAGTTGCTATCTTTCAATAAATAACTCTTTTTAAAATACTCCAAGTGATGCAAAGTAATCTTGACACATCTGGGTCTCTTCTGCAGGTTTAGATCCATTTTTTCTGAGACTGCCCAGTTTATCCCATGACTACTCACATTAAAAACAGGTCTTTGAAATGACTGATTGCTTTCAAACATTCAAATCTGTTTGCCCAACATCTTAGAGTAAGGTAGAACTTATTTAAGTAAAGTTCCACCTTACTCTAAAATGTCAGTGCTGTTCTCTTAGACTAGTATTGCAATCAAAGCCTAGCAGGAAGAAGGAAAATAAAAGTTTACTTAAAACTGGAATCCTTAACAGCATAGAAGATGAACATCCACCTGATGATGCACTGCGATAGGCAGGTATTATTTGATCTATAATTGATTCAAAACAGAGAACTTCTGGCAACAGAACAAAGATTCCTAGCTTTCAAACAAAAATTCCTACCTTTCAAACATTCCTACCTTTGCCTTGGATGACAAGCCACGTAAGTTGAGCCGAGCTGAAGAAAGTATCTGCAAAGCTTCCTGATGATTAGATTTGTTCTTGCTGCATTTTATAGCCACTAGAATCCAAAGAAGAACCCCAAAACAAAAAAAGTATTACCACTCTAGCAATAATCTTTGAAAAAAAAATTTAAAGATCTTGATACCTTCCATAATTTTAAATGTAATAACCCCCCCCAAAAAACCCACAAAGTAAAAAAAAAAAAGCCAAGTAATTTTGAAAAGATAACTCTAAACACAATAGGTATCTGTACCCTTCTTAAACACAAGTATCACAGACCAGGGAATAATCTTAGTAAGTTTCATTCATTTCCTGACTAGCAGACTCAATCAAACAATTTATGTGATGATCTGAGGACTGAGATGAACTGCAGATGCATTTTCACTTGCTTTATGAAGTTGCTAGATCATGAAATTAATTGATTCCATGTTTACCAGTCATATGTTTACTGACTCACCCTACACAATTTCTGCCTCATTCCAAGTATATTTTTGTATGCAGTATCAGGATGATACTCTCTGTTACAGGACTCCTAGTAGTAGAAATAAATACAATAGATAGAGTATTATTTTGCCACTAATCTTAATAAATATTTGTTACCCTCTTCATGAAAAATAAAAGGTAGAACATACCACGTGCAATCTCTATGGCTCCTTTCACCACTTCTTTAAAAGAAGAAACATCTTTCTCCCAATCGCTTGATTGTATTTCACACTTATGTGCCTTAGTGAGATACTGCAGTGACTGCAAGGAGGGAAAAAAAATTATTAGTATGTCAGAAAATCAACTAGGACACTAAATTAGTTTTAAGTATCTACGAAATTAGTGGTGAATCCAGAAAATGAATCTGTCTTTACTATACTTGATTTCCTGTGAGTTGGAGTAGTGTCCTCCTCTGCAGCAGTAAGCGCCAGCTGTAACACAGATGTTCTTCACCAATACTGCAGCTCAAGTATGAGAAGCATATAAAGTAACATGTGTCTAATTTTTACCTTTTAAAATATCTGTCTAGACTGATGGATGTGACCCGTTTGCCAAGTCATCATAATTAAATGCACATGAAAAACAGAAAAATACTTGCATTCACACTTCAAACAGTAAATTCATACCTAAAAAATTATAAGTGAATACATCAAAGATTTCTTCCTGTATATGTGATCTTGGGAAATATGCATTTCATAGATGTAGCTATTAGTTGCCATACTGTTCTGGTTCTCAGTATAAGCAGGAAAAAAAATGTAAACAATATGGAAGGAGGGTACCATTAAGGTGAAAAAAATAATTTTAGCAGAAAAATATGATTTTTGCCTTTGAATTTTGTTTTCTTTCTACAGCATCAAAAACATGAAACAAATACATGCCAAAGTTTAATGGCTTAGTTCAATGACAACTCTGCAGTTATCTTTTCAAAGAGTTTAAGCATAATATAAAAGAATAAAAAAATTTCAGTGTGGTACATATACATGAGCATAGTAAAGACTTCTGATTTTGAGGGTTGTTACTCCAGAAGCTTCCACTTTCTCTCTCCCACCAGAGTTCCAATCATAATGGCACAGGTGACTAAACTGCTCATGCTGCTGTAAATGGCAATAAAGGGATATTAAGTCAAACCAGAGTGATTTACTGGTTTTTTTCATAATAACCTAGGTTATACCTGGTAGTAGGGCTGGCAAGCAGAGGCAAGAATTTCTAAGAGAACGAACAACAGTTTTTACAGCAGTCTGATTTCAGTCTGCATGTGTCTTAGTCAGAGCAGCAAATTAGGGGGGGGGGGTTTGCTGACAGATGTCAAGAAGGGGAAAGAATTCAAAGTCTTGTGGGCTGTTTGTTTATACTTCCGGAACCTGAATTTATGCTGAAAGGAAACAGTTATGAGCTGGGGAAAGTTCAAGGAACAGAAGAGATTCATAGCCTGGGATAGTTCAGCAGGAAACTTGAAGGCTGGAAAGATTCCTCAGTGGGAAAGGTGTGGACTGGACTGTATCCAGTATAGGGAAGAAAGAAGTACTGAATGAGGTGGCAGTTCAGATATATTGAAGTGTGAGAGTAAATATATGCTAAGCTAAAGAAAAAAAACTCCAAAACAGAACCACAAACCCAACACTTCAGTAGTTTTACACTCCTAACTTGCAAACCTTGTCTGACTTTGATTCAATTTACAAAGCACTGGCTGTGAATTATAACTGTAGACCCTAGTGATTCATGTGGCATCAGATGTATCAGCAGAACAGAAAAGTAAAAAACCCCAGCAACCAAGACACTCTTTTACAACAGCCAGACATAAAAGATTGTTCTTTCAAATTCAATGTTCGGAACAAAATTGGTTAAATATAATTAAACCTACACTAAATAACATGCAGAATGGAAAGGTATGGAGTAAAGGTCAAACCCTACATTTGTAAGGAGGTGCATGACACATTTAAAGGTTTGTTCTCATCTCTTTGTCCTTTGATGCCACAGTATAGTAAATAATACGCTTTTAGAATTCATTGATCTTTTGCCTAATAAATATGGGTGGCAAACTGACTATATATCTAGAATTTTTCTATGGATATGGTTATATTCACTGAATATCTGACTGACCCATGATGGTGCTTGTGGCAGTAAAGCCAATAAATACTGGTTTTATAATTTTTACTTCATAATATGATACCAGCAATCAGTAATTATTTGGTGTATTGCAAAATAATTTTTACACTGTAAATTAATAAACGCTGTAGCTGTAGGCAGTTTTGCTCTTTTATGATCTGGATCTATGGTACTGTCATACCAGGATATTTGGATACACATGTAAGCATACCTTAAGTATTTATAAACATCATTCCATCTCGCAGGCAAGCTAGACTGTGTGTTCCACCACCAGTTGGATTAGGAAACACAGTTAAAGTACTGTCTACTCTACAAATTGAAACCATGTTTTTAACTGGGTTAGTTAAAAATACTGTGATGTAACCAGACTCTGAAATGATTACATTCATAGTATAGACAGGGCTTCTGCTGTTTTGCATGTCTGAGTAAGAATTTGAGGATATATTACAGGATATTGCAGTGTCTGTATTTCTGCATTCTAAATAGGCCAAATCCCTTTTACTGTTCAGCTGTAAAGAAAAACAGGGAAGGCAAAAGGGAGGAATTGGAGGTATAACAGACACCAGCAATGACTAAACAAGGCTCTTCACAGGGCTGAGCACGAAGAGACAATGAGCAAGGCACAAATGATTATAAATTTAAGCCCACAGGAATACAATTTGTAGGCATAACCATCTTCCTTGCTTGACATCAAGCAATCCTCCAGAGAGGCATTTTCTGCCCAGCCAAAGGCATACCCCCATTGGTGAACATATACTGAATGCTGACTTCGTGTATTTTCAACTTCAGTGAATATCTGATGACCCTTAATTATTTTTGAACTGTGCATGGCTATTGAACTTTTTGAAATTTAATATCAAATGCAAAGCACACTCCAGTATACAACAAAGTAAACACTTCTAGCAGTGCAGAGTGGTTATTCTGGAAATGCAATCAACTTAATTCCTTGGGAAGTGATAAGGACAAGAAATGGAAGTTAATGTAGCAAAACCAGTGACAGGTAAAGAGAAGCCAATGGTTCAACAGATTAAGGATTAAATAGCATTATTTAATTCCATATTAAGCTAATCAAGGACAAAAAGCTTCTACTGTGGCTACTCTTACTGTGGTGTAGATTATTTTAAGTGCATTTTGCCTTAGTGGTTACAAAGAACACAGACGGCTTATGCTGCTACTGGATCATGCCTTTAAGGTCCTTTTTTTTCAGAAGCTGCAATGTCCTACCTTCTGAATCAAAGATTTCAATTTAAAAAAAGCCAAAACCCACACCACCATTTGATTATAAATGTTAAACTGTTGCCAAGAAAAGTTTCAGAATACAAATTCAGGACAATACACAATACTGTGATAGGATGTTTTGAAATTAAACACTGGTAAAAAAGAAATTTTTTTTTTCAAGTCCAAGAAAACTGATGTAAAACATCTTGCTCCTGTTATGTTTAACAAAAACATGTGCTGTAGGAACACGAAGAAAGACAATGAGCTTATAAAAACACTGAAGCAAAACAGGTATGGAACAAGAGCATGTTCTACTATAGCACTATAGTTCTTACCTTTTCAATATCTTCACCACTATCATTCTCTCCATTTCCATAAAGTTGGGCATAAAGCCTCCAGATGGCCCCATCATTTGTCACTCGTGAAGTGACCCTGCCCAAGAGCTCTTGCAGTTTCCCCTTCAATCCACTTGATACCTCTCCAGCACGATCTGCCAGACCATTCACTACCGCTCTGACCAGAATAGCCAGCACCTTAAAAAAGCAGAAGAGAGTTGTTATTTCAACTCAAATCAACATCAGTATATATAATGTTATCTGTAATATTTGGTCTCCATCAATGATTGTGCCATATGGTAAGTACAGAATTTACTAAGAAATACATGGAGTAATTCCACTGATTTAAACCGTATCTATAAGATTCTATGTTGGTGAAGGTGAAGAGGCCAAAAATAAAAGACAGAAATTTGGGTAAAGGAAATTGCAGCAGAAAATATCTTACAGATATTTTCACCTTCTAATACAGTTATAAAAATATCAGTAAACAGGCTGAGCCAAATTAATTCAGGTAATAGAAGACAGTGTTTCTTACAGGACCTCTATTCAACAATCTGCAGAAAGTGAAAGATGTACAGTGGATAAGATGGAAACTGGAAGGCAATGGAATACCACCTTGGAAATCTCTGTTTTTAATGCACTCCTGGTGAATGCACTCCTAGTCAAATCAGTTCCATCAAACTGTTCTACAAATACTCATTAGTGGCCATACTTTTTGAATCACTCACTTGAGAATGTGGGATATGACCTGCAGAAATGCTGGGCACATGCAGCTGCTGGTGGGAGCCTGGTTCTGCATGTAAAAAATGCTACATCATACCAGTCTTTTTGTCCCAAACTGGACACTGGAAACTAGAAAACAGTGTCACTTTGCCTCAGTTTCTCCTCAGCCAAATAAGAAACAGCAAAAGAAAATCAAGGCAGTAGATCATATGCTGAATTAGAAGGAAATAAACCTCAGAAAAGCTGGGGCTTATCAAGTGAGCAATACCTGTCCTGTGCAGTGCAGGAGACAGAGACACAGAGACTGGGGAAGAAATAAGGATGAAAACAAAATGGAAGTTTCATCAGGCTTCCATTCAAGATAGGCCAAGAGTTGCACAAACACCTTCATGCTGGTACTTCCTAACTTGTGAGGCTGTCATTTGGCAACTTTAACGCTTCAACATTTTTATCCACATGACACACACAATGAAATCACACTCATAGCAGTATTAGTATCACGACAGCAATAAAATTAACTTCAAAGATGACCTGTGAATAGCTGCAAACCCTACAAAAACACCTCACAAATCAAGATGCAGTCCACCGGCAGAAAGTAATGCAAAAATTATGACAGTATCAAAGTACATCAGAATAAAACCACACCCAGTTTAGCACTTGTGATATGTCACTTTCCTAAAATAACTTTTTCTCAATTACAATGAATCCCAAAAAATAATGAGTTTTATCAGATAAAGAAAATTCTTGGCAGAACAACCCAAATCAATCAAAATGGCTGACAATTTTATTAAATAAATCAAAGTAATACAAGAAGTGAAAACAAATATACATCCACCTGGTATCTATCTAGGTTTCAGAACTAATGGTATCACAGTACATCTGAACATGAGTTAAACAGCTCCCCTCTTGTCCCCCCAAAACCACAGCAGTCGCTCATATTCCTTATAAAATGATACGACAAACTGGCAGCTCCTTCAAGATCTCTTAGAAGTCACATAAGATAACAGAAAATACTGTCAACTATTAATAGTCCAAAAGTTCTGAAATTCATTTATATTCATAATTTGGAATATAAGGCACCAAAGTCCATCTTTAACCAGGTCTTCTACAATGAGTTACTAGAAAAACACTAGCAAGTGCTCATATTTCCATTACTACAGTACTGCAATAAAAAAACATAGGTGCAAGAAAAACACTAAACTATTTTCTCTTTTGACAAGGAACTAGAACTGGTCCTGAGGATTCACACATGTATGAGTTCTCAATCAATTTCTCAGTTTAAAAAAACTGTTAATCAAAGTCCAAAATGTCAGTTCATGTGAATATCATATATAATCATCGAAAGTTTTAATGCCAATGATATTTTGTTTGTACATGAAAAAAAGTTTTCCTTAATCAGTAGGATGTAGCAACTGTAAAATTACCCCTATTGCCATGGAGTCCTGACTTTGCTTATACTTCTATCATAATAATCAATTTCCTTTTTTTGTAATCCGTCATGTAGCTTTGGCACTACGGCAGTTAAAATGAAACTAGTGTCAAGACCCAGATTAAAGGGTCCATTAAACAGTAATGAATCATTAATGCTACTTGGTTGTCTACACTTGTTAAACAGTTATTTCAAACTGCAAGTGGATTGTACTAATCATTCAAAAGTATTAGCACTGTAGCAGAGCTTTGCATTTTAGGTTGCCATAAATGTTAAAATTTGTATCTTTGAGAGATTTTAAACTGCCATACACACTAAACTATTAGAGCAATGCTCTGTTGGCCCAAGATCTCAAACAAGCAGTAGAGGATTTTTTTTTGGTTGGTTGGTTTTCTTTATGCCTCTTTTAATGACCTGGGCTCCATATGACCAGAGAGTTCATGTTTAATATGACATCACACCATCTGCATTCCTTCTTCTCCTTTGCTTTTGTGAATAATGTGTTTACTACAAACTGAACAAAAGACACTGTGAGACAAAACCTTAGAAATAAACCAAGTAATTTATAAATGCAGTGATTTTCATCAGTTACTCTCATTTCACAATTGTTCTCCAAACAACTCCTTTCATATAAAAATTCTCTTGGTCAAACCATTTTCAGATGCTTCACTAATATTAATCAAACTTGAGAGTGCTCAAGAAAGATGAGAACTCTCAGATAACAGATCCAAAATGGCAAATCTGCAGTCTGTGAGCTCTCCCTATACCCCTTCCAAATTAAGGATTTTATAATAAAGACAATTGTTGTTAGTGAGCTACTTACATGAAGTAGAGCTCCAGAAATTATTAATTCCTACCCTTGCTTTTCAAAATCCCCTTGGAACATTCTCTTGTGACCTTTAGTTAGAAATGGTTTGGCAACACAAACTGCTGGAATGAGGATGTTACTTGATGGAAAGGCTACCAGAAAAACTTTGCTAGAATCTCAATAGCACAGAATTACAAAGTGGAAATCCTTTGTCCATACTTCTGTGTTCATAATATTTGACAGCACATAATGAAGACATGGTTTCTGAAATACTGCATCAAAAGTTTTTCCAACCACAAAATAACTTTGTCATTCACAAGACTGTAACATTCCAAGTAAAAAAGGTTGATTGTCTCCATAAGCACACATGTGATGGGAATTAGTATAATCAGGAATTGCAGAACTGTTCCAGGTACATTTAGTAGCTTATACCAATAATTCAGAGACCAAACTGATGATTATAATAGGTAAGGCTTTCTCCTTGGGTACTTTTTAGTGAGTGATTTACTACCGGAAACTATGGATAATTCAGTTAGCCTTTATATTTTCTTGTATAACACATATATTGAAGGCTTTCCAGGTATATTTCTCAGCTTTAAAACATTAAAAGATATATGGAAAAGTGAAGAATTTTACGAACCAGTAAAGAGGGAAGCTTTGTGTGCTTTTAACATTTACACACAATGCTAGCAAACAGAGACTTTTGAAACTGTCCTTTGCTGTAATCTTTTACTGCATCATTGCTCATTTATAAAAAGCCCTTTAAGTCTTCCTTGTTCAGTTCTATCTGCAGAATCTGTGCATACATATCTTCAAGTTTCATGATATGATCTCAAAACCTTTGTCACAGGGATGGCATTGTTAAATAACTAGAAGAGCCCAGAAGCAAAATTTCCCAAACCTGTGTGCTGTACTCAGAAGACTGGCACAAAGGACAACAATGGC